>JARDVY010000297.1:0-600000 GCA_029030555.1 Ornithoptera alexandrae | reverse complement strand
TAATGGTTCAATAAGATCTACGCGAATGCAGGAAAATCTTGAACGTGGAAGTTCATAGGTTCCAATAGGTGAGGCGACATATGTTATTTTTGTCTGATGACATTTGAGGCAAGCTTTGGACCATCCCCGACAATCTCTTCGTATTCCTGGCCTAATATAGCTTTCTGTTATCAATTTTACTGTTGCATTGGTACCTGGATGGCTTAAGGAATGAAGACTTTCAAAGACTTGCTGTCTCATAGGCTTCGTTACAAAGAGCCTGAGGTTAGATTGGCTGTCATCGCAGTATAATTGTATCTGCGTACCGGGAATTATAGTTCAGAGTAGATTTAGTGATGTTCCACTTTTCAAAAGTTGTCTTAGTTCAGCGTCGTCTTGTTGTAGTTGGTTTGCTAGTACTGTCAGGTCTATCGGCTGCACCAGTTGTTCTATCTTTGACAATGTATCCGCCACGATGTTATCTTTGCCTGAGATGTGTATTCTATCCGTTGTGAATTGAGATATATAGTCTAAATGTCGAAATTGTCGTGGTGAACGTTTGTCTTTTTTAGTTTCGAACGCGTAGCAAATGGGTTTGTGGTCCGTATAAACGGTGAAAACCCGAACTTCTAGCATGTTTCGGAAACATCGTATACTTTCATAGAATGCTAGAAGTTCTTTGTGACATGGGGAGTACTTAGTTTGTGACGGAGTGAGTTTCTTAGAAAAGAATGCTAGTGGTTCCCTAGCGTTGTCTTTTCGCTGTTGCAAGACAGCTCCTATGGCTGTGTCAGAGGCGTCAGTGACCAGCGCTAACTTTGCGTTTTCGGCTGGATACGCCAACACTGTTAGCTTTGCATAAGCTCTCTTTGCAAATATCGAAAGCTTTGGAAATTTCACCAGTGATTTCAATTGGATGTGATCCTTTCACTGAGTCTGTCAGTAAAACGTGTAAGGGCGCTTGAATTTTGGCTGCGTTGGGAATGAATTTTCTATAAAAATTCAGCATCCCAAGGAATCGCCGAAGTTGTTTTACCGACTTTGGTTTTGGATAATCTTTTATGGCTTGGACTTTACTGTTCAAAGGTTTTACACCAGCGGATGATACCTTGTGACCTAAAAATATCACTTCAGCAGCTCCAAAGACGCATTTTGACTATTTATTGCCATGTTGAATTCTTTTAATTTTTAAAAAAATTGGTGCAGAAAGTCTGTGTTGTTGTTCGTTTTTGGAAAAAATAAGAATGTCGTCCACATACGCGTAACAGAAGTTCATACCACGAGTTATACGTCCACCAATCTTTGGAATGTTTGACTAGCATTTCGGAATCCAAATGTCATGAACGGAAACTCATATAAGCCAAATGGTGTTGTGATTGCTGCCTTCGGTATGTCTTCCTCATTCACTTGAATCTGATTATGAGCTTTTGTGAGATCAATGGTTGAGAAGATACAACAACCAGATAAATTGTGAGTAAAATCGTGGATATGGCGTAGCGGTCTGGTATGGGTCGGGCATTAAGCTGTCTGTAATCTCCGCATGGTCGCCATCCATTTTCCTTCTTAGGTGCAAGGTGCAGTGGCGATGACCAAAGGCTTTCGAAAGGTCGTGCTGTTCCATTCTTGAGCAGTTTCGAATTCATGCTTGATTATTTTTAGCTTATCCGATGCGAGACGTCTAGGCGCGCAAGCCACGCGAGGTCCTTATGTTGTTTGATTAAGGTGGACAATGTTATGGGTACTCACGAGTTGCGTACCGGATGGACGTGTAATCTCAGGATAGTGCCGAAGTATGTCCAGGTACTGAGAATCGCCAATCAGTGCCTTCACTGAAGTTATAGAGTTTGACAATAGTATGTGTGAAGCTGCTGCTGAGAGAGATGTGGTGTTGTCTACAAGGCGTTGATTTCGGCAGTCAACTACAAGATTGTAAAAAGATAAGAACTCAATGCCTACTATTGCCTTCGTGACGTATGGCACAATAAAACGCCAGCTATAATCCTCACGAAGACCAAGATTAAGATTTAGGTGCACGTAACCATAAGTTGCAATTGGTGTACCATTTGCTGCAAATAATTGGTAATCAGTGCTTGGTCGACATTCGCGAAGGGAAGATAGAGTGAAGACGCAGATATCGCTTCCTGTATCAATGAGAAACTGCATCTTCGTTCTGCAGTCTGTGACGAACAGGCGACCAGGTTTACTAAGACAGTCGTTGGTCGCCATTATTGACCGCCCGCGAAGTTTCCCTTATTGAAGTTGCAAGGTTTAATGCATTTTGCGCATTGCTTCCGAACTTATAATGATACCAGCATGTTGCAAATTTGCAATGGTTTGAATGAGATCTGCTATTGTTGCGATGATGATTTACCGCTCTCCTGGGTCTTGATTTTGGTCTACTAATATGACCGCTTGCAGCGAGGGCTTGTACTTGCTAAGTCAGCTCGTTAATTTTTTGGGCCATCTTATGTAATTTAGAATCCGATGAAAGTTGTGCTGCCGCAACTTGAGGGCTTGTTGGCACAATATCGTGTACGTGGTCGGCTAAGTCTGCAAGCGCTTGTAGGTTAGTACTAGATTGAGAAGCGATGTCAGTTTGTATGCTACTCGGCAAACGGCTGGACCAGATAGTGTTAAGAAAGTCATCTGGCACATTGGGACCTGCGAAATGTTGTAGATGACCAAGAAATTGTGAAGGTCGACAGTCACCAAGCTCTTCATGCATCAGTAGTTGCTTAACCTCTTTTTCTCGTGATGTGGATAATCGCTTGATAAGCTCGCACTTCAGTTTTTGATATTTATCTTCAGTGGGAGGTGAAATTATTATATCTTTGACTTCGGCCACAAATCTAGTTTCTAAGGTCGAGATGACGTAAAAGTATTTTGTTTCGTCACTTTTTAAATTAGATAATGAAAAATTACCTTCTAGTTGTGCAAACTTAATAGCATGCTCTTCTGGCCAAAACGGTGGCGGTCGAACTCCGGTTCGATAAAAATCCGAATGTGCAAGTTGCATTTTTTCTTCGACTACTGCAGTAGGCGTTGGTCCACTATCTTTGCCCGATGTGTTCGTCATTTCGAAATAATATAATGGGCAAGTACTTTCCTTATAGTATTAAGGTTCTGGTCGTAAACGTAGTAGTTAGTTTTTTATGTTGTTCCAACGGGGTCACCAGTGTCGGTCAGTGGGACAACGATGTCAAGCTAAGTTATTTATAGAAATCACTAGGAGAAATGAAGATGAAATGTTGCTTTATGTTATACGGTAAATCGTTATCGCAACGAAGGAAACAATAAATCAGTAATAATCTGCATACCAACGTCAGTTATTTATTATTCCATTTTATCACAGATCTACTTCAATTCAGTGTACACAATTAAAAATCGAGACCGATTATTTACTATTATAAATAAATAAAGTATAGAACCTCTTTACTACACTATGATCGCTACACAGTGTATATCACTTTAATTAACTACACATTATTATGGGCATCCCCATCGATCATCACCATCTTGTTCGTTTCCTCACTTAGTCGCATAAAAATTACATAAAACATACCAACTTGTATTTTAAAATTTATCTGTAAGTAATTATCAAAAACTGTTCTCCGTGATATCAAAGATACGAGGATATCTGTTGTCCTAGCTTCTCGATGAAAAAGGTAAAATTTAGTTTTATTAAGACTGTATGTATAGTACTCACTTCTGCTCTTGCAACGTAGCCTGAATCTCAGTGTGGCGCACCAGTGACCGTGAACACTTCAACTCGGCGGACACGCGCGTACACTGCAGGCAACCCAGCTGGTAAGCTTCCTCCGTAAACTTGTTCGCCTATGAAACGTTAGCAACACTAAACATACAACGAATAAACAAAGTCGACAAATTTGTAGCGCAACCATTTCACTACAACCATATTTTTCGTTATGCAACAAAGCGACTACATAAGCAAATCGTTTACCTGATGGTATGTGATACGCCTGTTCATAATAGTGTAGCGCAAGTTGGGATGATTACACTTCACCATATAGTACTTGTCGGCGGTGAAAGGAGACAATTTATGTCATTCATAAATATATTAATCCCCCACCCGCCCAACTAGGTGGATAGACGCGACATAGAATTGCTGTGAGCCATTGGACAAGAGCGTGCTTTGTGGGATACATTACATAATATCTATATCCAGCAGTGGACGTCCATCGCTGAAATGATAATAAATGAATTACGTTGTAAACAAAGTTCGTTTAATGTTTACACAGTACTGTTTGGTTAGAAGCCGAAATCGTCGATAGCAGCTTCAGTTAACTGCATGACAATAGCCAGCAAGAGACGAAAATATATTCTACAAAAGTTTACACATTTAAAAACTATGTTGTGATATAGATACTAGTGTAAACAAATTAGGCGTACCTGTTTCTCAAGTATATCGGCGGGCCAGGCAGTAACGTGCGCGGTGAGGTCGGTGCGTACATAATTGATGAGCGACGGCGTCAGCATCGGCGGCGCGTGCTGGAGATTACTGCCGACCACTGATGAGTAGCTGCCCAGGCATTCCACTGCAATGCGCACAGCCATTGTTAACCAATGTATACCCATTCGCTGTCCTAATATAACATACTAAACTAATATATAACCTTAACTAATCGCTGATCTATCTATATGTCGCATATGCATCAAGAGTGAATTCTATCGCGGCAATAGAAACTTAATTGAGTGGTAAATTTATTTATTTATTATTTTATTCCAAACCATGGACAGGTCAGCCAAGCTTGGGCTGGTAAGAATAGCACTTAAAGGGTCATTGAGTTTCGAGGGTGGAGATTGTTATCGCTTAATAAGCGAACCCAAGAAGGACGGAACATGCAAATTACTGACAACGTATTAGCCACGCGATAAGCATGCGAGCTAAGAAAGGCTTTGCACTTCCTTGGGATGTGGTAAGCTGAAGAGTAAAGGGGTATTAGTGCATTCCATAGGAGTTTCCGGAACCTCTTCACTTGCACTGAAAGAATTAATGAAGTGGATAAAAAATTATATAAATGTATAAACTTGAAACTCACTCTTTCTGGGCAGAGCAGCGTCTAGATGCAGTGGCGGCGCATGCGGGTCAGTGTTCTCGGAATGCGTTGGCGTGGGGGGCCCAGCGTCTCGGTGTGGTGAGCCAGCGCCACTGCTCCCGCCGGCTGCCGTCGCCAAGCCCCCCGTTCCGCTAGGGCCCGCCGCACCAGACGTTACAGCTCCCCCCGTGGGCACGCCTCCAGTACATCCCGCAGGCGATATCCCGCCATTGTTTGCTACCGCTGCCACGATACGTGGCAATGCTGCCGCCAACAGCGACCCTGTCTGGGAACCAATTAACAATTTTTTTAGTTTTAATTGTAAGATTACTTTATGAAGTTTATTTTTAAACTTTCATAGTGAATTATATATAATCCACACAGTGTCAAATTTACTTACAGGTTGATCTCAATATTTTTTTAAAATTTAATAGGTGATTGAACATTTAACCTCTTTTTCACATGATGTTATGTGACAAGAGGGCTGCCGCAAAGCGAAGCGTGCGTGCTCGCTCGCAATATTTTGGCTCTCATATATTGAGAGCCGGAACATAGCAATGCTGTTATAGCGGCAGATTTATAATATGAGACTGAATAAAAGTTCGCAAAAATCCTTTCACCAACTATATTCCATAAATTATGGTCACGGAATCATATATGACAAAAAATGCCACAAAAAGAAATATAGCAAAATATATTTGTATTGATGCTAGCTGTAAAAGTTAACACACATAAAGAGCAAAACTACTGCTGAGTGATGCAAAAATGACTGAATGCGAAGTTGATCAAAACATGAATCTAGGAGAGACCATTAATTTCTTATTGATTAAAATTCTCGATTAATTTCCTTCTTTTTGCTTTAAAAAAAATTTTAAAAGGTTAACACTTCAAATTGTAATGATTATGTCGTTATTACCATTGTGTCTAATACCGGCCACGTCAACAAATGGAAAACAAAATTGATAATGAAAATTCAGAAATCAACGAACCGTTTGGTTGGAATTATCCAGGACGACCACGGGTGGGACTGTAGTGTCCGTTCGGGGCGGTTCGCGTACCCCATAAGAGCCCTCCGACAACGGTGTACTGCGGTCCGGTGAGATGTCCATGTCTTGAGCTTGACCCTCTGGTAAAACATTTAACAACCTTATAAAGTGATATTTCAATAGAAAATCAATTAAACATTGAGAATGAAAAATAAAAAGTAAGAGGTTTGTGTAAAAATAGCATGCCTGATGTAGTGGTAGTGGTGGTTATTGTATTTTTTAATCTAGTTTCCGCTTTGTAAATTTTTCTGTTTTAGTTTTTTGAAAATGTCTGAAATAAGTTTTGTTAACTTATAGGAATTCGCTCACCCTTAGCATCGTGGGTATGCTTGGAGCGTGATCGGTCATGGGAATCGTCATCGCGACCGTACCAATAACGCTCTGACGTGTTGTTTGCGCGTTTGCCCTTATCCGCAACGCGCCGCCCTGTCCGCGACCGCGACCTCTTATCCCGATCTAAAAACATGTTTATTAACAAATCATTTATTTAATACAAAAACTTTGACAACTTTTGAACAGAATAAAATCTTTTCCCAAGAGAACGCAAGATTTTATCACCATTTCAACAAATGGATCGTTGGGTACCATTAGACTCAAACAGCGCCAGAACATGGTTTTGAAATACCTTACAAGAGACCACGTGCAAAAGATCTTAAAGTAATATAATTTTATTTATGTTCATATCGCAGCCACTCATATGTCGAACATCAATTTTTTTTTAATTGTTTAATCTATACCGTTAACTCTTTAATAAAAAAAAGTAATTAAAGAGAACAGAAATTTCTTAAAAAAATTTTTTGAGTACAATAAGGTTACTATTACCAAACATTTAATCTCAGACAGTTTCTTGTATCGCGCGCAGCCAAATTTGATTTCATGTTAAAATTATCAATATTGTTTACAGATTTCTATTTTGTTCTTCTTAAAAGTTCTAAAATATAACTAGGTGGAACCTTACCTACTTCAGCAGCTAAGTACAGGAACGCTACTGCGTTTCGCTTTCAAAAACATGGTTGCTAGTTAAATCGCAGGCTTACACGGAAGCAAAGCATTTTATGTTTAAAGATGATGCACGTTATCCGAAGATGTATGAAGTTACTAACTTATGCCAATTTTTTGAACAGTATGATGCACATATGTTCAAATGAATTTTATCATCTGATAAAAACAACACATGATCTCATCTTCCAGCATGTATCGTAAGTTTATTAAAACTTTAAAAACACGCCTATGTTACTTTTCTTTTCAATTATCTAGACAGTCATTTATTATATAATTTAACGTATATAATTAAAATAATTTTTTTCCTACGATTTAAACAAAACCGTTTAATAGTTGAACGTGGAGTTTTCGGACTCCTGATTACGAATAACAAACATTAATGTTGGATACATAAAATATTTGCACGTAGTAAAAGAGTCGTGTTTATTACTTTCGTATTGAAAAAAAATATATGTTAAAAATAATATACTACATATGTGTGATGTAGTACCTGCAATGCATAAGTGTGTTTCAACATTGGGTTTGTTGTTTTAATTTACAGTTGTCTCATTGACTCCTTTTGCATCAATCTAGGTAAGTAAAACATTTTTTATTTTACGGGGTAATAATTGCTTTACATGCGTTCCCTTGTGTTATACACTGATTAAAACACTCACGATATTCCATCATTGCCACTTTACGGCAGAGCGACGGTAATGTTTTCTGACAAATTCGCACTGACCGTACTCTCTTATTTTCACCTGGAAACCGAACCTTCTGAATCCGCCGTCCGAAGGCCATATAAGCCAAAGTAATAAACTCAATTAACTTCCAGTGCTAGATTGTGGATAGGGCTACGCCGGCAGCCAGTTTTCAACTGCGAAAGATAAAAACAACAAAAGGACTTCCTTGCAGTCCACTGCAGTCGCTATTGCTTTAAGACAGCGGCGAATCGTAATATACACTGCTCTTGTGACTCCACCACGACTACGTAGGGCAGTCCGAAGTAGTCTGTATCAACCCGGGAGGGTTGCATAACCTACACGATTCACCGTGAGTGACCAGATCATGGCTATTGGTGCCCTCCTAGGTTAAGACAGGAACCATTTCGAGGAACGGAGAACTCTAAAGCAACAACCAAAGAATTGACACCCAATTGATTTCTCCCCCAAAAATAAATTTTAAAATATTATATAGTTAATTTAGAAAATGCGAAAACAGAGTTTATGAAATAAATACTTTGATAACAACTTTGTCATTAAAGTAGGCAAAAGTGACACCGATAACAAATATAATAATTAACCCCGGTCAGCGTTGTGTTACGAATTAATTTAAATTTTACATTAATTGGTTGTTTAGTGATCATTATTTTCCTATTAAAAAAATTTTGTTTAGATCTTCCACCGATTGAAAAATACACATGCAAGGTTTATCTACAACCAAATACACACCGTGTTTATAGAATGTAGCAAAAATAATATATAAAGATTAACGTGCTAATTAGTCGCTTAGTGTGGAACTTTTTTCTTAGACATTACCACTTTTCTCAAAATTCACTTTATTTTGAAAATTGATATCTCTTTCTTAAGAAGTGGGTTGTTGATTGTATTGCTTTTGAATATGATACACTAAAATTACCAATAGATAATAATAATTTTTATGTAAAGATAACTAAGTAACAAGAAAAAATTTATGTGTATGCATATCATATTCTCTTAGCATAAAGAGCACCTGCATAAAATGAATACCCCTAAATTGTACAATTATTAATAGAAATTCTAATAAAATATTTTGACATAGTGATTCAGTCCAATAAATAATTCACTGTTTTGTTTTACTAGGAAGAATTCACATGAGCAAAACAATTAATTTATGATATTACTACATGTAACTAACTGTACAATAATGTATAGTTACCAACTATGCTGTTTTACTCATACTTTATAGAGAGTTCTTAAGCACTATTCTGGTGTCCACAGCAAAAGTATTATTTTTAATAAGCATATTCAGAATTCAAAAACTGGCTAAACCTTACAGAACCTGTCTGTACTATCTTTATATCTACAAATGGATATCCTGCAGTGCTATCCAAAAGCTATGGTTTTACATCTCTCTTGTGGGAGACCATCTATGCAGTTACCATCACAGCTCCTATGTCTGTCCCAAAGCAGTAATGTACAAATGTTACTATGTTCCAGGGCGTGCTAGTGAAATCGCTGCGGTAATATGACTCAACTTTTTATTTCCCTAGGCGTCGACCATAGTGTGCTGCAGTGTATATCATCTTAACCAGCATCTCGTTGCTATGGGCGGGCGTATCAATTACTATCAGCAGCAAATATCGCTCGTCTCGTTGCATAGTTTTTTTTAATGACATTATGTCATTCTTTGAGTAGTGAAGTTTTTATTAAATGCCGTCGACTTGAAAGTTATACTCAGCCGTCACTTACTCAAATGACATAAATTTAACACAGAGAGACCTGGATAGACTAGAAAATTACTGCTTAACCAACAAATTATCTTTAGCTCATAATAAATGCAAATTTATGTTTACTAAGAACAAAAATATAATTGCCGTTATATTAACGTGATGAATCAAATAATTTATGGGGTTCTAGATGTACATACATCTAGGACCCCATAAATTAGAATCTCGATTGAATATACGTAACTTAGGGGTGACTCTGGACTGGACAAAAAACTTCCGCTAGACAAACATATTCAACAGATAATATGTAAATCATACCGTAAGCTTGGATTTGTTACCCATATAACAATATATTTTAAGCGTAAAGACACTTTAGTATGCTTTTACCAATCTTTGGTATTACCTCACCTTGAATACGTGTCTCCGATATAGAGCCCATTCTACTTGGTTTATGAGGCCAAAATTGAAAATGTACAGAAAAAGTTCTTGCTCATTCTTAATTATCGTCTGTACTATCCCCGGGATTCCCACGACATTCTCTTAAATGGATACAACATTTTATCGTTAAAACACCGACATTCATTAATAGATGCACTTACTCTTAGAAATATCTGCATAGGTGTCGTAAAGTGCGAGGCACTATTATCCCTGATAAACTTTCCAATTGTGTCTATAACAACCCAATAAAAAAACTTATTTCATGTAACTATGACCAGAACCAACAGTGGTCAACGCATACCTCTTTATAAAATGCTCAACAGTGCAGATATGTTCTCATGCTTTCAGTCCACTTATAAATCATGTGTCAAAAGGTTGCTCCACAATTTATAGTATCTGATTTAAATTTGTACTTTTTGTCCAATTTTATTATTCTTGTTTGAACAAACTTCCATTGCTTTCTGTAAACTCAAATATCCATGATTGCTTTGTGTTATTGCCCCTTCTGTAGTTATCAAATTTTTATAAACTTAATGGGTTGCTGCAATTACTTTACATGCAAAATAAAAACATATGAAAGATTATAAAATACATAATGTTTGCAATGAGGCATTTTAAAGGGAAATTTGGAAATAGTTTTATA
This sequence comes from Ornithoptera alexandrae, assembly GCA_029030555.1. Classification (NCBI taxonomy): domain Eukaryota; kingdom Metazoa; phylum Arthropoda; class Insecta; order Lepidoptera; family Papilionidae; genus Ornithoptera; species Ornithoptera alexandrae. Next base: position 589,428 of record JARDVY010000297.1, on the reverse strand, counting down.
TTCTATATATATATTGTACTTTTATTTTATCTTTTGTTTCTGTTTGTCTCCAAGTTAAATATATAAATAAAAAAAGGCAAGTAAGAATAAACAAGGAAATGTAAGTGTTCTCCATGAAAAACCACAAGAAAAAGTATGCAAAAGATAATGGTTTTCAAGATAAGTGACAACAGACAATTTATATCTTATATAACCCTAAACATTAGCTATTGGTCAATAATAGTAGTATTACATTACATTAATCACTCCTTTTCATATAATAGCCAAAAGAAACAAACTAAAATTTATAAAATATATTTCTTTGGGACTATTAAAATGTAAAGTTTATGGAGGCTACACAATGGTCTATTATATTTATTATAATTATTAACTAAACAGTCTTCTCTCTGCTTTTCTCCATATAAACTTTAAATATTACACTCCAAACATACAACTAATATGTTTAATACAAAAATAACACATTCCTTTATATATAAAGAGGAATGTAATGAGGAAATGACATGCCAACAACTGTCATGGATCCATCCATCACCTATCTGCATATTCCAGGGTGGTAGATTAAGGATATCGACTGTGTTGAGAGAGAAGATCCTAAATTAAACCTGAAGAAAATGAAATTGGCTGTTGTTTTTTTTATTCCAACTGCCAAACTTATGTTTGAAGAAGGCACCTAATGATGGTAGTGATGAGTTATTTTGATACACTGTATGTAAGGTACTAGATAAATATAAACTCTACAAAATTTCCTGACAAAATTAATTTATTTGTAAAAATAATTACCAAAATAAATGACTATTCTTATCCGAAGAATCAACATAAAAAAAATATATATATTATTGATATAATTAACATGTTAACAAATATAGTAAGACCCTGCTTAACATGGTATATATGTTCTATTAAAGTCAAACATAATACAAAACAACGTTAAATGAGGTTACCTCAATATGAAAATAATGGGGTTAGGGGAAGATGAATAGAGTTGATCAGGTATACTCCAACCTTTTCCACATGTTTCACAACTAAACAGATTTGCTTTGCTAATTCTATTATTTCTTTCACTATTTCATTTGTATGGACACTCATATCACCGCTCTTGCATATATCTGGCCAAGTGCTCCTTCATACCCCTTTCAAACATTTTTCTGTTACTTTATTCCAAAAGAAGATTTGTGTTTTCTACAGCATGTTATTATAGTTTTTCAAAAACTCTTTATTGATTGCTTCTTTTCTCTCTGTTTTTTCAAGCATCTGTGTATAAGTTCACCACAAGTAATAAGCCTTTAAATTTTATATAACACTGATCCATTGGTTGGATTAAGACAGTTGTGTTAGACAGCACGAAAACCATTTCGGCTGGAATGCATGTGTTATCGAGTCAGATAACTATGTTGGATGAATTGGAGCATTATCAATTAAAAGTAAAGCTTGTGATTAAATTTTTTTAATTTTGTAATAGTGCTTAACAGACATGCCAGAATATTAAGTGAACATATGCCTGAAAATTTTCATAGTTATCTATATTTTTCTATTAGACTCCCAAATTATCAAGTTAAGTTGAATTGGATATCCAAAATTACAATTTTAATTTGAAAACTCTGCTTGGATTACCACCCAGTAGAAATGTTAAACAATTTTTGGCAGCTTCAAATCCTGGTGTACATTTTCCTTCATTGGATGTTCATTTTGGAATACTTGTTTAAAATATGCCCATTTCATCAACATAAAAAACCACACAGAAATGAAGTAACACAACCTTCACATAACGGGAAGCCTAACACTGCATTCAATTTCGTGAAATGCCAGAATTCAAATAAAATAGTGTTGAACTGAAACAGCACTAAACCAAACATAATTAAGAGGGGTTTTACTGTACTATATTTTCAGTTTTGATTATCAATGACATTGGTTCAGTAACAATGGTTCTTCAAATTGCAATGTTATAAATCTTACAATAGACAATTCTTATGTAAACAATTTGTGTTTATTTATTAAATCTTGACAAGAATCTATCAGCAACCTCTGATCTCAAAAAATCATTTCAATAAAACAACTGGGCTGCTGCACATGTTTACATTAATATTATCTAAACAGAAAAATAATAAAAATTACTCACTGCTTCTTGAAGAATATGTAGAATCTTTGGATGATGTCCTCCGAGAATCCCAATCCCTAGGCTTCTCCCATTGTGACACTTCACTGACACAGTTATAATAATACTTCTTTCCAGATGAACTAATGTGTTCTGACCAATCACTGACAGAAGACAAGCTAGAAGCTGGTGCACTTCTCTTGTCATATTTACTACTTCTATTAACACTACAGTTCATGCCACTAGTCCTACTTTTTTTTTCAGATTCACTTCGTTCATGATTGTTCTTCTCTCTTTCACAATCTTTGTTACGCTTTTCTTTTGGTGACCGAACACTATCTGAAATTTTAATTGTATGTTAAATCTCAAGTTTGCCAGAGATTGTATTTAACAATAGTATATTAAGAACTGCAGTATAAATGTTTAATAATGTTTACAAAGTACTGCTTTGCTTATAAGACTCGCATTGTAAATTATATTACATTATTATGTGTATATTACAATAAATAAACTCGCTATGGCTTTATTTTTCAAATATATTAATTAAAACTCCTCTTTGTAACACATACATATATTTAAATAATGCATGACAAAAAAGTTGTGGTCGACATTTCTTGCCTATATGTGTAGGATGCCAAACTGGCAAATTCTACCGCCGAGCAAAAATGTTTATAATCATAACAATCACATGAAGAATGTGACATTGCAGGATGAATAACATCATAAGTGGCAAGAACAATATTGTTACTTATGCATCCTGTGAAGCCTGATATAATTATGAGTTAGCTCATCCTCATTAGGTATCCTCTTAAAACTGAAATTTAGCAATCAGGTTAAGAAAACCAATTCCATCCTCAGATATTCTTTTTAAATGATGGTATTTAAGCCCAGTCCATTTCTTTATGTCATCATACCATTTTTTCTGCAGTCTATCAATGTTAGCATGTTTTGTAGGAAATGTGCACTCCTGGATCAACCTTGGGAACTCATAAAGGGATCCTTTTTGTAGGTGTCCAAAAAATACAACCTTTCTTTGCATGACAGTTGTCATCAACCCATGTTGGCAATTATCTCTGAGCACTTAGAACCAAAAAATAACTTGCTCTTCTCATAACTATTGCCTGTAATTTAGCGCAAGCTGTCCGAAAAATCATAATAACAACCAAATCATAACAATAACAAAAAGGAGAAAAGTTTGATATTTGTATTTGGAGTACACAAAATCATTAATTTAGTTAACACAGAAGTATATGATAACAATAAAGTTCATAGTACTTATGAGCTTGTAAAAGCTAGAATATAGCAATAGCAAAAATTATAATTATTAATTTAAGTAAAAAATCTCACTTTGAAATGAAGTCACTAGATAAAAATAAACATCTGATATAGTAATATTTACATTTCATTATTTACAAAATAGGTGACCATCAATGTCATCATTAGCTCAACTGAGGAATCCACTGCTGTACACAAGTATCATGTAATGAATTACACACATAGTACACATTCTAGGATGTTTAGGTCCTAAACCTTAATGGTGTCTCTATCAAACTAGTGCAAGGACTGCCAACATTGCACTATCCTCATTATTATATAAAAAATATAATTAATAGCCCTTTTCAATATAATTGATAAATTAATTCAATATAATTAAATGAAATTTATATTTGAAATGTACTAACCTGTGTACTTATTTCTAGATGATTTATAGTCTCGATCTCTCTCCAATTCTGAACCTTTCTGCATGTAGAAATTTCTAGATGTTGTGTGTGGTCTTTCATCAGGCACATGGCTGTAATGGTGATGTACATGGGCTGAATGACTAATGTGACCAACATGGCCATGGCCATGTACTGACACATTTCCATTGGGAGATCTAAGAGGTGTGTACCGTGTATCAGGGATGTAATCATTATTTCGTCTCTCAGTCTTGGGATTGTACTTCTGTACAAAAAAAAAATGTATATTAGTAATATAAAGGATTGTGTGAGCTGTAAACATGAAAAATACCTAATGCAAAAGAGAAGATAGTAAAGGTTTCTTTTTAATTGGCGTCAAACATTTGACCCATAACACTCCAGTAATAAAAATACTATTTAGTCCAGTTCCACTATTTTATCATTATAATTAAAACACCAAACAAAAATAATTCAATCATTACATAGGAAATTTTTCATAAATATTTAATTTTAATTAAATTAACATAAGGGACAGAAAGTCAAAAGCATTTAGCTAAATACAAACCAGTGCCCATTTAAACGTAAATGTAGTTAACTAGCATGAAAAGAACGCTTGTAATGTTATTACGTCGAGAATTGGTTAAATTAAACATATTTCTACCAAACATTTCAATATTTTAGCAACATCCCTCTTTATTATAAGCATTGTTAGTTCAGCTTACCTGATAAGGATGGGTTTGGTGTTTCTCAAAGTACCTGAAAACAAATAAAAATTATTTAGTGTGTTCTTAACGATTTAAAGGCACTTCATCGGCGACCGCCATCTACATATTGCGGTCCCGAAGCATCAAAAAACGCATCGTACCCATCGCTTATTCGCTGAGGTTTCCTTGCATGCATTACCATCAATGCAAATATTACGATTTATTACGGCCCCAGTAATAAAATGCGAAACAAAACCACTGTTATTAAAACAGTTTTATAGGAGGCCGCGATACATCTTGATGGACGCCATGTCACATTCGAGACACTCAAGAGAGAGTCGATAGTAACGCGAAAGAGATAAAAAGTCAATCGACAACGTAAACCACAGAAGTACAACGAGGACATCCGACAACAACTTAGGTATTTTCTTTATGATCACACCTATGACTTGTATATAACTTAAAGGTAAATATTTACTTTATTTATGTCTGATATAAAATATATAAAACATATATACATTTTATAAAAAACGTCTCTAATTGATATATAATATTAAGTGTTTTTACACCAGCATCTAAAAAAAATTTTTAATATACTATTGATAATAATAGAAGATAGTAAATGTAAAAAGACACTTTTTTTTAATACATAATTAATTAATAATTTGGCATTTAATTTAAAGTATAAAACATAACAAATAATTGAAACGGTTATTCAAATGAGGAATATTTAATAATAAAGTATTAGCTAGCTACTTATTATAGAAAGATTTTAATAATATTTTTAAAGGCTCATTTTAATCTTGATGTAAAATTATAAATTTTTGTTTGCAATTTATGTTGTGGTGATTTAATATAATTAATCTCTACTTAAAATTATAATGTAGATACATATTGTGAATAGGACCAGGATATAAGATTAAAGCTCCGTTAATGCAGGTGGAGTTGCAAAATTTATGTAATTATTTTAGAAAATTTTACTTTTAAATTAATTTACACCAAAATTTAAAACTGTATAATTAATAATTTACGGTATTTTTTTTATTGTAAATATGACCCATTTGAACACAACAATTGTTTAAAATCGATTTAAGCTTACATGTCATTCCAATATTAATGACTAGCTGTAGACGTACGTCATTAACGATAACCTTTACTGTTTTCGTACAACTCTGGAAGCATGGAAGAAATTTATAAACAACTTATGGATGCCAGTTTGTCATTTGCTTTTAAGGATTTAAAATTAAAAAAGGTCGAAATGAAAAAAGAGATTGACGAAATGGATGCTCAAATCAGTCACCGCACGAAAGTCATCGCACGTGCCAAATTAACTTATAAGGAAATTGTTGCACTGCCACGTTCGACAAAAGTTTATAATGCTGTGGGAAGAACGTTTGTACTATCTAGTGTAGACGATGTTCAGTCTAATTTTGATAAAGAATTCGAGCATGTATCAAAGGAAATTAAAGATTTTGAAAACAATAAGCAATTTTTAGACTTCGTTATAAAGGATAAAGCAGATGAACTCCGGATAATGGTTAAGCGTCGAAAAGAAAAATTGGAGGTTCCACTTGCATAGATCAACACAGAATTTTAAAGAAAATTTAAACTGCGATTACATGCTTCACACTATTATTAATATTTAACATCACAAACTAATACGCTTGATGCTATATTTCTAATTGTTACGAATAGGTCAGTTTTTTTTGTTGTAATAATATAAAATTTGTAATTTATTTTGTAACAAGTATATTGATTCATTTGTAAGTGTATTTGCTTTTGACTATTACAATTATCATACTGATCATTTAAAAGACTATTACTGCAGCAAGTTGATTGTTAGTGTTAACACATTGATACACATTGATTTTTGCAACTACATGTGCCTATATATAATTAATATGAATCATAATAGGCTATGTTTTCTTTAATAAAGTTACAAATAATTTGAAATTTGTCTGAAGTATTCCTTAAAAACAATTGCAACAATTTCTATACCAGCTGTTACAATTGCAACTCATAAATAATACAAAATGAAAGTGTTTAAAAAGTTAATTAGAAATAAATTCATGAAACATCTAAGAAAATCAAAAAATAAATAGCCTATATCCAAGTACAAATTATTCTGTCTCAAATGGCATGTTCACATGTCAATACATTCACTAGTTTTCACATAAACAAAACCCGTTTTCAATACATATAAATTGTGTCTAAATAGAATTTCAATTTAAATGATCATATATATATTTTTTTTGAATACCTTTGTATAATAATAAAACTGTATTATGTTGTCAGTTTTTTATTATAAACCCTTGGAATAAAATATAGGAGTGAAATGGGATTAAAAAGTCTATAATAAAGTAATTAAGGCGACTACCATTATTTGTCTAAACTTTAGATCCATGGAACACATTCAAGTATTCCACAAAACCAGGATCTTTAATATTTTTATAATGGTATTAATTACAGAGACCTTTCAAATACTAAAATACCTTTTGCCCCAGAATATTAAAAGGGTACTTTGGGTGTCAGTAAAGATCTTTCAATATTGCCTAGCTAGAGGTTTTATCCTTATATTGTACACCTCTGCCCGTATTAACATTTCCTAGGACTGAGAGCCCAGTATAAAATGAACTGTGTAAGTGGAGAAATGACTAGTAAGTGATATACATCAACAGAATAGGCAAACAACATTACAGTGTTTTTTTTTATTTGTTCCCATCGCTTGTGTTGGGCCTGTGCAATTTCGTTCCTTCTATTTCTTCTTTTGTACTTTTGACTTTGATCACCTCTTATTTCTATTTAAATTATATTAATATTCTAAATCGCTCCATCCCTTTTTCATACACTTAAGAACTCCTGTAAGAATTGAATTATGAGCTGTTGTTGCTGTCAAAAGTTCTTCCGCCATTTCTGCATCTAGACAGCATAACTCTATGCAGTGTACTGCTCGTTCCGTCTCTGATGTTTTAGTAACTCGTTGGGCAACCTGGATAAGCAGTCTGCTAGCATATTATTTTCCTCTTTATGGTAACAAACGTCGTAGTTGTAACTGCGTATAATCAATGCCCATCCTACATGCCTCTTGTTTGCAAAATTAGGGAGGTTACATTGTGGCCCCAATATGTATATTAATGGTTTATGGTCAGTTACTAAGTTGAATTTAGCTTCACGAAAGTATTGATCAATTTTCTTGATCCTAAATAAGATAGCGAGTGCTTCCCAATTTATGGCTGAGTATTTTGTCTTAGCTGAACGCAATTTCCTTGATGCGAAAACTATGGGATGCTCAGTGCTTTTTCGATGCATCACCAGCAAGACAAATAGGTCGGTTTACATCAAACTCAGGTAACGGCTTTGAAGTGGCTATAAATTGCTTAGTGGTTTCAAAGATTTGTCTTTCATAATCAGTCCAACGCCGGCCATGTAGTTCGCTGGTTAGTACCATGAAGGTCTGCATAAAGTCCGTGTAGATGCGGAAATAGTGGAAGTTTTTCTTCGTGAGGCGTATGCTGTTTTTATCTGCTTTATGTCCAAAAAACTAATTTCTTATTTAAGGAGAGAGCATTTTCTAAGTTCACTTTCAAGCCGGGTTTTCATAATCGTTCGAGCACTATGCAACAGTATCCGTAAAAGTTTATCCATGTTTTTCCCTGCTGCTACAATATTGTCAAAATAGACAGGTGTATTAGGAATATTCTTCAGAAAATAGTCTAGGAAGTGTTGGAAAATTGGGTGCCATGGAAATCCCGAAAGGCATCCTGGTGTAGGGAAAATACTTTTATGTGTAGCTAGTATTAGATATTTTTTTGATTCCGGTGCTACCTCAAATTGAAGGTAGGTGTATTTAAGGTCGATTTTCGAGAATCTTCGTCCACGAGCTAGATTTTGCCGTAATTAATCAAAAAGGGGTACTGGATGTAATAGTTTTATTAGGATTGGATTCAATGTGCTCCTGTAGTCACCGCAAATTATAAAGTGTCTGGTTTAACAACATTGACAATGGGTGTAGCCCAATCAACAGGTGTCAATCTATCTCTTTTCCAATATTCCGTTTCATTGTATACTTAATTTGTGGTGGCATTAATTGGACTGGTTGTGCACCTGACTTCACATGAATATTGATTGAGTAGTCGTTAATTTTGCCTAGGTTGCCATCGAAAAATTAGTCATATCTTTTTAGGATTTGTTCTAGGTTTAACTTGGAAACTTTTCTAATGGTGTGTACTGGTCTGGAAAATTCCATTTTAAAAGCTCCACTCCTGTGTAATCCGAAAAGCAGTACTCATTGAAATATTTATGTGTATAGTTTTTAAGAAGTAATGAGAATGAATGTGGATGGTTATAAGGGTAGAGGAAGACCGAAGAAAGTGTGGATGGATTGTGTGAAAGATGATATGGCGGCTGATAGAGGGATATGGAAGAGAAGTACGTACTGTGCCGACCCCACATACATGGGCAAAGGGCAGGAGGAGGAAAAAGAAGAAGATTTGCATCTTGTTTGAAATAAGTTACGTCCTGCTTGTTTTTATGCAGCAATTTTATATATATCGCTTGCATGTTTGTTTTTTTGTAGGGCATTGAGCAACTATATATTTGCCGTATTTACCACAGCGGAGACCTTGTTGGCCTAAGGGCAACCTATAAGGTTTTTATAACTTTCGGCCACTACATTTGGTTTCTTTTATATGCATTTAATATCAGTCGCCGGCATATCGTGTTCTACTTGTTCGTGAGACTGTGTAATAGTTATGAGATGTGCGACTGTGACTTTTATGCTGTCCATCTTTGTTCCCATCCAATCTAGCCATCTTTGTTTTAGATTCGTTTCCAAATCCGTGTGATTTAAGACAGTTACAAATCTATCGCGAAGATAGCGTTTTACCAACACGCCATTGTAACCGCAGTCTTCACTTAGCCCTTTTAGCCGGCTAGCGTACCGTTCCATTGATTCCCTCGAACAGGTTCCCGCCTTGTCGTGGCGGTGGGGTTTAGTAGCCGTGGCTTGGTCCCCCACGATGATACAAAGAGGAACCTAGCGGTCGGCGCGAGGCAGCCGCTCCAGGTTAGAGTTTCGGAGCTCCGTAAGCTCGCCTTGGATGTATGCCGTTAGTCTGCAGGGGCAGGTTTATATTGCCCTTTGCAGCCGGGGTGGAGTCACGGAGGGAGAGGAATGTCGGTATTGCGATTCGCCGCTCTTCCTATCCTCCGCGATAAAGCGGTGCCGCACCGCGGATGCGGTGGGGCCGCAAGGAAACGGAGTGTCGGTATTACGTTCCGCTGCTCTCCCTATCTTTTGCGGCCGTATGACGGGTGACGGCGGAACCCAAGATCAGATCCGTCGCAGGAAGTTAGGAGATTTTTCTCTTGGCTCCCATGGCCTATGGGTGACTGTAAGATGCCGAGGAGGGGGCGCGCTGTGTGTTCCGGCGTGGCCTTACAGAGGTGATACGGTGAGGTTCTTCCCTCGTTACCGAGTTGGAGCTGCATGGTGCGGCCGGCGCTAGCGTGATCGCTGAGGTGAGCGAAAGCGTTTCCGTTACCCTGCCATAAAGCGACGAGGTGGACTGTCGTGGGGGTTTTAATCAGTACAAGTCTGACATAACCTGCCTTGCCCCCGCGAGAGCAGGTATGCGCAGGCATTTTCCCCACGTAAAACAAAAAAAAACTATTCCATTGATTCGTTTTTATCTTTAGTGCAGCTCCAAAATTCGGTGAGAGCTCGATATCACGTGCTCTTTACTATATATAGATCCAAGTACTTAGTGCGTATTTCTATGTATGTGCTCGTCTTAAAATTAGGTGTTAGTGCTATGTTTACCTCTCTAAAGTTGTTAGAAGTCAGAGTTTAGTAGATCCTCCCAGTTGCCTTATGCATGGTACATTTAGCTTCAAAAATTCAATGTAATCGCTCACCTGATAATTTTCTGGTTTGTACTTTGCCAAATTAGCAATGCTAATCGAGGTCGTTTTGTATCTAAACTGCTCTGGGACGGCGGTACTCGTTACACATAAATATATTCGGTGGTCCCATTTCATTAAATCTTTTCTTGGATAATCCTCAAAAAAAAAAAAACTCTGGAATGTTTTCTCAGAGATATCAAAAATAAAGATAATAAAATATAGAGAAAATTGATGTTGCACAAGTTAATAAAAAGTTTATTAAGTGTTTTTTGCTTTTTATTCTTTTCGTTTCTCTTTGCCATCAGTATCAATATTTTACTTATTAAAAGACTGGGGTTTGCATTTAATATTATGACCTGAATAAACCATGAAAACATAATTAATGAACGGAAATTAATTGTATTCAGTCAATTAAAAAAATTCTAAAAAAATATAAACATAGCGTAATGTATAAATTTGTTCTGTTATATCAGTGGTATGAGCAAAAAATGATTTGGTGGAATTGGTGCAAAATTTTTAGTTAATTATCGTTGCATAGAAAATTAAATACACAAAATATTGTATTTTGAGAATTTTTATTTCTATTTTTACATAAGAAGAAAATTTTACATTTCATATATGAATTTTTAATATAATTCAAGAGACATAATTAAATCTTATCTATTGGCGCTAAGTAAATCCTTAAAAAAAATTGTACGTAAACAGAATACTAAAAAGTATTTACAATTAAACAAATAACAATAAAAAAAATTTACATAAAATTTTAAATTATAAATAAACAAATTCATCGTTTTATGTGACCACAAAAAGCAGCATGTCGATTATTAAACTAAAACTACATGGCTTGTAAGCGTCTATAAGTATCAATATGTTAAGTAACTATAATTGTCATATGTAAGCGATATTGAATGAACAGTTGTGTGATTACTTATACACAACTGGCCGGCCCTATATCATATATCAAGGAATATCAAGGAATATCAAGGATAATTATTACACGTCCGTACCTTCAATAGGAATGGCCGCTTGCTAAGTGAATAAAACACCAAGTTACACATACAGAGCTTTCCAGCAAGTGGTAGATTCACCATAATAGCGTATAACATACGTGTATTAATATAATATTATCGCAACATTAATAACATAAAGTACATAAGTACATCAATAAATACGACGAACGACACAGAGTACGGGCACGTCTTTCCGCGCTTGTTAACATTAAAAGTAAGTCAAATACGATATATCTAATACAGACAGACAGACAGATAGACAGACAGATAGATAGATAGATAGATAGATAGATAGATAGATACGACAGACAGACATACAATTGTCATGATTAAATATAATTGAATAAATGGGATAATAATATTTATCCATCAAGATTTTTATAATAAATATGCAATTTTATAATCTACAGACACTACACATGTAGAGAATATGTTTTAAAACATTTGTCTTGTTCATTTACGAATCCAGTATAGGTAGATGTCCTCGGGTGTCATGTGTGTTGGCAGCATGTGGAGTGGCGGGACCAGTGGGATTGGTGCGATTGGCGCAAAGGGCGCGTGTGGTGCATACGCCGAGAGAGGCGGGTGTGTCGCGATGGGCGCGTGCAGCGCGATGGGCGCGTGCGGTGCGACGGGCGCGTGCGACGCGATGGGCGCGTACGACGCGATGGGCGCGTGCGGCGCGAAGGGCGCGTGCGACGCGAGGGGCGCGTGCGACGCGATGGGCGCGTCCGGCGCGAGAGGCGCGTGCGGCGCGAGGGGCGCGCGCGACGCGATGGGCGCGTGCAGCGCGTGTGACGCGATGGGCGCGATGGGCGCGTTGAGCGCGTAGGGCGCAAAGGACGCGTGCGGCGCGAGGGGCGCGCGTGACGCGATGGGCGCGTGCATCTCGATGGGCGCGTGTATCTCGATGGGCGCGTGAGGCGCGTGCGTCGCGATGGGCGCGTGCAGTGCGATAGGCGCGTGCGTCTCGATGGGCGTGTGTGTCTCGATGGCCGCGTGCGTCTCGATGGGCGCGTGTATCTCGATGGGCGCGTGAGGCGCGTGCGTCGCGATGGGCGCGTGCAGTGCGATAGGCGCGTGCGTCTCGATGGGTGCGTGAAAAGCGTGCGTCTCGATGGGCGCGTGCATCTCGATGGGCGCGTGAGGCGCGTGCATCTCGATGGGCGTGTGAGGCGCGTGCATCTCGATGGGCGCGTGAGGCGCGTGCATCTCGATGGGCGCGTGAGGCGCGTGCGTCGCAATGGGCGCGTGCAACTCGATGGGCGCGTGTATCTCGATGGGCGCGTGAGGCGCGTGCGTCGCGATGGGCGCGTGCGGCGGTAAATCCGCGAGAGGCAGTGTCGGCGCAAAGTGCGCCGGTGGCGAGGCTCAGAGCCACGAGTGCCGGTTGATTGCGTCATACGGCGGAGGGCGCACACCAAGCGCAGCCGGGTATGCAGGCGAGTACAGGCTCATGATCTGCGCGCCTGTCTGCCGTAGCAGCTCCTCTTGATGACGTTGCAGATACTGCTGATACAGAGGTGATGAAGTTTCGGCGCCCACGAATGGGTAACCGGCGCGTACCTGTCCGTGTCCTATAAATGGGAACGATCCCGTAGTGTGAGTAGTATTTTGGTGAGCCGGCTTTACAAGTTTTTCGGCACCGGCCTCTACAGTATTTCTTTGTTGGTGTGCTACGGCAGCTGCCATATAGTTAGCTGCCATGAGTTGGCTCGTGCTGTTACGGAAGTCTTCTATTGAGAATGCGCCGTTTTCACCATAAAGCGCCCCTCCGAGTGCCATGTTAGTGGATGCGCCAAAGTTAAACGCGCTGGCAGGCATCATGTTCTGTTTAACAGAACTCAGCATATCTGTATTGCAAGTAGTCGCATGGTAGGCTTGACCTCCGACAATTGGAGAAGATTTATTTTCTGCAGTCCTTTTTCTCTTAGTCTTTGCTTTTGATTCGACTTGTGTGCTGGTTGCAACATTCGACGACGCCTTGTATATGTTGTTATCTTTATTTGCAGAAGGAGAAGCCTGTGAATATACACTTGTGGACGTACTGATCGGGACCACGTCAGATGACAGGCTTTTGTTAAACATTGAAAATGATTTATCATGATACAATGATGCGCCCGTGGTGGCAAAACTTGACAAGTATATTTCATCATTGGTGTATCGTTCCAACATTTGTGGAATATTTCTTAGAGTTTCGAGTGATTTCGTGGGATGAGTACTATACGATGCTTTATACGGTAATGACGAAACTTGGGAATGATTCTGTGATAGTTTTTCAGTTTTTTGCGATTTGTTAAAAGCATCAATGCTCTTGGCTATATAATTACCGTCACCGTGCGACGAAGGCGTGATAACGTGATCGTGTTTGAGCACACTGCGCGGGTTTGGTATACGTATATCAGCCGACAAATTTTGATGCGCCTCTTGCAATCGCTGAAGACTCGCCCTTGGCACGCTGTTGTAAGCGTTGTACTGATGCTGTTGAAGATTCTTGTTGTAATTAATGGCAGCAGTGTTAGTTACGTTAACCTCAGTTTTAGATTTATCATCATTGCTTGGATTGTATGTCGTCGAATAGTCCGATGGCATAATATCACATTTACGCATTTGGTTCGTGAGCTTCCAGTTCCCATAATCAATGGCTGCATTTGCGGGAGATGGGTTGCAAGAGTACAATTTTTTGTTTGCCAGTTCAATATCGCTAAGAGAGAAATTGCTAGCGTCATATTGAGTGTGATGAGCGTGAGCAATGTTTTGATTTATAATTTCGCCTCCGAGTTGTCTGTCATGAGAGTGTGCTGGTGTCATATTACTGACACCGATGCTCGCTTTTACTAAACCTTTGTGGGTGGAGTGATTGTTTATTCCTAGATTTAATGCGCTCGGCTTTGCGAAATCTATCACTTCGCGTACTTCATTATCATTCCGTCGATCGAGGTCGGGATTCAAATACCCCATGTTGACCATATCAACTCTATCTTTTTTCACAGCGATGTTAGACTTGTTGATTCCCCCATGGTTTTTATGCTCAGGATTAATCTCACTGGTGTCATAAATATTATCCCTGTTTTCAATAACATGTCTTTGGACATAATCTGCTGTATTTTTTTCCCTTAAACTATTCATTTTGGCTATCTCTGATTTTTCACTTAAAGCTAAGGCTATGTCATCAACAGAGGTGGAAGATACAGAAGGTAAGTGGTGTGTTGGTTGCGAGATTTTATAATAATCAGCTTTGGGAGGTAAGGGTATGTCTTTTAAGTCCACAATTTTTTTGGTTAGTTCTTCTGGTTCATTGTAAGTGCGCTTTTTAACTGGGAAATGTGTAGCTTTAGACTCAAAATTGTTTGATACCGACGCATTTATTTCTATATTGATCATCACTGGAGTAGTATCCGTTGTCACTTGAGATTGAGCATAGTTCTTAGAGAACGTCTGTGGATACGGTGCTGTCGGCGGAGAGTATGGGTCGTTATAAATACTTTGTTGATATGCTTCCGAACCTAACAAGCTGTAATCATCTTGATGTCGTAGTGGTTTAAAAACTGTCGGGGATTTGGATGCGTCGTAATAAGATGGTGTACTTTGTCCATAAGCAGGCAATGGGCTCTTGTTATGATCGACAAAATAATTCGGAGTCGAAGACCCCACAGCATTATTAGAGATATAAACGTGTGGCGAGTACGGCGAATGTGGTGATTGAGGCATTTCACGCGGACTACTATTTTTTTCTGGGCTGCTCTTAACAGATGTCGTATCTTGATAGAAACCAGCTCTAACAGTCCCATTGATAATGGGATATGATATCTTTTGGAAGTCATCATGTCTCGGCGACGCGGGAGACTGCAGAAGTGGTGAGTTGTGAGACATTAGATGTCGCGGCGAATCAAGGTCCTGGCTAAAGGAAGATCGTTCCGATACGGAGCTGCCAGTACTCGTACGCCTTTGCCTTGGTGTGCTGCTCGACAAGTGGGGAAGAGGACTCTCGCCGCCATCCTGTCCGGGAGTTTCTGCGCCGTTTGGAGAATCAACCTTTACGATAACTTTAACGATGTTTTGTTTATTAGAAGTGTTAATTTTTTCTGAGACTTTTGTGTCCGAATCAGTGTTATCGGTTCTCTTCTTAGCCATTATGCTGGAAGTTGTGGCTTTTGGTGTCCCGAAAGCTTTAAACCAGGCACTCAAATTAGGTGTAGCTTTTTCCTGATTAGGCTTGAGTGGCATTGTAGGTTCAGTTTCAACTTCAGCATCTTTTTTAGATGGAAGTGGTGCTTTATCCTCTTTTTGAGATTTACCTTTAACTTCTTCAAATAATGCTAGTTTTGTCTCAGTTGTACTAATTATGGTAATTTCTCTCCTATTTTCAATTTTGTCATCATCATTAGTAAAGTTGTGATCATTGCCTAAAGTGAATTCTACTGCAGGCAGCACAGAACCTAGACTAAGCTTTGGGCTTGGCTCGTCAGTTTTAATTAAATCACGAGTTTTATTTAGAGGACCAGAAAGAATAAAGTCTTCAGTTTTGTCGGAAAATTTAATACTCAAGTTTGTCAAAAGGTTTCCCTTACTCTTGCCGGGTTGCAATCTTTCAATAGTCCGTTGTATTTCCCTTCTCCTTACGGGTTTTGGTTCTCGTGAAGATCGTCTCTTGCGAGTGACTTCCTTCTTTATTATAATAGGCTTGTCTCCTTGTGACGATTCATCATCTTGGCGACTAGTATCTGGATCTTCAGTAGAGATCGTTTGGGCAGGGCTATGTGGCGGAGAACTAGAAGTGCGAGCCTTTGGCGCGTCATCTAACCATTTACTTATGTCTTTCACAGCCTGTTCCAAAGCTACAGTGGCTGATTGATTCCTAGCCGTGTTTTTCTTTCCTCTTTTTTTAGGCGTTTGTATTTCTTTCACTTCTTCATCGTCATTTGAATAGTCAGGTTCGTCATCATCTTTAGAATCTTTGGTATACGTGTCTGAGTTTTTGTCAGCACTGCGCCGACGCGAGAACAGAGTATCTAACAAGGAAGTATGCTTATATTTCTCATTTTTTGCCTTAAGTTTTTCGATCGTCTCTCTCAATTTTTGATTTTTGTCCTTTTCTGGGATACGCAAATTTTGCTTTTGTTTATCAACTGCTTTTTGTTTAAAGTCAAAAAGTGACTCCCATGCATCTTTAGCGGCATGTCGTCGTCTTTCTTTGATTTTATCATATTTATCTTTATAAAAGTCTGGATCTGTTAGCTGATCAGACTCTTGCGCGTTCTGGTCTCGTCGACTACGCCTTCCTTGTTCGGTCGGGGAGGGTGTAGGCGAAGGCGTGGGTGTCGGCGTGTGGATGGATGGTAGTGGACTCGCGCTTCGGCTTCTGCTAGAGCTCTCTAAGGATTCCTGCGACTCACACCTTTTGAGTTCTTCTACTGGTTTTTCCGGTACTAGATGCTTACTTTTTTTCTTCTTTGACTTTTTTCCTTCTCTGTCTTTATTTTTGCCATGCTTTAATTTTTTGCTATGTCTGCTTCTGGACTCATGTTCAGATCTATGAGAACTTCTCTTATGACTTCTTGAATGTTTCCCATGTTTATGATGCCCCTTGCGTTTCTTTTTTCCTTTGTCTTGTTTACTTTTATGAGATTCAGTGATCTGATTTTCTTCTTGTGTTTCTTGCAACTCTTCTTCGTTTTCTTGCTCTATTTGATCTGAGCAACTAGATTTTGGCTCACCTGTAATACAAGTCTATACTTATTTATTAATCCAAAATATAATGGCTATATGGCTATTATTATAATAGAGAAACTTTTCTATGTCATAAATAAATATTGTTTTATATGATAACACAATATTCTTTTATGATTCAATTGAAGTTTTACCTGTGTCAGAACGAGATTTTCGTTTCTTTCTCTTTTGTGGAATTGGAGATTCATTACTTTTGAGTTTGTGCTTGCGAGAGGGAGTTGGCAGTTGGTATTCCACTGCGATCTCTTCATCAGAGGACGACACGCGGTGTATGTATTTTTCTGTGAGACGATCAAAGGCTGCTTGGAGATTGTCCACCATAACCGTATACTCTGTTTTTATGTTTAAAAAAAATAATAATATAAGTAAAATTGAGTGGTTAATATAACTAACAGATGGTTATATTATATATATATATATATATATATATATATATATATACATACATATATATACATATATATATATATATATATATATATATATATATATATATACACAAAAATAAAAATATTTCCTTACCATTGTCTTGTCCATTGTATAAACGACAGTTATTGACAATCAATTTGAAATCTGCTTTGAACATGTTAAAATCAGTGTAATATCCTGAATCAAGTCTCTCTTCCATTTTGCGCAAGTCCATGGGGCGTCTGATAACCGCGTAATAATTGGGCGCGTATTCTTCCTCCACAGGGTCCATGAAAGGCCAAGCGTCATCGTGTGCGCTCAGTTGCTCTAATACTTTATACATATCAATTTGAACATCTTCATCAGTTTGACTAAATCTGAAAAAAAAAGGGATTACAGTAATTTAAAAAAATAATTCCAGGGGTCACATTATGTAATTTTATTATTAAGAGATATTTGTAGTTAAATAAATTTTTTTACAAAGTTTATTGAATTGGGTACAAAAAACAATGGTGATGTAAAAAAAAAAACTTTTTATAGCCAGTAATAATCTGATGTTTAAAAACTAACATTTGAGAGGTTTTTAACTTCTTTCTAGTGCTGTTGACTGGCTCAACATTATCAGGTATTACGATTTGGCCTGTTGCAGATGCCAGTGAGTTATTGGTTTTCCTCCCAGTTCTTACGGGTGGTTCTGGGGGACGTTCCCTTTTTTGTGGAGCAGTTGAATTTTTTGATGATCGTTTTCCTGACGCTTTTCCTTTTTTAGTAACTTTCTGAGGCATTTCTTCTTCACTCTCTGACCTTTCGTCTGACGAATCCGACGATAACGATTTGGCTCTATAAAAACAACACAGTTTTGTGAACCTTTCATAAATATAAAAAAAAATATTGTTTACTCAAAATAAACCAACTTTTCCAGAAAAACAAACCATATTTTTCTTTAACTAAATTTTTTAAAATCAGCTGATTTTTTTTTAGAAAATTCGTACACCTTTAAAAATTATTTAACATTTTATTATAAAAAACCACGAAAAATGATTGTGAGTTACTATTAACTTAATTTATTTAAAATTATTTATTATTAAAATAATACAAACCTTAACAGATTCCGCCTCCTGGCTCTTGTATCGCGTGCGCGTCTTGACGTATGCTTCCTGTTTTCGAATTGTTTTTTCTCACGTATTCTACGTTTGCGTTTCTCCTCTTTCTGCTTGATCTTTCGTAACACGCGGCTGGAGGTGCGCCGGGGCGCACTTTCCAGCAGCCTAAAATGTTTTTGTAATTTAAAAAAACTATTCTCTATAAGATTCTCGTAATACACAAGCAACACGTAGTTTAACATTTTTTTTACAAGTATTCAATACAAAATGATGCATAATGTAATATTGTGTCATAGGTTAGAAAGATATTAAGTTTTCTGTATGAGTAAGCTTGAAGTTTACCCAACCAGAGGCGTGCGCTTCATATAGGTAAATAAGCACACCTAGCTCTATAAACTTATATAAACAATAATCACAGAGCCACACAAAAGGTGACGCAATAATGCCGAATTGACATTAATAACTTTATTTTTTACTACAACTAAGCAGAGATTTTGAGCATGCATACTGTAACCGAAATTTTTGTGCACGCCGCTGTACACTTTCATATAAGAATAAAACATAAACTGTTTGGGAAAAACAGCTTCTCTCATAAATATCAGAATTACAAACATTTACTTATTCTTAAATTAATAGTTATATATAAATATTTAAAGTTCACCCATCTCAATGGCGGAGCTACAAACAAGAAGGCGGAATGACGAAGCAATTCTATCGGGCGCCCTACTTTAAGGTTGCATTTTAAAAAAATATTTATTTATACATAAGAAAATAAACTTGTCTTTGTTTATAAATATCCTTTAGAAATAAAAAAACCACGAATATTTTCATTTATTTAAAATCAATATGTTGCGTTATTGCAAAATTACTTCCGCTAATGACTTTTTATAGCAACAGTTACCATAGTAATCACATAAATAATACGAAATGAAAATGTTTATAAAAGTTGCTTAAAAATAAAATAAAGAAGAATCTATGAAATTAAAAAAATAAATGGCCTATAACCATCTACATATACATATTCCGCGTCGAATGCTCGTGTTCCCATATCGATACGTTCACTAGTTTTCACGTAGTTGGTGAACAAACAAAATCCATTAAGTATATATATATATATATATATATATATATATGTGCGTGTGTATGTGTGTATACACATTTTGTTTTAAAGGTTTCATTTGTGTGTTCGAGGCGGAATTATTTGTAGATGGTTATAGGCTATTTACATTTTGAATTTCATAGATCCTTCATTATTTTATTTTTATTAGTATTATTCCTGTTTGAATTAACGAATATCAT
Organism: Ornithoptera alexandrae; assembly: GCA_029030555.1. Lineage (NCBI taxonomy): Eukaryota > Metazoa > Arthropoda > Insecta > Lepidoptera > Papilionidae > Ornithoptera > Ornithoptera alexandrae. The sequence continues at coordinate 569,499 of JARDVY010000297.1, read as the reverse complement.
TTACGGCTGCGGTTGCTCTCGAGTATTTCAGACAAATTTCAAGTGCAATTTTATATGACGCCAGCCAAGCGGGCAGGGAACAGGTAGTATATATATTTAAGCATTTAGATATGTATATGTAACATTAAAAATTTATTTACACCTAATACTCTTTTTACATGATAGACAATTTTCCAAAAATATCATTTAAAAAAAGGAAAGAACTAGATTCGATGAGAGCAAAATCTATCGAGTCACAGAGACTCCCTGAGACTAATTTAAACGCTTCGCGCACTCGCAGAAAAATCTCGCTCTGTTTGCTTTATGAGACTTAAAAGAAATACGTAGAATAAAAAATCGTGTTAAATGAGTATTTATAACTGTAAGTGTTTAATTTAAAAGAATTATTGTATAATAATATATATAAATATTTACATTAATATCTAGACAAGCTAGAACAAGCAAGGACCACCACATGCTTATTCAATAGTAATTATTTCAAGATTAATAACTCCCCAAAACAAATTTAATTATTAACATAATGTAATAGATGTAATACTTTTAATGCAACAAGTAGTTTATTGTATCTTATGAAAATCTTTTATCACCATCTTAACTAATGGAAGTCCTCTCTGACATAGTTTTCTTGAAATTGTGTAGGGGAATATAATTCCCAGTTTTAACGCTAAGCAGTAAGTATACAAACATTACTAATAGAGTTAGTATGAGAATCATAGCTAGTAAGTGCAATGCTTTCTATAGTTTTAACATCACAATCGCTTAGTAATATTTAAGCTTGTAAATTTAAATAGATATCTTCAGTATATGCGCTTAGCGGTTGTTAGAAAATTACTAATGTTATTTATAATCATCAATAACAATATACTTGCAACAATTATGATAAATCCAGACCCAGTCACCCTCTACAATTACTTATGACAGCTATGATTATTATTTTTTAATGTAATCTTTTTCAAATGTAAATCAAGTATCATTACAATTATCTTTAATTATAAATTAACTTATGTCTATATGAGATTCAAAATCTTGTATTTAAAGGAATAAGTGCATTGTGGTATAATACATCACAATCATTTCCTCACATTCTATGTTCACCATAAGGTGAACTACTGTTCATCACCTCACTTCTTCAAATAAAAAAAGGTACATATTTGACGTATAAAAAGATACATCTTTGTTTCTCAGATACTAAGGACAAATTTGTGTAAATAATCTCTATATAAGAGATTAGTTAATTTAAATGTTAAAACTGAAATAATCTCTAGAATAGATGGAAAGACTGAAATTCTTTCTATGAAATATGTTGAAACTGCCGATATGAAAGGAATAAAAAAAGTTAATTTTAATATTTAACTGTTGATTTGTATTTCAATAGATCACTACAACAATTTAAACAGCAGAAATGTAAATAAAATAATACTATACATGTTTAGTTAACATATTAAAAAAAATAAAATTAAGATAATAAATGTTTAAAAAAATTAGAATTATTTGTTACATTAGGTATTAAACCCAATCAAATAACAAAAAAAAATTATAAAAGCCAGAAATAAATACCTTTTCCGTTGTAATCGTTCTTTCTCTCGGAAAAGCTTTGGTATTTCAGGAAGAAAATTTGAAGATAAGGATCGATGTAGTTCTTTTTCAACTTTGCTGGTGGCTCTACTGAACTTGTCTGTCAGGTGGGTCCAGTCTTCCTCAGTAAAGCACACCACTTGCCACACCCGCTGCGACTCTTCGTCATCGAGCCAGTCATCACCATAGAACCAGCCACGTTTTCTGCTCTCTCTAGTTCTTTTTTTCCTATTTTTAGTACGTGGTTTTTTTAAGATGTCTTCACGATATAACCTTGTACCATAGAAGTACCAATACGCAGAATCATTATCGTCCCATCTGTAGTAGAAAATACTTAATGATCTTATAGGAATAAATAAAAAAATAATTTGTTTTTGTTTCTTGTATTTTTTTATAAACTGAATTTAAAGTAGGAGTAGAAATATTAGAGCGGAGGTAAAACAGAAACAAAAAAGTACACTACAGTACTACCCTACTTAGTGTTCTTTGCACTGATATTTTAATTACCAAGTGCAAAGAACATTAAGTAGCATTTCTTGGGTGATTCCTATATCCCACCACAAATAAAAGCCATCTGGTGAAAATGTGTAGAATAAAGAATCATTCAATTATGAAAGATACTTACCCGAGTGGTTCAACTCTTAAGCTTTCCGCTTCAAGGTTCTTGAACAATTCAAAAACATCTTCAGCATCCAAACGAAAGTCACACAGCGCATAAAGGATTTCAACCTTGGTGCGGAGAGGCAAGAATTGAAAGTCAATATCAGTGTTAAAGGGATTATAACGTCCAGTTTCTTGACATTTCTGCCTAAAGAGGCGTCTCAAATACATCTATAAGAATGGGTTAACATTAGTTACAGATAGAGTAATACTGAAGTGAGGTAAAACTAAATATTTTTTTTGGCACCTGATAATTAAATGTGGAGATATCATTGTTGCCTAAACAACCGTTCAATAAACGCACGATTAACTCTGTCAAGAGTGAACTAGCGGATTCCTCAGTGCCATCTGTTAATAGAGCCTCTTCTAATTCCTGTAATGGTAATCTCACATAACATATTTTCATTTTTGCAATGTAAAAATATTTTCCTCTAAGAGACGCATCTGCGCACTATTTGCGTTCAATACTTACTTCGATGTCAAAATCTAGGAGATTGAAAGCAGTTCTGAATAAGGAGCAAAAATACGCAATACTGGGCACTTCCCACCATGACTGAATATCTAGAAACCGTGAGAAATTCATTCAGACATCACTTTTTGCAGTACGGTCCAGTAAAAAAAAAATACGTAATTGATATCCCGTTTCACTAAAACCCACCTAAAATACTAATAAAAGGTGGAAACATAACCTAAAAACTAAACGCAAGGATTTATCACTCTTTTCATGCACAAAAAACTATTTTTTACAGTTTTAATGTCCTTTTAGAACGATACGGCCATATGAAACGCAATCTATTTTATTCGATAAAACACAGACAGGGATATGCGTTGTGTATGAGGACACTAACGCCATAACAGTTTGTCAAAGGAAACCAATTTATTACTGGTTAAAATTATAAAATTTTAAATATTACTAAGTCCATAACTAAATACTATTAAACAAAACTATTTTTTAAGGGAAATTTAATACTATTTCAGTGTGTCGTTTATACTTATGATAAACTACACATTTTATTAATAAGATACTAAATGATAGCACGGCGGAAGTAAATTTCAACCATAGCCTGAGATAGTCTGTTTTATTTTCTTCGCGTTATTGACGTGCACTATAAACTATAAATACATCTATATTTGTGTCTCAGTCTTCCTGATCAATAATCCGGCGAATGAAAATGAAATGATAGCCAGTTAAAAAAATATTGAAATGATTGAATATTTCGTTTAGTTTGTGATAAGAATAAAGATAAGAAATTAACATATGAAGCTGTTTTATTTTATTTATTGTTTTTGGAGAAATATTCTTTCCACAATTATATATATTTTTATTAATAATTTATTTAAAATCTTTATTGTGACCACTAAAATAATGTTAGAATAGGCGAAATATCTACCAGTAAACTTAGGAAGTGGAGAGATGCAGTGGTAGCGAGAAGGAACATACAATAAAAATAAAGCTTCACAAACATACATACGTATCATATATTAATAAATAGTTATATGAATATATAATATAAAGTCAAAAATATACATAACGCAGAACTATTCTCGTGTGTCCAGGTAATACCGTCTCGCCTATCTCTTAAACACTACTTTATTCGGAGCTTTTGTAATACTGTATTTCTAACACTAATGGGTAAGGAGTTATACGGTTGTGCTACCAGAACTGTAAAAGATTTACCGACAAACCCGGTGAAGTGTTGTGGAATAGTAACAGTTAAATTAGTAGTTGAAAGGAAGCCTTGTCATGGCTTAAAGTAAGGAATTGAAAATGTTCTTTTAAATACAAAGGAGTTGTTGGATCATTTAAAAGGAACCAGTAAATTCTAAGCTTAATCCTTTGATGAACAGTGAGGTATTTTAGGACAGTAATTAAATATCGCTCTTACAGAAAATCCAGTAGAACTGTTCACTTGGCTTGATGCGAATTGATTCCAGGTCTGCATAATCTTACTGGATCTCTTCATTTTCTCCAATAGGTACTGGTTGAGTGATTTCAGGTACCTTTAGATAATTGCAACGACTGATAACAGTAATAAAAAACAATTTCAGCAGCATTGTGTAATGGTGCGTGTATTCGAAGCACAGCGGCGTAAGTTTTTTCAATAGATGGCGATGCTTGTTCGGCGGAAAGGCCTTTAGTCCACACAAAGTTGTCAACTGTAAAAATTGATACAAAGAAAATTAAATATTTACTAAATTATGCTGTTTTGTAAGTAGAAAGAAGAAATACTATTTTTATTACACGATAATATTACTGACCTGTCATGTCAGGGAACAGCCATATTTTCATAGTTCGAAAATATATCGTATACAATTGTTGAAAAGGCATTATGGCTTGTTAAGAACTTATTTATTTAAATCAGAATAACACATATCTGCCTAATAAATAATAGGCATAATTAGGGACTACACAAGCATAACTTTGGTTTTACGATAAAAGAAATTATATAGCGGTACAATGATGGAACTTTATGACGGACTTCAGTGACCTTTGCGTTCCAATTCATCGAAGAATTAATTAACAAACCAAAGTTTTTAACGCAGTTTGAAAATGAGAATTAAGTCCTGATTCTAATAGACAGAAGGCAACGATGTTTAATATATTTTTTGTAACATTCTGAAGCTGCCTACAACCATTGCTTGGCTCTTAATAGAGTTGATGGATATGCTAAAGCGCTTTGACCAGTTGTAAATACATTGAATTTTTGCTTTTTATTTTGGAGATGGCTCTGTATAGATTATCATATTCTGTATATATAATTGTGAGTTGTCCCAGTAAAAATATTACGCACTATTGAGACAAGACGTGACAGAGTTTATAAAAAATGAGATATAATTTTTTTTTATGTCAAAAGCTTTAGTTTTTTTGTAAATATTGTATAATTTAGAGATTATAATTAATACCTTAAAAATATTAATACTAGTATTTTTACTGACTTGCAATTCATCATCGGATAAGTGTTTATCATGTGGAAGATCTTCAAAATTATGAACTCCTAACCAATGTATAGCATGTATTTGCTTTTAAAAAACAATAATACGCTGCACGCATTATATCATATAAATAGGTTAAGCTTTTATTTTGGATTTTTAAAAGTAATTCCTTCTCGTTTTGCCATATTTCTTCGAACTAGTTTATGATACAAATATTACTTTGTTAAATATTAGTAATAAAAGATATAGTATAACAATTTTAATTGCATATAGAATGTGTAATAATCTCTTTGATAACTATAAAGCTCTTTGATAACTATAAAAACTTTTTTATTTGTTATTTTTTGATGCTTGTATAAGGAATTTATGAATGTTTAAATCTCCCTAACTACGCTCTATGTCTTCTTCTTAAAGTGCTTCTCCGAGTAGTGAAGTGGCGATCAGCGTGGTACAATCCTTTCTGTCTTTGGTTCCATAGACGCTCTACGAACCATAGACAAACTTGAAAAAAATTAAAAACTCAACCATTGCCAAATCTCACAGAAAAACCTAACTACCAAATTTCAATATTCCTGTCATGATTAAGTTATGATCAAAGGCGATCGGGTGGTGCTTTAAATTTTGCATTTGTTTTATTTTTTAAGGTGTGAAATTTATTTCTGTTACTTTTTAAGTATGTATGTATTTATTCGATAAGAAATAATCTTAGTACTAATCAATTTATTACCGACTAATCTAAGTTTTCGAATTTGTCTGTATTTACCGCCCCATGAATGAGCCTTTAAATTATGATTAGAGTTAGGGAAGTTGGTTATATTCTTATTCTCACTGAAGTGAGCCAATTTGACTCGTACAAGAAAATGAAGAATGAAAGATTTGTTATTAAAATATTAATTGAAAACATTTTTCACACATAAATTCTGTTTTCAAAATACATTTCCCACAAACATTTCTATAACATTTAGCGTAAATGTTTTTACTTTTATTTATTTTTCTACTGCATGATTCTTATACTTAACAATTATTTAGTGCATAAGTAGTATCTATTTTTGTTATTAGAATAGACATGTTCTCGACTTCCTTTCTATATTGTCTTCTTAGCTTTTTAGCCAATTGCAATAAAAGCTTTTTTTTTTAATATTTACTTCAGTGGCCTTTGTGTAAAGAATCCAACAAGTATTGATAGCTGCTAAATGTGGTTTAGTAACAGTTTATTCACATTGAAAAGTTTACTTTGACTCTTTATATCATTATATGTATGTCGCATACCTTCATAAATTATCAAATTGTAAGCTATTCTTTCCGAAACAAGGATAATATGCCTTTTAGCAATTGGATCACAGATGTCATTGAATATAGTATAAACTGGTAACTTAGCTACTACTACTTTGGTTCAATGTTTCCCATAAAGTCACATCAGTAGCTTATTTGGCTGAAATATTCATAGTCTAAGATACTTCTAGTTTCAAAATCAGACTTTGGTTTTTTACTACTTCAAAATTACATTTTATTTACTTCCTGTTCTATTTCAGTTTCATTATCATATGGGCCTATATCAAATGCATGCCATTCATTAATTGATTTGTATTTTGATTAGTATTATTTAAATTATGAAACTACCTTTGTTGATCAAATTTGTTACAAGAAAAAACTAATTTTATAAAACTTCTAGGTGCCCCTGGCTTGCTTTGCTAGCCATAACACCCTGTAACCTCTTTTGAGGGTAACATTGTGTAAAATCCATTCTTAACTGACCTATACTCGGCAAAAGGAATATTGATACTAAATTTCAAGTTTGTAGATTTCATAGTTTCAGAGATATATTGTGAGTCTCTGCACAAGTGAAAATCTCTTATATATATAAATAAATTATATGTTTTATAAAAATATATTTTATAGTTTATATACAGTAATAAAATTATTAATGAATCAAATTGGCTCAGTGTGTAAACATCATCATCATCAGCCAATAGAGGTCCACTGCTTTACATAGGTTTTCTTCAAAGATCTCCACATTGATTAGTCCTGCGCTGCCCTGGTTCTAGTGCCTCGCCAACATCCATTACAGTCAGCATGGCTGTCAGTACCGCTAGACACCAGAGGTGTTCATTTGTAGGGATTTATATGGAGGATTCAGTTTGTAAATATAGTATTAATTTACATAATGATAAATAATTTTATTATTGTGATTTTCATTGATTATTTACTCAAATTTATGATAATAATTTTAAATAAACAATACAATACTTGATTCGCATATTTCTTTCCAGACGGTTCAATACAATGTGGAGTGTATTTTGAATGTTCTTATTAAATTGTGCCTTTAACAATTCTCTTCATTAAAGTAGCTTCTATAAACTTTGTGACATATTACTGGTTAAAATGCCACGAGATATAATAAGTGATAGTTTGGCTGTTCTTCGAATAATTGAGGTGAGTGTTAAGTTTTTGAAATGAAAATTCTGTGCACTATGTACATCTCAAATGTTTGATAGTTATATTGATTAGAATTAAAGTCACCTACAAATTTAATTCTTAGTGTAACATAATAATGAGATGAAGGCATTTCTGTTATGCATTTTCTAAGTACACTTCGAAAGTTGTAGGCTACTGTATAAGTTTGCTTTGATATTTGTTTGCATGTATGTATTAGTTGTGGAAGGACTGTCTATGAATTTTGTTGTGCTTAATTTTTCTTTAGGTAATGAACAAGTGACTGTGTTGCATGGTGATTTACTTAAAGAAAAATAATTTTTGCATATTATGCATGAATTGTGTTAGTAGTATGGTTAGAAAATTGTCATATGCAATTATATGTGGAAGCAACAATATTTATCCAACAACCTTTCACATTCTCCTGGTCATTTTATTAACAATTGTATTGAAAGAAAAAACAACACCACACTTCATGTGAGGTCCTCTACTTCACAATGTTCCTCCTATCTAGTGTCTGGTGACTAATAATAAAATTGTCAGCTCCTCTGTCTTTGTAGCTAATCTAAAAACGTGATTTTATATATATTTTTTTAAAATGCTATTCTTTATTGAATATGTTTCATTCAGTTCTTTGTCTTTATAGAAATGCAGACTATAATTCTCTCCATAGGATACTGTTTTTAATTTGTAGAACAAGCCTTTTTGTCTATTAGCCCTCCTGACCACTGTGTATGCACTAGGGAAAGTGGTATTGGTTAAAAACTTGTCATGAATTAAGGTATTTCTATGAGAATGTTGGCCAAGTTCTAGATGCTACCCAACTATATGAAATATATCAATTTAAAATTCTTTATTATCATTGCTTAGCTTTACCACCTCTCAGAAGTAGATGTGTAATTTTTTAAAAAAATAAATAAATTTTTACCTTGTGTAATAAGTTAGCCATTAATTAAATTAAAACATCTATGATTACAATTCTAGACCACAAGTCATGCTAGTTATTCTGAGTTACAGAATTTTGTTGGACTGATCTTTTTGTTGTCTAATTAAGGAGAATTAACTTGGTTAAATATTAAATGTTTGTGCAAATTGACTTCATTGTACAACCATACCACTGAATAATAGTTATGAATTTATTATTCATTCTTATAATTATTTATTACTTGGTTATTTATTATTATTTCTCTTATCTAATTAAATAGCATGAAGATGAAGAGAATTGGCCATTGGAAGATAAGAATTGTTGTAAACAGACAAACAAGAAACGAATTGATTCGGTCACAACAAAATGTGAAAAAACATTTCCCAAAGATGATTGTGCCTCTTACTTTAACTATGGGTCAGTACATTATACAATAAGTTTATCATTTGCAAGAATTGTAAATCTAATATAGATTTTTCTAATAATGTGGTAAACCTATGTCAACTGCATATTTGTCTAGATATCGGGCAATAAGGATGACAGTTGCCTTTTGTGTGTAGATATATTACAATAGAATTTAAATTCATACTACATAATTAATTCCTCAGCTATGTGCATGGTTGCTATATGGAAAATGAATTTTTAGTGGATGTAGTTGTATTAGTCGTCACATAATATATTTTCACACTTAAAATATTGAAAGAGGTATGAATAATAAAGTATTGCTTTTTTAGTCTAATTGAAATAATTTTATGTTTTAGACATGCCGACGGAACAAGCAGTCGACACCAGGATCCGCTTTATCAGTACAAAACAAGTAGTTTGCCCACAGCTTCCTCAATCAACCAATGCTGTGATGAAATAGTTTACTCAGCAATGCGGGTGTCACCAGAGGACATCGCTAATCAATTATCGCTACTCGACCTGCCCTGTTTTAAGGCCATACAGCCTGAAGAGCTCACAACCTGTGGCTGGAATAAACTCAACAAGTTGACAGTTGCACCCAATGTTGTTTCTTTCACAAAGCGCTTTAATAGGGTATAATTCTTTTGTACATTTTTATCATCATCATTATCTACGTATGTTAGATTTGCGACAAAATAAAATTTTCTTAAAAAAATAACAATGTTGTTACACCAAATTTTAACTCATTTTGAGTAAATAACTATAGAAATATATATTTTCTACTGATAATTTATGTCCAAATTATGTGAAAGAACATTGACTATAGCTATGCTTAAAAACATATAAGTGAATATATAAGGTTTTTTAGTAGTGCCCATTTCTTACTTTGAACAATAATGTAGCGGAACTGGGCACTATGTTAAATATTAGCGCTTTTTAAAAAAACTAACTGTGTTTAAAGGTAAGCTTTTGGACAGTGCAAGAGATATTGAACGGGCAATCTCCTAAAGCGCGCGCGGAGACTCTGGCACACTTTATAAAAGTTGCGAAAAAGCTGCATGAGCTCAACAATCTGCATTCCTTGTTTGCGATCATATCTGCTCTGAACAGCGCCAGTATTTACAGGTAAAGGAAGTATATCATTTTTATCAACAATATAATATGTAGTTTTTTTTACTATGCAGGAGCAATAAATTTGTCAAGGAAAAATTTGAGAATATTGACATTTTCTGAGAACACCTTTATTCATATTTCAAGTGGATATATCTCCCAAAATTTACTTTGTCAGTGTAGTGGAGGAATGGTCTTCAATGTTACGTGAAAAATATGAGAGCTATTTATTTATTTATAGCTAACAATTATTATTGGAGAGAGGTACTTGTCAATTTATTAAATAGCTTGCGAGGTAAAATAGTGTGCCAAAGGCAGATAGTTTTATCATTTCGTTATCTTTAGGGAGACATTCGCTGCTGAGCATAGGCTTCTCTACGGATCTCTCCACAACTAATCAGCGCTGTTCTTTCTGCATCCATTGTTTGTGTAAGCAAAATTTCTTTACACAGAGATGCAAAAAAATTTCTTTGCACAGAGATACAAAGAAATTTTGCCTACTTTTAAATAATTTTACTTTATAATTTTTCCTTAACTAGGGTAGGCATCTGCACACCAAGGAACACATTACATTTCATTACAATTCATTACAATTCTTGTTTTCTATGTACTTACAAGACAAGTGATGTTTACTGAAAAAAGATAAACCCTAGTAATTTTTTTATTTGATAGATTGTCAAAGACATGGGCTTGCTTGTCTAAGAAAGACAAGCAACAGTTTGACAAGTTGGCCGAGTTATTCGGGGAGAAAGACAACTGGATGGCACTGCGCGAATACCTTCGCACTATCTCATTGCCCTGCATACCTTATCTAGGTAAGGTGTCTTAAATTTTTTTATTTCACCATATCTCTATAAGTTAGTTTTCCTTTTTTGGTCTAAGTAAAAAAAAGCAATGTGTATTTCTTTAATAATAATATGTTGTATAGGCATTTTCCTCACTGACTTGGTGTATATCGATATGGCACACCCCGCCGGCTCCCCGCACCGTGCCAGTAAGATGGCGGTGGTGCTGCGGGCGCTGCAACGTTACCAGACCTCTCAATATAACATTCCGCCTTTGGCGCATGTCGCTAACTATCTTAATAGCGTGCGTTATATTGAGGAGTTGCAGAAGTTTCTTGAGGATGACCACTACAAGTTAGTTCAATATTTGTTATTATTTTGAGAATAAGACTTGCTGGTTTCCGATAAAATTTTCTTTTTGTTTTGTGTTCGCGTACATATTAATGAGACCAATAGCGCGTCAGTCAGGAGATGTTAACTGGTTTAGCTATCTCCTTAATCTGTATAGTTATAGGTGAAGGAAAAAGTTTGTGGTTAATTTTTATTAAGATTATTTTCGAAATTTCCAATATAAATTTTTTGAGGAAATTTTGTGAGCGAGCATGAAACATAATGTATTGTCATTTATTGCTTGTGAAATTGGCATCAAACGTTAACCTATTGTAGGTAAAAAATATTGAAGGAGATGTTTGTTAATTTCAGATTGTCATTGAAACTGGAGCCCCCATCGCCTGTAGGTAGTTGTGCCGGCTCCAAAGAGTCGGTCAAGGAGGCGGCGGGTAAAGGCGGCGCAGTGGGAGCAGGTTGTTCGGGTGCCTCGTGTGCGCAGCTCTCGCCTTCTCACCGACTGGGTTCTAGCTCACTACAACCTGCCTATCAGTCCAAGTACATCCCCACCCACAGGAAGTGCCGGTCGCTCGGCTCCAAGTACGTAATAGGGCCCACTCCTTACCAACCGTACGCCGCGCTCCGCACCGCATTGTGTTACAGGTGTTCCAACTAATTTCCATACACTATGCCAAAATGTAATAGTTGGGCAATTGAAAACTTATATAATAGTTATTAAAATGCGATTTTACTAGTGGTAGGTCTTTGTTGCCACAGACCGTCTTGGTAAATATCACCGCAACGCCTATGTCTGCCAATAAATAGTGGTGTGCAAACGTTACTTTGTAACAGTTCGATGCGTAGTGTTGGTAGTGAAATTACTGAGGTAACTAGAATCAACATCTTCTGACACAATGTAATGTATATTCTTTAAACTTGCGTCACATTGTTTTCGGTAGGCTTCACTTATCATCAGCTCAACGTAAAAAATGCAGTGTTTATAGTAATTTCATAATAACAAATAAAATGTGTGAGTGCGGGTGCGCGGTAACCGGTATGGTCTTCCTGAATCCGAGTTTCTATTCCGAACTTAACTGTTAATAAAATGTGTGCCTTCATTAATTTTTGTTTTGCGTAACATTCATGTGTAGTTTCTTTTTGTCGACTACTGTTTCTCTGTATTACTTCTTGCTCACAAAGATGTTCGCCCTACAGCTGTCGCTATCTCGTTGTTTTAGTGCGTAACATTTTGTTCATTCGGAGGCAAGGTTGTTTTCAGATTATCGTTTGCCTTAATGTAAGACGTGTGAAATGTTTAATTTTTTTTTTTGAATACTTCAAACTTGCGCCATGTGCGGAATGAGATTTACTTTAAGAAGTCGTGATTTTACTGGGATTATTCTACCTTATGTTTAGCTGTTTCCCGCTCTCTTTGCTGGTCGTAATATAAAATTTGACCGCAAATTACTTTCTATAGCAATCGCATAAATAAGAAGAAATGAAAATGTTTATAAGAGTCAATTACAAACAAAACGATGATGGATCTGTGAAATTCAAAAAATAAATTGCTTATAACCGTCTACAAATTATTCCGCGTCGAATGGGCATGTCCCCATGTAGATAAGTTCACTACTTTTCACGTGATTGGCGAACAAAAGAAAATTAATTTTATTACATTTATATCATATATGTGTTAATTTGTAATTGATTCAGTTCATGTTTATCACGAAAGTAGTGGGAATCGCCATATTTATTAGCGAAGTTTATCAAAGTATTCGTTTTCGGGTTTGTAACCTATGTGTATTTGAAAATAACCTTGGCTCCGGTGATCCTCGTCGGTCAGCCGGATGTCCACGAGACATAATCGATATTTTATTTCATCTATGTGAAAAACATTTTGCGGAGTTTTTACTTATAGCGTTATTTTTCCCCCGGCATTGGGTACTTAGGTTTCGTAGCGCGAGTTTGCCAAGAAATTTTCACAAGGTCAATTTTGGTGTTGGGTGAGTTCATTCATTTTGGAATTAATGCCGACGGCTTGCGTTTGATGTTTATGTAGACGAGATATGAGTAATGCAATTAATTTAGCACAGCATGCGAATTTACGCGAATAGTGACAGCCTCCTGCTGTTTAATTGCTCTCGATTCGTTAGCGATGGTGGAATTGCACGCCGGTATTGTTGTACACTGTTATTTGTAATACTTGATTGAGTTCTTCTTTAAGTTGTATATATTGTTTTTTTTTTCATTACAGTTTAAATTACTTAGGTGTTCAATTTTGATCTTCACTAACAAGCAGTGTGTACAGACTTAAACAATTTGGCTTGTGCACATTGTCTTATATGATTTAATATAAATTTTCAGATAGAAATTTTAGATATTAAATTGTTAGTGGTACATTTAGGTTTCCGCTGTTGTTTTCTAGTCGATAGATCTTTAGATGTAAAATTTCAATTAACTAACTTTTATAGAGATGTTATAAATTAAAAGTAGGTAATTGATAGGAATTATATTGTGTCAGGGTTTATTTAATTTGTCTATACACAACAAGGATGTAACAAAAAACCTTCACCATGAAAGTATATATATCATGTCGATTTTTATGCTGGTAAATCTGGTTAAAGATATTTATGTTGGAACTTACATAGAATAGAAACTTTTAAAGGGTTCTATGTAAGTTCCAGCAAAAAAATTATGATGTAATTTTTAAAAGTCAAAAATGCTCTAATGGTTAATTTCACAATTACTCTAAACAAAAAAATAAGGTGTTTATCAAGGTGATTTTTTGTTATTCATCATTATCATCAGCCGACAGACGCCCACTGTTGAATATATGCCTGTGCAAAAATCTCCACACTGATCGAGTGTTTGTTACTACTGTTCATAATTCAACATTATTGTCAATTGATTTCAAAGATTTATCTTGTAGTTAGGGTAGGTGTGATCTTCGAGAGTGTTCGGAAAATAAAGTATGATTATGTCTTGGTAAGTTACATAGTATATTGCCATTGTGTATGTGCATGTGTTGGCTTCAATGGGCAATGAACAACTTTTGTGTGTCCGCGTTTGCTTTTGTTACACCATCACGTAACCGTGTTCTATTGTTCTCAAATAAATGCCTGTTTTCATTTGGTATTTCAGATACTGTTATGGAGTTTGTGTAGTTTAGTTCATGTAAATAAATCGGGTGTTTCAAACAGTAGCCGCGTATTTCGTACAGTTCACTTTACAATAGTTAAAGAAATTAAATATTAGCAGTTACAGTTAACTCAGCTGTTGCACGAATCTAAGTGATCTCTGCCGCAGGACGCACACACCGTGCTCTTGTTTCCTCCAACGCGTTGTATAAATAAACAAATTAATAATTCAACATTTGTTACAAATATAAGCGACAGATTCGATTGCTTAGGCTTTGAGTGCTAGGTGAGAGGATGATGTTGGAATAACAAAGAACGTTTGTTCAGAGCGGCGTCACGACGGTACTCTTGTGGTGATGGGGATACACAAGAAATGTGATAATTTATATATATATATTATTCAGCATAGTTTGTTTCATGTGCCTAATATTCGAAAATTGTTGGCTAGGAGCCCAACGAATTGTCAAGTACTACTATAACTCTCCGTTGTGTACTCGCCCAATAGATCTATACTAGATGTCCTAATTTATCCGCAACTCGTTCGCCCTACGATGCATGGTTTCGAACTGGTGAAACAACTAGCTAAGAAGTATGAATGGATTCCGATAGCCTCTCGCTTGGTTTTGCAATGTCAGATAAGCAGAGACAAATCTGTTCACTTGTGTATTTCTGTCATATCGTAGAGGGCTGCTTTTAATGATATGGTATAACATCCTCGTAAGATACAAATGACATTTTAAGTTGTCTCAGAGAATAAAAAAGTCATACTTCGAGCTGGTAAAGCTGTTTTTACAAACAGCTTTACCATCCACATATTACCACTGCGACAATAAATTGGAGGAGGAAATCCTTCAAGAAGCGCATTCAATTATCGAAATTTTACTTCCTTTCACAAATCCATCTCTGCTGTGCAGCTAAAGTTAATGAATTTTTAAGAACGTTACTACTCGCGGTTGACTCGCTGTGATCACCTGGGCTAGCCATTTCGTGTCAATGAGCATATTTTGTCTTCGTTTCGGTATGGGTGATCAGCTCGTGGTTACTAATACCTGCTACTGTTTGATCAACTTTTCTGTGGAGTTTTTGCAGCGATAATATTTTAGGATGTAAATTGTACTCTGAAGAGTTTCTGGAAATTATTTCAATGATGTTGCCTTTAGTTTACTACACTCATTGGGTACCAGACACAACCTTTAGTTTTAGTCTATGGCTTATCGGAACATGTCTCTACTTGCATGAATAATTCAATATGAAAAACAAACATTCCTTGCTCATGATTACTTCATTTTCTTTTCTAATGTTCATTAGTTTTTCATATATTTTTTTTTAAATAATTATGTTAACCGCTTATTGACGGAACAGTTTGATCAAGTTTGCACGTAAACCATGCACGCTCCTTTGTATGCATTCACAATTGCGTTTTCACTGCATAGCCTCCAATAATTTGTGTCCGCTACAATATATATACGCTCTGTTGAATCTATTTACTTATATACTATTTAAGTAAATACATACTATATATTTATATTTACTTTATACACTTTTATTAGTTTGTTTTTGCATGAGTAATAAAATAGATATTCACTTGTTACTAACATCTATTCACAATGATAATATCTTATCACTTCCGCTGCTCCTTTTTTAAGTGTATAACTAATTTGCTTTTCTATACTAGTTATACGAGTTGCTCATCGACGTATCAATCTTTTTTTTTTACTATATCGATTGCTTTTTAAGGTAGACTTGTTTATTAATTGAGGTTATAGAGTAGGATGTATCGCGTTGTTGAATATTGTTGCGCGTACGTTAACACTGTTGTTGGCGGCAGCATCTTCGGTAAGGCGCAGTCGGATGAGCGCGCAGCGGGTGACACGCCCACGGGTTCTGTAAACCTGCTGGATGACACGCTTCTGGAGTCACCTGGTGCCGCGGTTACGCCCGCGCCGCTTGCCTGCTTGCCGCACAGGTACATGCCACTTTTCTCTCACCTCATTGTTTATAACAAGCCTAAACATAAAACGTTAAACTAAAGATCTCCGGGGATCGTTGGTTGGACACGTGGTATCGGACCAGACAATAATTCACTTTAGCCATTATAATGATGATGAAACATAAATAATAAAACAAGTATCTAGTTAAAAAGAAATCTTATTTTGCCTAATTTACTTATTAATACGCTCTCTGTTTAGATTTTTTAATCATGACAAAATTATTATTTCAGCGATCTTGCGAGAGCGGTTTCGTTGCCTTGCGATTTCGAAAGCTACGTGAGGAGAAAAACGATTTTAAAGGAGGGCAAGAAGATATCTTTGTCGTCATGGCAACGCTTTTGGCTAGAGCTCGCCGGAACTGTACTCGTGTTCTACGCCTCTAAGTCCTTTAAGGGGTTAATATTGTTTATTTTAATCACAATTATCGCTTACTTTACTTACATTGACAGTTAAGTTTGAATTTGTTGTTAATACCACTTTTGCGTTTCAAATGTAATTTTTTTAAAATGTATGTACTTTGTGTGTTAAGGACGAGCCGCAGCGATTTTCGCGTGGAGCGATGTAAAGTGGTGCCGTTGTCGGGGTGGACAGCTTTACCTGAACCCCCCAACTGTTTCCAGCTGTTACATCGACGCGCCGGCACGCTCTACAAATTCAAGTATGTAGACCAAATAGATGCAACTATAGTGATGGAAAAAAGTATACACATAGTCCAGCCATAACTTTTGTTACAAATGAAAATGCATTTTTTTTTAATGGAGTAATGTAATATTATTAAAAATTATACCTACATATTTATTAGTCTCAGCAAAAATTAAAAAACAATATTCTATTCGGAATGGCCACCTTTGGCTTTTATACAGGCCTTTAATCTGTTCGGCCCCGTATCACGAATCTATGGACTTACGCACACGCACTGCTCCCAAGGCAAATTTCCACCACCGCCACTGCTTACTGCTTGCTTCAAAGATTTTTCAAGAGACTGAATGTCATCGTGTCGTTTAGAGCAGCAGTAGGCCATGTCCTGTAAAACTGACCATAATTTGAAGTCTAAAGGGTTGAGGTCTGGGTTAGATGAAGGCCAGTCTTCAGCTATTATGAAGTCCGGAACGCTGGTTTCAAGCTAGGCTTGGGTAGTTGGTGTCCTGTGACCAGGTGCAGAGGCCTGCTGGAAAGTCCACGGTTTATTTTTAAAAAGTGTATTGCTGAGAGGTTTCACAACATGATCCAAGACTGTATCTCGAATACGCTTTGGCTGAAGTTTTCACTCCATTTTCACAAAAATGTGGTTTTGTGACTCCTGAATAAGACGCCCCCACCAAACCATTACTGACGCAGGTTGATGACCACGTTGTACCTTTGCGACTACTTGAGCAGCTTCTTTAGAGCTGTGAGCGTACACTTTATCATTTTGCTTATTGTAGTGTTCTTCAATGGTGAACATTTTTTTATTTGTAAAGAGGATATTTGTGTGCCTTCCACCTGCCTGTGGTATAGCGACAGAAGGTTGGTTCGTTTCGGTCGATCCACTCCATCCATCTTTAATTGTAAAGATGATTTAGGGCATGTCCTGTTTATCGACCGTGACCTGATAAACACCGAGTTTCAGGACTTGTTTTATAATACGCGATATGCAACAGAGTCCTAGCGGGAACTTTCATTTCTTGCGATAACGTTTTTTGTTTCCTAATGTGGTTTCGAGGAATTCTGGTTTTAACAGCGTTCATTTAATAGCGTTTGTAGTTGTAACAGCTAATAGCATGCAGCCGCACCGATGGTTTCTGGTCTTGGACAGAGGAAGTGTTGTTGTATGTGTTGAAAGTACGATATACGAACATACGGCTGCTACCAAGCTATTGAAGTGCCTGCAATATGAGCGAGCGGCCGGACCGGCTCCATACTCCATACGCACTTTGTGCATGGCGATCGCTGCTATCCTATTTTCTTTGACACCCCCACCCTATTCCATATTGTAATTTGATAATGACCATACAAAAATATATGAAATGGCGTAAATTGAAAGAACTTTTTAAAATAGTATACGTGTTCCAAATTCAAAATATTTAAAAAGTTGAAAATAAGAAAAGTTTTTATGTAACAGTATTTATGGCCAGACTATATATAACTATAGATCTATTCTGGCCAAACGAACGAGGACTGATATTATTATCATATTATGCTTACTTATATGATAATATATATCATACAATTTTTTTTTGGAAATATATTGCTTAATGGTGAAGCGACTATAACTTTGGTTTCCTTTAATATCCTTGACAAGAAGGAAATAGGTATTGATTGGATCATTTAGGTCGAAGTTTATCAAATATGGATATCATATGTGGCTTTATGTGGTCTCCGCATGGTACCAATATAATTATTTTTATGTTTGTACCATTTTTATAGCGTTTCTCTAGATTTTGGCAATGTATTTTTTTTTATTTTAAAATTAATTCTCACCAATATGTCGGACTGCAAACATAGTTTGATTAATTGATATCTTTATAGAATGATCCCATAAAGCTTTACAATCTTTGGCCTATTGTCTATTTATGTCTATTTAAATTTTCTTTTCTTGGTATTCCAAGCCTTCTCTTGAAAGGAGAAAGTGAAGGTTCCTTGTCCACTTTGCTGGCTATGACAAAGAGGGTTGGTTGGTGTTTCACAACTCCATGAAAACTATTGACGCACACAATATCACATATATGTCATCATATTAGTATTTGGCGGCAGAAATAAGTGCTGCCGAGTGTTAACTACTTTGGTCTACGGAAACGAAGACCTGTCAATACTAATATCATCATCATCATCATCATCATCATCATCATTATCATCATCATCATCATTAGCAGCCTTTGTTAAACCACTGTTGGATATAGAACTTTCCCAATGCCATCCATTACAAATAATATAATTTTAATTGTTCTTGTTGTTTTTCTAGAACCGGATCCGATGATATAGCGAAACACTGGGTGACGAAGATAGAGGAGATTAGTAATAACATAGAGAAGCCACTGCCAGCGAATCTCATGTCCTTCGAGTAGTGACGGCCGCGCCCGTGCGAGCAGGCGCGGTAAGCACACACACACACACACACACACACACACACCTATCCTATTTTATTCTGAAATAATCCTTATTTACCTGAAAAAACCAACGAATATTTTCATCTAACGTTTTCGTTATATGTTACTGTATGTGAATATTACTGTTAATGTTATTAATACATTTTAACCGCTATGAAGCTGTAACGGCTTAGTTTCTAAGGCGGTCGAACAAGCGCGAGTTGGAATGCATGCGTACATGCTTCAACAACGGACTTAACGGATATAAGACATCGACCCGCACTAATCCAGCATAGTGGTTAGGACACCTTGGCTCTCCCATTGTGCGGGAAGGCCTCGAGTCTAGTAGTGGAAACATTAAACTGTTATCTACATTATTTTTAATCTCTAGCTACTGTACCTCTTACACAGTTAATTTACCAAAGAAACTACAGCTGCAGCATCATTTATAATGCACAAATCTGTTGCATGTGGGATAGTTGCTTTTTTAAATAGGTTAGTTTTACGTTAGTCATGGATGCTAATAAGATTTATCGATAAACTTAGAAAAGATCTATAATGGCTGCATGTGATAAGGGTGGGGGGCTGTGTTCAATTTGGTTAGCTAGATTTGTTTATGGGGCAGTTTTGTAATTTAGGTGTAAAAAAAATGTGTGGTGCCTCAAATAAGTGTCTCCTGTGTTTTGTTGAAGATATATTTTAAATAACAAAACATGATATAGTCGCCGTGGTATTATTGATTACTTTAGTAATTAAGTGAAGAGACTAACAAACTAATCGATCACTATCATTTCGATCTACGTCAAACTAGATTACTCAGTATAAGAGTCTCGGTCCGTTGTAATGTAGTCCATATGTCCACCGATTGTTCGCGTTAGATTTAAGTTCCTATCGACTTGCATTTGTACGAATTATTACATTTTTTTTTTTGGTTATTCACATCGGAAAGAGTGTATCACAATATTTTTAAATATGTCCAATGTGTGACAGCTTTCCTTATAAGATGTTATATTATTAATATGTACACAAGTTCGCCACAAATGTTTAGTAGATGTGTCTGTAAGTGAGGTATGGGTAAGCGCTTCAATAGGTCCCACGTCTAATGCTTCTCAGAATCGAAGCCCGTGCTTATTAATTGTAAGATCATAGGCCAGTGTAAAGCCAAATGTTTTGAACAAATTTATTATTATATTTTTTTTTTTTACATAAATCCGATTTATTTGCGCGCCGCGGTCGATGCCTTCCTTCCCACTATTAATGTCGTTTACGTATAGACCATAGTTTATAATTATTTTATAATACAGAGGCTAGTCATTGAAATACGTAGATTTAAATTTAGGACTGTTGTAGGCTCTATTGCGTGTAAGCGGCCGGACCGACAACCCTCTCATATAAGTTATTCAGAACACCACGGTGGTGTTTTACTTCAACTGATCGCGGCGAATTGTGTACGTCAGTTTGTATGTTTTTAAAGTATGTATATAACAATGAAGATGTTTTTTGGAGGCCGGAATCTCATTTCTCTTTAGGAGTCCACGTGAGTGTTGCACCTACTTCCGTATACGTCTCGTAACTGGTGGTAGGCCTCCGTTGCTGCAGATCGTCTAGATTGGGTAAAGAGAATAACGGAGACGGTTCGTTTCTCACATCGATCAAACATGGTACGGAAACGCTTAGTCGTAAGCGGTCGCCTTCCGCGGTCCACCTTCACAAATACAGCACTGACCGAACCTCGCTTGACTGTCCCGACTGATTCGCAATAGCTGATCTTAATTCAACAATAACTATCTGATGTTAGTTTTACAGACGTATATTTCAAGGCCATAACGTTCTCACTAATTGACTGCGACTGTATTACTGGTGGTAGATCTCTGTCGCCAGATACCGTCTTGGTAGGTATCAGCGCGGCGCATATTTCTAGCGCCAAACAGTGCTGTGCGAACGTTATTGTTCCGGTTCGAAGGGCGCTGTGGCTAGTGAAATTACCGGGGTTACGAGGCCTGACATCCTATGTCTCAAGGCGACGAGCGCAATGTGGTGCAGTGTATATCACGCCGCGTCGTTACGGACGAGCGTAGCACTAGCACTTGTCAAGTGAACATCCCGCTCTTCGTGTCCGATCACGTCGCATTGTTAAATGAAAAAAAAAACAGATCTTGCCTGTTGATAAGTTCACCGTATGTACGTACGCGTGTAAGTTATTATGTTACATATGTAATTTAGATATTATATAATATTAAGGTCCGATTCCTGTTATATTGCGTAAGTTTAAATATGTAAGTACTTACGTTGTGTTATCCTGTGGGGCCGTAGTTCTCTAATGTATAATTTTTTATACATATTCTTTTTTTTTTAAGAGAGATAACATTTTTATCGCATCTCCTAAGCTAGTTAAAATATGTGGTACGATATAAATAGTGGATACCATCCGATGAAACGATCCAATTGTTTATAACAATATAGGGGTGGGTTCGCATCAGAGTTAGATTAATTTTAGATCTCCCAAACCAAAGTTTAGTCTTTAGAACTATCATATTGGAAACGTAGCAATCATTTAAAAAAATCAAGGGACGATTTAAGAAAGGGAAGGCAATGGAGAGAGAGAGAGAGAGAGAGAGAGAGAAAGAATAACAAATATATAACTCTAATCCTTTTTAATATACACTATAAATATTGTTTTTTTGTATGCTTGAAAATTTATCTGTATTGAACAATTAACGGCACATTTAAATATAAACTATCTCTCTCTCTCTCTTTGTCTCTTATTTGTATGATAAACGTTTCATAGTAGCTGAAAGCAGCAGTCCACGTTAAATACTTTGTACGGTGGCTATTCCCTTGAAGGTAGCTAGCTATTTTTATCTTAACACTGGTTATTATTATTCATAACAAATAAATAAATAAACTATCGCGTTTGTTCCGATTTAACTATTCAAATGTAATACGCTGCGTAATAACTTCGCAAATTTAATAATATACATTTTGTGGAATTTTTTAAATCCTTACTACTACACTACACTACAAGATTTTAATTATTTTTTTATGTGACAGCGATTTTATATAACATAGTGGTTTGTATAACAATCAAAGTGACTCCTAGTTTTATTTAACTATTTGCAACAATATCCTTGTTCAATTTAATCGGAAATATTTCAGTGTTTCTATAAAATAATATGTGGTGTATACATACATACATACATACATACATACATACATACATACATACATACATACATACATACATATATATATAGTTACGAGTTGTTTATTAATGAACGTTGCCGGTACATGTTGCATTTTGAACTGTTTTTATAAAGTTATTATTAAGTATAATAGTTATGTACAAAATTTATATTCTCATAACAATAATAAACTCAAATCATGCTACATATCCGGTGAAGCGCTCATCTCAAAGGCATAAGTAACTTTGTTTTGTTTTAATTGTAAAAATTTTAGATAATTAGCGGCTATGATAACAGACTGATATTGTAAAAGTTTTAATCTAGGTTTTGTATGGTATTTGAATTAATTTCATTGTGATTGTGATTTATTTTGAGAAGTTTCGCCAACTACTTGTTTATGGTTTTAAATACTTTTGTTGCATGGTGAAATAAGTTTTGCGATTAAGTTTTCAATGGTTCTCAAAAATTACGAAGCTATACACAGCTAGCTCAAGGAGTTCTTGCTTGGCCTTTGTTAACACAGTCAGCAGTCAGTGCATGTGTGACTGTGTTTGATTTTTATAACCTTACAGCGAAGCTGCAATTGATAGCGTTGCCTTTCAAAAGTTTTAATTCTCATTTTTATTTTTTAGAGATTGTTTTCGTGCTCAAAAAGAATATTAAATAAAAGAATATTCAGAAGTAATAAAGTTTTTTTTTTAGATGTTTGGATCTCATTTGTATTATTAATATTAAGTTTTACCCAGTTGCTTTGTTTGTCAGTTTATCCGAAATATGTAGATGATGAAATTATGGTTATTCATTAAGCATACGAGATACGAATATTTTTCGCAATGTTGAGAAGTATATGGTAAACATTTACAGACTTATTATGCGCTAAGATTATACACTGACGCATACAAGTAAAAGAAAATTAGGCTATCGTGGCATATTCTAGGAACCTCAAGATGGAGGATGCCATGACCTTTTGTTCTTGTCATTCGATTTACTTTGGTAAAGAAAACTCACTCAAATTATGATGATTATGGTTGCTTTCTTATCACTCCGGTGCCAAGCAAGTATTGCTGAACCTTGACATAAAATGTATAAGGTAACTATAAAATAAAGGTGAAACTGCATTAAAAGGGGTTACTGCCATAAAATATTCTACTGTGCCATGTTATGATGAAGCGATCATACGAGGGAATTTTAATGATATACTATTTTATTTCAGTCGTATTCTCGTCTACGCAAGTCCTCAGGTTTTATTTAAGTTTTTCAGGGGAAAAGTTATAAAAAAAATAGAAACCGCTTTAAGCATTAGTTGTATTAAAACAATCCGGTTAGTATATTTTCCAGGTAGCGTATTTTCGGTGATAATTTTGACAAGGATAATGACGGAGGAATTTCATAATATATATTTATTTTAAACATCTTTTACCGTATACGAAATAAATTTCAGTGGAATAAAAAACCATTCAATTTATTCCTTGCTACTGGTTGTCTGAATAAATAAAGCTTTGGCCCACTGGTTCCCAACCTGTGGTAGACGAGGTCCCAATGAAGGTAGGTGAAATTTATATTGGTAATGGCGAAAATGGTGAATGGTTGAAACGTACATTCAATAAACTTTATTATAATAATAATAAAATTATGTTTTTAATTTTTAATTAATAATTAGCCTTATAAATAATAAGTAACTATATTTTCTGATGGAGTACAGTGCTGTTAGTAATTTGACCGACTCATCCGATACTGGGTTCACGAATTCGGAGTCCCACGGCATACTTAATTTTAATCTACATTTTTTACTACTGCTTCTACTAGTGTAGTTATATGAAGGCGGTTTATCGCTTTTGTGGGTCATGAAAGACTGGATTGGGCCCATTCTCATAGCGCCTTCGCTTGTGTAAGCATAACTTACTAAGATGCTACAGAATAAAGAGAGATGTAGAGGGTATATTTCAAAGTAGTATAGTCCAAACTAACGATAGAGCTTAAGACAAACGAGACATATTCCTAGGAGTAGGTATGGAGTTACCAGGGGAGGGATACTCATAAATGAAAAGTTTTAATAACGGGGACGTGAACGAAAAAAGTTGAGAAGCACTACTTTAGGCGATAAGACGCCTATTTGCCTTACAATTTTACTTAATTTATTTCCTTTTTTATGTTTAACTTTTATATAGAGAAGCATAAAGATGAAGATTAAATAATAACGCAACATTGGTAGACCTCCCACTATGTGAACAAAGGACATCGAAAGAATCGCTGGGAGTCACTGGATTCAAACAGCGGAAGACCTTGCTTTGTGGAACACATTACAAGAGACTTATGTGACTAATTGCATAATGTACGTCCATTGGTTAATAATAAGAAGAAGAAGATGATGATGATGATTAAATAATACCTATTGGAAGGTAAAACTTTATAGAGTCTCCCAAGACATTTGCCTTTCTATGAGAGTCGTTACGTTATGTAGAAGTTTATACTCGTAGTGTGATATGATTACTGTAACCCGTGAAACGTTTGAATACCAAATAGGAAATATAGAAGAATAAAAGTTAAAGGATTAAAAAAAAATTACATCTAATCCGAAAAGACTTTTCTTTTTGTTTTTTGTTCAAATAAATATATCAATGTCAAATAGTGGAAGGATGATTAAATTTCGTTGGAAAACTTTCTTTACTAAAGATACAGCTGCTACGCAAGTCCGATAAAACATTGAAACAAAACGAGTTTTGTTTTTTTGTTCGTTATTTATTAAACGGATTTGTTATTATTTCGATGAGTACAAATCACTTTAGAAATTTCATGTTCCCTTTATAAATTTCCTCCTCAATTGTCTTCTACATCTTGAAACTAAATTACATGAATATATATGTAGATGCATATGCAAACCTTTACACAGGCCGAAACTGATGACTATTATAAACCGGAAGTTTATTTTAAATTGCAAGTGAAACTAAACTTGTTAAATATTTGTAGTCGTATTGTTCCGATGAAGCATAACATCGTTAGGAAATCATGTTCAGCAGTGGGAACATTAAGCGGCTTATGATATTGTAGACATCTATGATCGCTTAAACAATTAAACATTACAAAAATTATATCGATTCACTATTTAATGGGAGTGATCAATAAATTTAAACACTGATTACAATGACTTCGATGATGGTAGTACATCTTATAGTGATTAAAATAGCGATATTCGACACAAATTCCCCGCGGATAGAGATCTATCTGATTTTTATACTGCGTTTCTTTTTATTTTTCGTCTGTATTACTTTTGTGTACGGTTACAAAGAGTAAATAAATTACTAACAAATAAATTCGCTCACCGACTTTGGAAAGACTCCCAAACATTTTAGTAAGATCGCGGATTTCAGTGCCCGCTATCCTTATATAGTTTCAGTAATCCCTGGGATATTTTGATACGTACTTTTCGGGTCATTTTCAATTAATCTTTTACAGTTTTTTTTTTGTGTAATACATGTAAAACAATTTGTACTTACGTGTACGGGAAATATTACACGCTATTTAGAAAGATATATTAATACGTTTGAAAAATATACCATATACGTGTGCGTAACAGTTTTGTTTAATATTGTTATACAAATAAACCTCGTATATTATTCCCATTTTATTTGATCTAGCATCTCTTTACGAACAGTTATATCCGGAAATAATTAAATGGAAAGTTGAGAATTTATTTAAGTCCTGTTTACGATTTTGCTTGTAATTTCTAATACTCGAAAAACATTCCTTAGGTAAATATTTTTTTGTAAGTTTGTTTGTTATTTGTAATATTGAAAATAATATAAAACTAATATCAGTACGAATCGAAATCTTAATTTATTTTCGTGGCTTTAAACCGCCAATTCCTAAGGTCGGATCTAAACATAGATGCGGTTAATTCTGTCAAACGTCAAATGACTACATAATAAAATTTGACCCTCGTCGTTTAACCGCAAGCAAATGAGCAAATTAACCCCTTTTTTATTTTTCTGCCACTACAATGGATTTGTTTTATTAATATAAGTTCCACGAGGCAAACTCATTTGAAGTTACCCGTCTACTGTCACTTGTATTCTCTAAAAATGATTTTTTATGAATTGGTTCATCCCTCAATCCGACATTTACGTTGCTTGCTCGTTCACGAACAATGAGAAAAATGTTAATATTGCATATTTCTGTAACTAGACATAAATTCCAATATTCAGAAACGATCATAGATTAACATGTTTACACATAATAATATAGCGGTTAAGAATAATATAGAGTTTTTACATAAGATGAATACAGAGAGAATTTAAAATAGTAGAAGACGGTGTTCCAGCAGGTAGAGGCGTCTATTTTTATCCTAGTTTCGCTTACGAAATAGTATAGGACTATATTCGTCTCTAACATATATTTATAGTAATTAATTGTCCCAGCTTTGATCGGGAATAACAATATTTCTATTATTTAAATGGTTGTGGTGAAAGAGTGTTCGTTATTGGGTTTGAAACTGCGACCCCGCCTCTGTACCGGATTGCGCCGCCAATAAATGTTTCGTAAGCTATTAATGGGTAAGACAATTGTTATACAATCTTAAATAAAAGGTATTAATATTGAATGTCATGTTTATGGACTATGGATTAGAGATTTTACAGGTGATAGGTCTCTGTTGCCAGATACCGTCTAGGTAAGTACCACCGCAGCGACTATTTCCGCCGTTAGATAGTAGTGTAAAAACGTTACTGTGTTCCGTTTAGAAGGGTGTGATAACTAGTGAAATTACTGGGTTAAGGAGAATCAAAATACCATGTACCGGCGAGTACAATGTGGTGCTGTGTATATCATGTTAACTAGGGCCGTTTTGTTATGGGCCTTTAATAGAACGTCTAACTTGTGTCGTTTTTTTTTGACTAATAAAGAAAAGCGCGTCAGGAAATATTCAGTACTATCACATGCTAAAAAGGCTTTGTCTTACCTTTTAGGGGAAGGCCTCTTTTGGCACTAGAAAACTAGCACTGAGAACAATTAAAAGACTTTATCATGACCACTAAAACTCAGCCTACGAAATAATCATGTTGGATTGCCCATAGGGTATATAAAATAAAATCAATATAGATAAACGTATCTGTGTCAGTTTGGTATGTTTTGTACAAACTAAGTCATTTAACCATTTCTTGTACAGTTATAAAAACTTGTGGAAGAACAATAATAATAAATTCGACTTATAACTTATGCTGAAATAAAATGAAAGTCTAAAAAGTACCAAAGTAGTTTCAGGAACTTCTCTCGAGAGTCCAAAAGATTTTATGCTTTTGGGTTATTTATTGTTTTCTTTTTCATGTTATTATTCAAGGAAGCTGATGTGAATACCATTATTTGTTTTGCGGTATATATAGGACATATTGTATTTGTTTCCTTCGGTAAGATTTTGATAAACTCATAAGCTCAAAGGGAACTACTTCCAGATCGGACATAGAACAAGGAAATAAAACTACTCTTCGTTCGCTGTTGTCAATGCACAAGTACAATTTTAAATTATTTATCAGATAAATATTCGCACAATCATCGGATAGATTCCCACTGCTGGACATAGATCTCTGGGAATGTGCTATTGCACTGTTCGAGTCCAGTGTCTCGCCGCGCAAAACCTTTATCTCTTTTATTCTCAACAAAGAAGTTCTCAATTAAAAAAGTATTGTTTCTGTTATATTTATGTATGATTATATATAAGTTCTAAAAGTTTGTCTGGTTTTGTTGATTACTTTTTCATCGGTTAGACTATATTCCGAAGTTAGCCCAGTAAAATATGTAAATGTAAGACAGGTAAAATATAATATTTTGCACCTCTTAATAATTTCTATCTAAAATTTCATATCTTTTCAGTTCATCCTCTGTACAATTTTTTGTTAGAGTTATTGCATAAGTTATCTTGCCGAATAATGAAAGCTTTCTTCGACGATATCTTCGACAAAAAAAAATTTTGTTTATCTCCAAAATCGACGATTATTTCCATGAAAATTGCTTGGCTATATAAAGTAGGAACAAGCGTAAGTTATAAATGATTACCGGAAATTGGAAAGAAATAACACAACTTTCTTTCGAGAGAGTAACGAAACAATTATGTTTTTCATATAATTCATGGTACCCGCCAGTGCCTTACATAACTATAGGTGAAGGCCTATACTAACTTTCCGACGCCCATCGCCCGAGGGAATTAAAGGAAATTGGATAACAGATTGATGAAATGAAAATGTAGGGTCCAAGCGACTATTAATAAAAAAAAATTAAACAGTTCGTCGTTTTATGAATAGAAATTATTATAGTCTTCTGTTTTAATAATAATCATTATGGATCAACAAAAGATATGTGAAAGTTTATCTTCTCACATGTCGCTTTTTTCCTAGTGTTTTCTTCCACTAAAAACTCAGGATCATTTAGGATCGAAGCCGCGCCCCGTATACTTGTAGATTTACAGGGCGCACGACCACCCTTAATGCTACACTATAGCAGCTTGTATTATTCAATAATACGCTTTTATATAACTATTTGTTATTTATCTTAGAATCCATTTCTCAGGAGGGTCAAACAGCCAGACGGTTTTGTAACTTATATTTACTTTCCTAACTTACTAGAAACAAAGCACCGTTCGCTTTGTTCAAAGAGTTTGGAGTTCAGGAAATATATTTTAAGTTTGTTAAAATTTTAATTATCTATACAGCAGCAGCCAGGAAGAAGATCCTACTCAAAAACTCTTTATGTATATCTTATCATCAGCTTATTTGAGCTTTTTTAACATTTCTTTATTTTATATATATAATAGTATGAAACAATATTTTCCATTTTAAAAATAATTTCCAAATGTTTTAGTAAATGCTGCTAACATAGAATAAGGATTTCGATTGTTGCATTGACTCCGTGCTTGCTGTTGATGATTTCTGATACCAGATTCAAAGTCAACAATAATACAGTTCGTAGTGTGTTAGTCTAGTGATAAACATTCAAAGGTTAAGTAACATATAAAATGTTTCATTTGTCTTCAAGTGAAGCGTATTCACTTTATCCAGATTGTATCTCTCAGCGATATTGTTTAACATATCGTATTTATTGACATTCTTATTATCACTGTGTCGTTCTCAGATATGATAACCGGAACGTTATATAAAGTAACTGATTCCCAATATCCGCTCCTGTATCGATTAGACATTTCATTCGTCCGGAAGCTCTGGAGATTGCCCGTCGCTCCAGACCACTATCACTACTACTACTATCAGATAATGTATGTGTGCAGTGCATAAGTAAGCAATGCATGTATTATTTGATAAATGTATACTTTAATTGAATTGTAAACATATTTACGGAATTGTATTGTACACAGATTAAAGAAGAAAGAACATTACATTTAATATAGAATTCTATATTTTAGAAATCACTCGTTATCTCACACAGTTTGTGTATGTTAACATATTACATTTTTACGTATAACACTAGGCTAACTCTTCACACAATGTCATGCAACAATGAGAGCGAAGAAATTGAGAAGACGCTCGCTCAGAATATTCCAACTATCGTAGATATTATTACCGAAACAGAGATATTTCTGCGGCGGAAGAATATCAATATGGAAGTGGATTCGGAATAATCTGACATCATCAAATTTTTAGTAATGGCGCTGGCACGGAAGGAAAACACGTCCAGCTTCAAGAGGTCACCGCACCAGGTCAAAAACTCGACGTGAACATGTATATGTGTAATGTCTGTCTGTCTTACAGTTTATGCCCCTTTTTTTTTGTCATATCAATTTATTGGGATTTTGTTGATATCAGTATAAGGGCACAGGATTTTATGAAGAGTCGTGCTATCGAAAACTTAAAATGGAATCGATACAGTTACAACACTTTGTCTATAATCGTAAAACAATGTTGCGAACAGGATCTATAGAGGTGTGATCTGCAATGGGCTAACACGTGTCTTCAAATTCACATGGAGTTTATTAATGATTAATGATAACAATGAATGGTAAGCTTCATGAGGTCGTAGATAGATAACCGTGTTTGGAGTATTTGATTACTTCGACTCTTATACATCTACGCTGGGACACAGCATTGCTGTCATAGCCGTTGATTTAAAATAGTCAAGCGAGCTGTGACACTACGTCTGGCTGAGGAACCGAACCAGTTACTCTCATATTATGAGATACCTAAATAAGGATACAACTTTTAATATGACAACCTTAAAATTCTTTACATTGCTACATTGTTGAAATATTTTGGATTATCACAATAAAGAACTCTTTCGTTTTTTAAGTCCATTGTATACTTTATAAAACTTTAAAAAAAGTTACAACACTGGTTCGACGTAAAGTTAAAGGTAAATCGTGCTCTTCAACTTTAGCCTTGTTTTAATTTAAAAAGTTATCCGTACCCATTTAATGTAACTTTTAAAATAATACTGAATGAAGAACTTAAATCTATTCATTCATCGATTATATATAAGTAGCTGTAGTTTAGATTTTGCTTAAACTTGTCCTCATAATTTTAATTTCATTTATCAACATCAGCCGACAAATGGCCACTGCTGTACATAGGCCTTTCCCGCGTTGCTGGCATCCAGTAGATTCCTGCGATTCTCACCAGATCGTTAGTCCACCTTGTGGGAGGCCTCCCAACGCTATGTCTACCAGTACGTAGGCGCCACTCGAGGACCTTGCTGTCCCATCGGCCGTCGGTCCCTCGAGCAATGTGTACACTGCCACTTAAGTCTAGCAATGTCTTGAGTTATGTCAGCGACATGAGTTCAACAGATTGTCATTATTCACGCGACGAGGAGACTGTCTTCACATATTTGCGTGAGGTATGGCAGAAGGAAATGGAATGCAGTATGAAAGAGAACAGAAATGTGACAGATAAGTAGAGCAAGAGAGATAAGAAATTGTGAAAGAAGAGTATGAAGAATAAAAATTTATAGATATATAAGGTGGTAAATTAACGGTAAAAAAAGGCCCTGAACCAAAACACGCCGGAAAGAATAAAAATAAAGAAAAAAATATATATTATTCACGAGAGACCTGTGAACAATATACCCGACACCACCTTTGGACTGTTCTTCGGCCTACCGGAAATAGAGCAGGTTATCGGATTTGAAGGTCCCACAACACTTCAGCGAATCCTGCTCAATTATTTCTCTAGTTCCAGCAGCTCCTCCTCGGTCCGCAGTGTGCATGCGGGAAATCGTCGCTGCTCGGGGATTCTTAGCACCCCTGGTTCCGGCGCCTTGTCAATGTCTGTCACAGTCAGTATGGCCTCCGGTACCGCCGAGCACTAGGAGCCGTCTTTTGTAGAGGTTCATTTGGGAGGATTTGGGCCATTTTCCATCACGCTGGCCCAATGCGGGTTGGTGGGCGCCAGAGCCTCGTCTGTTGATTAGCAAGGTGCACCACGAGCAGGTGAGGTTAGCTCGGGTCCCGTGAGTTGTTGTGCGCGGCCCGTTAAATTAATTTTACATATACTTCATTAATATGTAAAATTAATATCTTTCATTTTAGTTTCAAATAATCAATTATAATACAGTTCAAGTACATAACTAACAACTGTTAAAAAAATCTTTTGAAATTTTGGTCCATCACCGGCATCCTCCTGTACCGGTTAACGTTTAACCGTTCGTTGGAAATTTCGATTAGAGCAATATAAATACTATAAATTTCCAAATTTATATTGATTCCCTTCACAGATTTTTTTTTAATATTTCAATGTTGTTTTTTATTAGTATAACATCTTGACAAGGGTAAAATATATTGTTTATCCAAGGGTCTGTTAAATTATAAGGTATATGTCTAAGTAAAAGTTAATGACTAAAACAAAATTAATCTGACGTGTTACAAAGCGAAAGCTGATCACAATGTACCCGCAGCGAGCTTCGCTGTTAAGCTTTACAAGGGGTAGGAGTTTAGGCAAAGCTCTTTTATACAGATATTCGAAATTAGATGTTGGTGTTAGCGTTACCTGCATTACGTCAACAACAAAGTACTAAACAGATGTAATAATGGCGATAAATTTAATAAAACTAGATCCACAAATTTAATGTGAGCTTCCTTCTCATACTTGTGATTCACTACGTTTCACAACAAAAAACGGTCACGAACATTGCTTCAAATTAAAATTGAATTATGCAAATATATAACACAGGGACCGTTTGGCGGACGTTGGCCACTATAACATACCTGCTTTAGTGACGCTCGTCCTATTTGTTTTGGTTTGATATTCACTGCACTTGAGCTTCCGGTAACAGAAAACATCATGAGGATATCGACGAGTCACAAGAACAATAACTTCGACATGTAAAATCCAAGCTATATATGAAGATGCATATCTATCTAAAAGTTTCCTCATTTCAAAGACGTTTGTTCGGTAATTTAAATAAAACATATGTTTTATGGATGTAAGGGTTGCTGCAGAACAACTCACGGGATCTAAGCCAAGCTAACCTGCTCGTGGGGCACCCTGCTAATCAAAAAACGAGGCTTTGGATTCCACCAACCCCCATTAGTCCAGAGTTGTGGGAAAAAGGTCTAATCCCCCCAAATGAACTCCTACAAATGTAGAGATCTTTAGTGGAGGCCTATGTCCAGCAGTCGACGTCTATCGGCTGATGATAATGCCGATGATGATAATATGTTATAAGATTTATATTCATGTATCTTCGTGTAGTTAAGTACAATAGGAATTTAATAAACAGTTCAGTAGCAATGCTCAAAATTGACCGGTTGGATGGCGGCGCAACGACTTAACCGCTGCGTTATCTACCGTCAGCGTTGAACTGCCCAAATTGGCAAATACGAAGCGCGATGGCTCCTCCACAAGCCAAATTGGAGAATTAATCGAAAATTCATTGCAGTACGGTAATTACGAAGCAACCGACTTCTACCTACAGCGGATATAGGTTTCCTGTTTAAATAGTTTCCGATACGTATGTTGAGCGGTAACTTAACACGCGCATCACAACACGGACAATACTTGTACAACCCTTTAAAATTCACAAAACATTAAATCAATTAATGGCGGGCCTAAGTAAGATTGAAAACAATTTTCAAGGTTTTTGAAAAATAACTCCTACTTAATAACTCCTCACTTATCTCACATACATACACATAAAAGAATTAATTAATTACTGTTTTGGACATTGGAAATCATCATCGTTGTTAGCCAATACATGACCACTTTATCAGAGATACGAAAGATGTTTTTTCAACTAATATCACGATACAATTTCAGTTAATACGTACAATGTTAAAGCTATATTCAATATTATTCATTATTTGATCCTGTTCCGTTATATTATTTTAAGGATCTTATTAATCCTCCTTCTCTTGTTAATGTGTGCTATATTTTAAATTCCTGTAGATATAACATTGGCCTAACAAAATAGAAAAGATACACAGTGGCTCGTGAAAAACATATAAAATGTACTCTTTGGAGAAATGAGAAAAAACTTGATTGTTCATAAAATATAATTAATTTATATGAACATTTATCTCATTATTCCCACTACTGGGAGTTGAAGCGTTCCTTCACAAGTACAAAGTTGAGATGTTTTACCAAACCAGAAGGTCAGGTTTAGTTTGAAGCTGCGTCTTTTTGTGTGACATAACATTTTCTGTATCATTATGTATTTAGTATCTCAATTTTATGACCAGCAGAATCACTAGCGATCAGGTGTACTTATTCCTCGTCTCGTAGCCACTTTGTATAACGTAGAAATACTTTTAAAGTGTTTCGACCTAATCGATATTCGTAACAAAATGATATAAAGTCAAATTAATAACCATAAATAGTTATGGGAACCTTTTATCGATTTTTCTATTTATCCTCTAAACTTTTATAATAGATCTCTATCGTAAGTAGAAGTTCCGTATCGTATGCAGTGTATATAAATGATATCATTGGTAAATGGTAGCCGAACAGCTGCGGGTTATGGTCCTTAAATTCTCTTAGTATCATCGTAACAACGAAATCACTACAGAATTGCTTCGAAAAGGTAACTTCCTCTTATAATATACTTGTGTTAATAACGAAGATTTTCTTTATTAGATTAGATATATTTTAATAACCGTGAATGTTTTTTTATCCGACGAGAGAAGCAGCAGGTTTACCATCTCCTATTTCTGGAGATCGTCTAGGTGGACAGCAACGCAATACTACAGTGCGATCCTAACTAGCTTTGAAATCTTCAATCTTTTATTTTTTTATACTACAGAGCAACGAAACGCGCCGGACGTTCGACTGATGGTAAGTTATTCGTCTATCCATAACGTGGCGGTATTTAAGATGATATATACTGTGCTCGACGTCTTAAGATATAATATTTATGACTCATTACTCCACTAATTTCACTAGCTACATGGTCCTTCTAACTGGAAAATAGTAATTTTGGCACACTATTGTTTAGCGCCATAAATAGCAGGTGTTCTAGTTCCTACCTAGACGGTCTCCGACAATAAAGATCTACTACCAGTGACCTGTAGGTGCCGTACCATCAGTAATTTCAGGTTGACTTAGACACTCAGCGAACACGACTACTTCCGTGGGCAAGAGAACAGGATCGATTCCCTGTTCTGAAATACGAAGATATATTCTAATGGTTAACAAGGAACGGTATCTATGTATACGATATAATAAAGTTGAAGCAATAGATCGTAAAATATATCAGAAATGGCCGGCTTTTGTTCATGAAACAGTTACCGCCTATATGCTTCCTGTTTGATGTCTATGAATTAGCTCCTATTTAAAAAAAAAAGGTAAAAACAATCTTACGACAACGGTTACAAAGATCGGGCTTAATTATAATAAGCATACTCTATCCGTTAATCTAGAGTGAGAAGACAATCAGTAAAAAGGTCAAGTAGAAAAAAAGATGATTATGATCTGTAATGAGTATATTGAATTTTAATCTTCTTGTTGAAAAGTGCCTGAAAGAATAGCTTGTAAGTTTTAAGACGGCTTTTATAAGGCTGAAGAAAGCTGTCATAAGCAATCGTGAGGAACAAATGGAAACCCTTACATCTTTGTGGTCCTCATTTCCCAACTCAAACAAAATAAGCGCTAAAGGATTAACAACCCACCACTACTCGAAAACAATTTAGAACAAATCCCCGGAGATTACGTAAATACGTAAGAAAATCGCTTCTCGAAATTCGGGAATTACAGCAAAGCTTACCTCCACTGTAAAGTCAATTGGAAAATTTATTTTGATTTGTATAAACTTATCGCTTTTATTGTTTCAATATCTCAGATTCACGTAAAAACGTTTGTTAATTATTAGCGCAGGTCTTACTTGTGACGCGTTCAGCTAAAGCATAGTATGCCAAACAGGAAGCAGTGTATATATTGTTGATTTCCTCCCATCATCAAAAAAGGTTAATTATTAGAATTTATTATCAACGTCAAAAGATACTAACAATAAATTATAAAAGGGCAACTACAATCGCTGCTGCTTCAAAGCAAAATGTCATCATGAGCCGATAGACGTCCACTGCTGGACATGGCCAAATGTATCAGTTGGAAGTTATTTGAAATTCCGTGTCTCTGATCCTGACATTTTATAACTTTTCTTTTTAACCTTTTCATAACCGCGTTCAGACCAGACGTCTCGAAGGGTACGCTACTGAGAAAGATTATTGTCTACATTTAAACGTTACTCTAAGTGTAACATACCCGTACATCGTCATCACAACTCTATTTAATTACGTGTCATAGCGAAAGGCATACCGACACCCCTCTGATGTTATGACTCAACCACGGCCGCAGTGAGTACTTCAAACAGCATCTTTGTCACTTGATTAATCACGCTGCTTCCACAGACTTCCCGAGGTGGACTCATTTGAGCTCGCTCTACGTTTAGCAATAGATATCGACAGGATGAAATGATGAATTTATTCGTTGATGAGCTTCTTCATATTAAAAACATAATAAACTTTATTTCATTGTTTAATTTTGTATTACGGTAACTTAAGAAAGATTAACGTTTTATTATAAAATATTTTTCATCAAAAGGAAACTGGTGTATGAGAGGAAGATTTAAGCAAATTTCAATTCGCTTTTTATCTGGATTTGTTGTCTTTGATTAGTCGTCTGGTAATAATAGAACTAAAGAAAAGCAATGTTCTCGTTTTATAATACTTTGTCTGATTTTCTTTACCGAATAATACCGCATTTCCCGCAATTATGTTGTTATTGTTCTGTATTTGGAAAATGAAAAATATCTCTGTACTTTTAACTGTTTAATAACTACCTAAATTATAATATAGCCTGCGTTGTATATTTGATATAGTATATGTATATAAGTCCTATATACCTATTGTAACGAAATACCTTAATTTATAAAAATAAATTAAAGATTCTATAAAAAATTAAATATAAAACTAAACAAAAACATTTAAAAATATTTTAAAGAAACTTTATTCTATGTCTAAAATACGAAAATATATAAAGAAGTTAAATTTGAAAAAAAAAAGATCCACTATAATAAGTGACAAAGTTAAAGGCCAACAGCTGGGTGTTCGCGAGACGCTCCAAGTACAGTAATAAGGAACTGTTCGTGTATCGACCGGATGCATGGGCGGCGCAGACGCATGCTCGCGCTCCTACGTACACATGGACTCCGTAGTCCGGAGTCCGGACTCCGGACATGTACCGCCCACGCGTCCAATGTGCATTTGCTCCGTGCGAATTGATTAAAATATTGATCGGAGATTATTACTGACCTCCAGTACATACTGAAAGGATGTATAAGGGTGGTGTACTGTATAGTATACCGATTGAAATCCTAACAAATATAAAAATCCTAATAAAGTCGCTAGTGATGAGTTATAAAGGATGTATCGGTTCGAATCCCGGGCAATATGGAAATGCAATTAATAATGTGTTATGATACAATACGATAGAGTAATGGTGTGGAGGTCTTTGAAAAATGGAATTTACAAAGTATACGGGTTCGAAACCGTGTGAAATGGTGCATGGCAACTTTAACATACAACATCAAGTTGGTGAAGCAGGTGAGATACCAGCCGGGTGTAGTTGGTGGTTACTTTAGTAACTACTGGATTATACTCCGGTTCGGGAAGTGTTAGATGGCACTTCGATGATATCGAAATACTCAGACCCATGTCTTAGGGCTTCCGCTCTGTGATACATGGGTGCTCGGCGTGGTACTGGCTTGCCGCTATGACATGTCGTTTTTTTTTAATAACATGTGTTCATTCCAAAGTCGACTCGAACTCTGTCGATGCATTATGAGGTAGCGGAAGCGGATGCGAGCCGCTGCCTCGATGCTTATCAAATATTGATATTGCGTCTTGTCGCAGCGGGACGTTAGCATCGTTACTGAACTGATGCGTCTTACGGATTCGGTTGGCTGCTGTGATGTCTTGTGCGCCTTTCATGATGACGTGCACCGATGGTAGTCGATTGCATGTCTGTCGCAGTTCAGCGATACGACGTTTTCGACGGTCACCTGGCTAAATGTCACCTTTGAAGGTTGCGCCTCGCATTATGGTTTGACACTCTATCTTATTAGATTTTTCCAAGTCGGGTCCCTTGATGACGGGGCTGCAGACTGTCTGCCCTCCCTATTTTATGAATTTTGCAAGTGAAGGCCTCAATAGCGCCCCATGTTTTAAGACATGTGGCGAGTTGTCGGCGGACGAGACAACTTGATCAAAACGACATTTTACTCAACGACAAAGACTACGCCTGATGGCTCATAATAAAATTGATATTTGTTGGCTACATCCACTACAGCGGTTTGCGCAGTTGGAGCAGTTGGACCACAGTTTGTGCTTACGCACTAACAATGAGCGGAGTGCTCTCCTACTGGTTCGCCGGTAAACCTTGCTGTGGACTGCGGTCCGAGGCCAATTAAACTCTCCCTGTGTCGGGGGAGGGGGTGGCGCAGTATTTGGTTGGCGGTCACCGCATACGGCGGGGTCTGTACTGGAGCCGTATGCCATCCCCACGTTTTTTATTTTTTTTAAATCTGACGATGCGAAATTAAACACTTGTGTCGGG
Source organism: Ornithoptera alexandrae (assembly GCA_029030555.1). Lineage (NCBI taxonomy): Eukaryota > Metazoa > Arthropoda > Insecta > Lepidoptera > Papilionidae > Ornithoptera > Ornithoptera alexandrae. Next base: position 530,933 of record JARDVY010000297.1, on the reverse strand, counting down.
GTCTTAAGAATTAATAAATATTGTGAACCCGTAACTAGATGTGTTCACCCTTTACAGGCGTGAAGGGATTATAAATAAGATAATATACCACACGAACGGCATCGGACTATCTTAACAAATATTCATCCTTCTATACTCGTATAAACCTAAAAGAACTGAATATTACTATAAACACAACGTAGAACAAGGTACTAATTAAGACGATCACAAATAATTATAATTAATTAATGGCCAAAACATAAACATCAATAATACTAAAAAGAATAGTATGCATTATCCTGGTCGCGTCAAATAAGATTATATGAGAACGTAAATAGTTTTTAAGGATCTATTTAACGTTTCTAAAAACGTCTGACGGGGTGGGCAGTGAGCGGGGGGGGGGAAGGTTACGCTGTGCAGACAAAGCAGAATATTCATGTCTATAGATCAGTTGTATAACACAGCGTAAAGTGAGAAGGTCTTATTTCACCTCGGTTCATGTATTCGGCGAATGTTTCATTACTTTATTTTATATCGGTCTTTCTCTTCGCTTCACCTTTTACAAGATTCTTCAAGACTGTGGATGCAGACTTTTTAAAAGCTTTTATTCCTTTCTATATATCATGTTCACCTAATGCGTTAGTGAGCAAATGCCGAAGCATTATTAACACTTGTTCACAGTTCAATTTACAATCTACTCTTCTTCTCATGGATTTTTATATTACACCTATTTAAGGTATTTTATTCAAAACAATGGATTGGATATAAATCTGACCAAAGTATCAATCATACAACAGTACTGTATTACTTGAAATTATTGTAAGAATGAAATATAAATTTTTCTAGGAAAAATCATTATTCAACGATAAGGTTAAGGTTCATTACTCTAGTATATATTTTTGAGTGATTATGTATAACTTCTACGAGGAGGTTCGATTTAAATGTTTACGTTTTTTTTTCTTTTTATTTAATATATGGTTAACTTAAAATTTTCGCTTTAAATGATAAAATGGCTGTTGGAGATGAAGCATGCGGCACCGGAATATTTAGTCTCTGACATTTTGATAACCGGAATAATGTAGCGACAGGTATACAGTATGTGGTGGAAGCTATCCCCGGCGAGTTGGACAATGTCTTGTTAGTATGCAAACCGAACAACCTGTTGCCCCGGTTTCGAACCGAATACCTCCCTGTTACAAGGCAATGCATTGTGCAAGATCGCGTTTGAAGGTGTGTTCAGCAGATATTATTGAAAAGGAATAAAACGTTAATGTTGACAAATGAGAAAGATTGATTTGCTTTTTTTTATGAAAATGTTAGTTTTATTTATTTATTTATTCTTTATTGTACATCAGTTACAAATATATATATATATATATATACATGTTATGTATTTTTATAGGTTAGAAAGTGGTTACTTTTTGAGGAAAATAAATCATCATCATCAACAACAGCCTGCGGCAGTCCACTGCTGAACATAGGTATTTCCCAAGGAAGGCCACTTACCTCGAACTTTGGCTCCAGTTATTGCTAGCCGCCTTGCGTAGGTAGTCGCTTCATCTGGTTTGTGGGCGTCCCGTGCTACATCTGCGACAGACATGACCAGCTCATTGCCACTTTAGTGTTTACACTCGGAAGGCTGTGTCGGTAACCTTGGTTCTCCGGCGGATTACTTCATTATGAATCTTATCGACCACAGAAACGCCAAGTCTAGCTTGTTGCATCACTCTCGGCGCGATACTGAGCTTCGCACCGCCAGGGTCCACGTTTAGTATATAAACGTTATTAGTAAATAACCAACGTGACTTAGGTCTTCTGCGGGACTATAATTCTGAACTTTTCTATTAAGTCTGCAACAAGAAGCCAGCACCGTACGTGTACTGCGTTGGTTTGTTTATACGCGAGATTGAGAATTTATTTACAGACTTTCGTGACTTCAAAAGGGTACATTTATAAACTGAAAGTCAGTGAAAATATTAATGACAAACCGAAAAGAAAAAGAAATTAATATGTCCTCCTTTTTATCCATATGCAGCTTAAGTGTGTGTAAGTTTGTCGCCGATAGCTTATTGGTTTCTTGCGTAACAGTACCAGCCAGCCAATGGAGTGAAGATGCCACGGAATTCAAAAAGTCCACATACATCTATACCGCGTGTATGCAATTATTATTGTTCAATTCAATTTCCATAGCAATTAAACATTTTAATATAAAACACCTGTTCATATACACATACATTTTCACTGACTTCCACAACAATTAGTATTAATTATAACATTGTTTACAAACAAAATATTTACTGATTTAATTGAATTTCCATAACAAATAGTAATTATTACAGTTTGGATTGGCAGACACCTCTGCACAGGTATTCTTAATCACAATTCATAATATCTAGAACAGCAGTCAATTCTGTTGACTGCCGGCCGGACTTTTACTAGTGTACAATAATTTTTTTTATTGTGTATATTATAAATCACAGTTTGTATTTAGTAATTTTGTGTCGTACATAGAGTGAGTGTAGAGCGACATCACATATGTGGAATTTTCGAGATGTAAACATCGCGTTATGTGAATTCCATTATATTAATGGAATAGTTAACGATATGGAATCGCAATTATGTTATAATACTTTTCAGTTAAATGTTAAGCGTTAGTTAAACGTAACGGTGTTTAAGCAATTGGTTTTCTTTGCCGATGTATATACATAGACAATATTAGCAGACGTTGAATCCTTCTTGATATATTTTATCTCTACATATATATATCTGAAAGATGATGTTATTAAATTTGAGTCAGTGGTAATGTGGTAATAACGAGGTAATTTATATATATAAATTAATGTGAACGTAATGTCTATTGATTGTTTCATTGTTAATTTTTGTTTTTCAATTAAGCGATTTTAACAGTAGGGCTTTAAACTGATGGTAAGTTTCAGGATCAATGTAGCATTTATTGGATGTTTGTCGTGCATCAGATAACGCTTGTCGCCTTTGAGACGTGTAGTGCTAAGTTTTATTAACCCAGTTTTATTAGTGTCAATGCTCGTATGACCGGCATTCGGTGATATGTGGTAATACTGCTATGTACATACCCAGATGGCCTCTGCCGAGAGATAAAATATATCTATTGCTATTACAGATTCGCGATATTGTTTTACTGCTTACTTTATTGAATTATCTTCGAGGTAAGTATCTAAAAAACATTATATAAATGTGTAAACATGCGCCTTGGACTGCAAATATCCTCTTTGTATTCGGTTAATAAAAACATGTTTTTTTGTAATCCAAATAACATGAAATACCACATTTCTCTCATATTTTTGTGTCAATCTATCAAACCTTATCCGGATGAGGTCGATACATACGATTTTAAATCCGTTTTATTATTTATATTAAACCGACCATTGCACTACGAAATCAGGAATTTCACCGGATGATAAATGACCTAACGGTAACCGGATTTTAAACCTAGTTTAAATATTTTAAGCCGGAAATTTATCCAGAATCAAGTTTAAAGTTCCCTTTTAAAAATATGGAAGCAGATTTTCCCAGCTTCTGCCTCATTAAAATATATGACAAAAGGGAACCCAGTGGATGAACTCTTTAAAACAGCAGCCTTTTATAATATAATCGTTTTAATTTATGTTTGATACTAAATAAAGCGAATGATAGGGACTAGTAAAAGTGCATAATTGTTAAGTGTAAACTTATCATAATTACGATGACAAGTTTTAGTTTGTTTATTATTATAAACAATCACGAATAACATGGATCATAATCTTTGAGAAAATCTGCTGTGTTATCATTGACGACTAATCTACTAAGCTATTGTATAATGGAGCAATCAGATCACGTGTTTTAGTACACTTTTTGCAAAACAATAAATAACTCCATTTCTTTAACTTTTTTTTATTTAGGGCCTTTAATAGTTAGGCTAGTTCTATAATAAAGTAACCAAACAAACAACGTCGACACGGAGTTCATCTTCAAACACTTTAGAATAGCCATGGTTCCAAACAGTCCGGTGCATAGAAATTGTCTCTCATAAATCATCAGCTCATGGAATTAACTCCCTACCGAGCTTTTCCTAAGGAGCTATAAAATGGGGTTTCTCAAGAAGGGATTAATAGAAAGGGAGGATTAATAAGGTTTCCTTGCTAGTACTACATGCGTCCGTATCCCGCAGTAACTGCTTACGTTGGAGTCCACCTCAGTTCTCTGGAGTTACACACACACATCACAGTGGTATTATTAATAATAAAATTTAAAAAGCATAACAAAAATTTAATGTGCTTTAGTAGAACAACGTTAAATTAAACAAACCCGTGACCAGCACTTCGGAGGACGTCCATCGCTCGACTCGATAATAATGATAACGATTATCACAATTGGAACTAATAAAGCAGTTATCAACTGTTTAACACGCAACATGTGTAAACTTGTTTCGGTTAAGTTGATGGAGTAACCGCTTCATAGTTGGTTAAAATTGCTACTTACTTTAACAACTACGCACTGTTTCCGGTTCTCTAAGTTTGTATTGGGAACTTATTCCGTGTCCCGTTATAAGTGCTTGGTATACGTCCGGTTTTTTATTTGTGTTTGTACAATAAATTGGTGTTAAGTTAATTTTGTTTCGTATTTGATATAATCTCGAAAGAGAGTAATGGTAGTGAGGTTACATTTTTTTTAACATTTATCTTCCAGTATATGTGTACGCAGGCGATTATTGCCACGCTAGACATTAAGGATAGAGATAACACCTTAAAGATACTGATGTTTCAAGTATTTTTGTGGATATGACTATGATTAGCATTCATTCACTCGATGTAAGAGAAAGCTTGGAGTCCCAGTATCGGCACGTTGAGAAGGCTGTTTTTTTTGTGCAATATTTCTGTTAACTTATTGTAGAATCTGTTTTTATTACATTTGTACAGTGTTAATAATGTATACAGCGCTGCAGTGGTGTGAAACTTTAAACAATCATTTTCGTTTCACCGCTCCCAGGGATGTAATGCTGTTATTTGAATCTATCCTACAGGGATCACTGCGGCGGTGAGATGAAAGGGTGTAAATATTATAAAATTAGTTTTAGTTAAATATTATTGAATAAAAGAACAGAATCTGTGATTTCTTGCTTTCTCACTGTTGCCGGAGACAGTCTAGGTAAAGAGCACCGCAGCACATATTGTTGCCGCCGTTATCGTGTTCCGGTACGAAGGGCGCTGTAATTTGTGAAATTATTGGGTAACGTGCACAATATGGTGCTGTGTATAAGGTACTAGCGCCACGCTGTTATGGACAGGAGTATAACTTACCATCAGATGAACAACACGCTTATTTCGTTGTTTTATGAAATAAAGAAAATAACTTTGTTTAGAATAAAATCTGAATGTTTTGCAATAAAATTGGTTGACGTGTTAATAAAGATAACTTGGTTTTCTTTTACTGAACTTGCTATATATACTGCTTGCTACTTGCTATACGTGCTATGTATATATATATATATATATATATATATTACGTTAAACTCTATCATCCATTCTAATCATCATGGAAAAATGGCTTCATGGCGTATAATAAGGTGGTCAGACAGATATCACTTTTAGTGGCAATGGCTCTTCACTGAGGGTTTCTCACCCTGTATTTCACTTCTCACTTCTCACTTCTGTTGCTTATTTTGCTCGAAACGTTTTGGCGGATATTGGTTTTCACGAAAACGATCAAATATTATTAATCCTTTATAAATACTCCGGCTAAAATTTATTATATATACTTTCAGTCTTGTATGTTAAGTTATTAACTTTTTTAATAACTTCCTGCGTATATTTTTTTTGTTTATTACTATCTATTGTTACCTAAATTTCTTTGTTTTATTTTATTTAAATAAAATAAGCTGTTTTTACTTAATAATAGTAAATACTTTTGTTTCGGAGAGGTCAAATTACAAAAGTGGAGGATCAATAGGGAAAATTACAACAGGCTATACCTGTACTTTGTTTTTATTCCACAAAACTTCTTTGTTGCGTCACCAACGAATACCTCATGATGTTTCATTAAGAGCATTTAGCTAGAACATTTAGTATAGTTCTAGGTACAATATAAGCGTCTTATAGGAAAGCTTCCCGACAACATAAGTTTCTTATATGAAAGCTTTCACACACTCCAGTAATTCTATCCATGGATCTCACGATCTGCAGTCAAAAGCTCTAGCATCAATCTATATCTCTGATCCAAGGCAATCTATTGATATTGGCAGTTAAAGGCACGCTTCGAAGCAAGTGCCCCTTACATGTTAATACAAACACGATTCAAGGATTCATCGGTTCAAATACAAATTAGATTAAGAGAATCTTGAGTAATACGAGAGAATTCGATCAACTGTACAACTAGATTATGGAGAAAAGGAATTTGCTAAAGTGGCAAATATTTTAGGTCATCTTTTGTAAATTCTCTGTGTAGAGGACGGGCTAGAATATCATCAACGTCATTTTATTAAAAGGTAAGGAAAGCGCAACTGTTTATCCCTTATGGTTGTTAACAACTATAATAAGTTCCACAAATCGCATGCCACGCGTGGTGAGTAAAGTAAATATCCCGTTTTGGCGACGGGCTAAACTGATGAAGAGATACTGGAATTCTGTATTTTAAGTCCTTTATTTATTTCAGCGAACTGATTGAACATTTACTTAAATTTCCCCGCATGGACAAATATCTAGAAGTTTTAAATCGTTTATGATTTCTTTTAAAACAAGTAAAGATTTATTTAATAATTATTATAAAAAAGCTAAGAATTTTGAATGTTTTCATAGTTCTTTTACAGTTTTTCTAATTTCTGTTCTGCAACTATATGTAATCTTTATTCATTTTAACTAGTGTTGTATGTTATATGTAAGGTTCTGTATTTAACAGTAAACAGTATATTTTATCTATTTCTTAAAATTGTTATATTTTTAAATTTAAAAACTAATACTGTACCTTTATAATCATAAGTAAACGTAATGAACCAGAAATCTTCATGCTTTGTTTCGTAAGGTTTATTACTACAATCTGAATTTCAGGTACGTTACACGTAGACATCCTAGAGCAAAGTGGGTAGCTAACTTGTAGCTAAATTCTGTAGATAATCGGTATGTACATTCCCAACATAATTCACCACCTGCATTGCGCATACCCCAAGCGTTTGCAATTATGCAAGTAATTTCATTTGGTTATGCATGAGTATGTCCGGAAACTATCTCTTACTAAATGCTCTCAAAGGAAACTAAGAGAGGAGCTGTACAAACAAATTTTAATTATTTGTGTACTTTATTTGGAGCCAGAATCGACCCAGGAAACTTTGATACAAGGAAAGCAGCTGCTTACTGTGCTATTGAGACGGTCGGTTTTAAAAAGTAATATCTTATAGTTAAAACGGATAACTAATTCTAAATGAGAGAAACAGTGGCTCGTGTAATGTTTGGGTGTCATTTGTTCTAGATAATTATTGATTATCCTAGTTTGCAGACACTAGCGGTAGTTTTGACTTACTCGAATCGATTTTAACTAACAATCTCACTCAAAGAGAGATTATTATTATTCATCAGCTTGGTTGTCTACTGATCCGTTAGTTTATGTGTTCTTTCCGTATTCAGGATATATGCGGCATCAGTTTAGAAATTACATTCACTAACGCTTGATAGAGATGTCTTTACCATATGTATTGCAATTGGATCTTTGACTATAGCTCTCCTTAAAAATCCTAAAATCACTCAGCGGTATTTCCTTACCAGTTTTTATATTAAATTGAGTCAAGAGTGAAGAGTAGTCTGTGGAAGAACAAAGGTTGCTGACATAGTGCAGAAGTCGGAGGACTGATGGGTCAGGAAGATCCTGAAGTAAAGACAACGTATTAGTAAGCTCGGCGTGGTGATATTACCTGCCAGGTAGACTTACGATCTGGTAAAGAATGAAGGAAATCGTTGGATGCAGGTTGGTGCTTTGAGCGGTTACGTGGGGAATCGAATGGGTAATTTTTGCAGTAGTGGACAGTTATAAGTTCTTATTCTTCTTGTGCCTCTCCACTACCGGAGGTTGGCCGTCAGCTTAGCGAACTTCTGCCGATCTTGTGCCAAGCGAAAAAGTTGTGCTACGCTAGTAATATTTGTCCAATCCCGGATATTAGGTAACCTAAACTTTTTTCGACGTCCAACGCGCCTTTTGCCTGCAACTTTGCCCATAATTATTAACTGCAGGAGTTCATATTTGTCGTGTCGCAAAATATGTCCTAGATAAGTTGTAAGTTGAAGTGACGTTAAAGTATTTTTTTTTATTGTGATATTTTATATGCGATACCGATCCACGTGGAAATATTTCCCCCCAATCGGTTCCCGCCTTGTCGTGGCGGAGGGGCTCAGTAACCGTGGCCCGACACACAGTGAAGCGAAGAGGAACCCACCCGGCCAACCCGCGGTGAAGGGCTGGCCCGAGGCTTCCGCTCTAGGTTAGAGCACCGGTTCGATAATTGGAGCTCACCGGAGCGGCCGGGGGCTACAGGGGCGGCTTTATGCTGCTCTTTGCGGCCACGCTGTAGGGACGGTTTCATACTGCCCCTTGCAGCCGAGGTGGAGTTGCGGTGGGAGTACCCTCTGCGACTAACCGGGGTCGCACCGGCGATGCGGCGGCGGCGGGGCCGCGGGGGAACAGGCGTGTCGGTATAACGATGCGTCGCTCTCCCTATCCTTCGCGGCCGTTTAACGGGTAGCGGCAGTCCCAACATCGGATGCGCCGCAGGGAGCCGGAAGAGTTTTCTCCCTTGGCTTCCATGGCCTCTGGGGGCCGGGAGGGGGCGCGTTGCATGTTCCGTCGTACTCCCGCGGAGGTGGAAAGGGAGGGTTCAACCCTTCCTCCCGAGGTGGGGCTGCGCAAGCGGCCAGCGCCGGCCGTCGCGGATGGTGCGAAAGCGTTTCCGTAACCCCGCAATCAGGCGAGTTGGAACATTGTGGGGGTTTTAGGCGGTGCAAGTCCGACAGAACCTGTCCTTACCCCCGTGAGGACAGGTATGCGCAGGTATTTCACCCACGTTAATCAAAAAAAAAACGTGGAAATATTTGGGGGAGGCCTATATCCAGCCGTGGACGTTTATCGGCAGATGATGATGATGACGATGATATGCGATCGATAATGTACCATTTTGATGTGTAGGCATTTTAACAAAAATTTGAGATTACTTGAAATCTCCAATATACTGAATAAAATTAAGCTTTGTCGTACTAGTAAATATTAATTGAGTGATATGTTTAACGTAGTACAGTTAATTATCTGCGAGTCTCAATATTTGCAATGAATCTTCGTCCTCTTGCTCCTTTCAAAGCTATGTAGGGTCGGAACAGTATGTATTTCTGTTCCATATTCCTCTATCAGCCGTCATATCTAAATTCACTCTCTTCTTACATATGTCATCTTTCACACAATCCATCCACGCTTTCTTCGGTTTTCCTCTACCCTTACAACCATCCACTTTCATTCTGATTACTTTCTTTGTTATATGTCCTTCGTGCCTCCGCACAACCGGCTCGTACCAAGCTAATCTCTTGCTCCTCAATTTCTCTGTGACTGAAGCAAGTTTCAGACAATACAATATTTACAATGAATATAATTAGATAATTTCTAACGAATAAAGATAGTAAGGATAATTATTTATTATATATGTAAATTAGATATTATGTCCTAGCTAGCGCAATGTTCAGAGACTGAGTGATGTAGCATGGAACTGAAACCTGGCCTTGGTCTTATATTAGTCCTTATAAAGAACCTCGAAGTCGTCCAAATGGTATTGACAACGGTTACTGTCTGTTTCTCTACTCAATTATAACTATGGAGATCCGTTAACGGACTAATGTCACCGTCGTAGTACCAAAAGATGGATGGGAAGGGCCCATTATAGAATCAGTCTGGGAGGCTCTCCATAAAGACCAACGGATCTAGTGAAGGTTGCGGGAAACGCTTTATGTGGGCAGCGAAGGACTGATCTACAGAGAGATTTTTGGAAGAATCCTTAGGCTCGCTACCGGTCACTGAATATTATCAAATAAATAAAGAGGTACCTGATACTAAATTCTTACTTTTAATGTTATAATATGGCAATGTTGTCATATCCGTTGTGTATTTTGCTATCCTAATAATTGACAAAATCTGTCGGTACAACAAATATTTATATAATATAAAGGGCAAATGGTGCTTGTTATAATATTGATTTTTCTATAAATAGTTTTCGTTTAATTTTAACCAATATAACCTCAAAAATGTTAACGCGAAGAACCTAAAATCAATTGCGTTATAGAATATTACCTATAGAAACTTAATCAAGTCAGAACAAAGGACAAAAGAAGGGCTAAACCTGTTCGGTGAACAGGCGAAGTAGATCGATCATTTCAATAAGATTTATTAGAACTCATTCATTTATCATTCAAACTGAGCCCGTTAGAAATTTCAATCTTTAACCGGCTTCGTATTAAGTTCTGACTCACTCAATAATTACAATGGTCAATTCGGTTAGTGTGCGACTATTAATTTTAGACGCAATTTACAATCATTACAGTCATTTACTGCTGAACATCAACGCTCCTCAAGAGTACACTTGTTTCATCGACCACCCGATCTCCGCGCTGGTAGTATTTTTATTAATGATCTGAAAGAACTTATTAATGTTGCAAGTAGTTTTAAACGTTTTTCCAGCATAATCTTGTATATGAAATGAATTGGCGACAAGCGAAGGTTTATTCAGAGCAGGAAATTATCGAATTCACAAAAACAGATAACCTGGAATAAAAAAATGGGATGGTGTTTTTAGATGCGATTGATTTAATTTGAAAAGTATGTTTCATTATTACTATTACTACATCTTGTATATCTCTGACAGTAAAAGGTAAACGGAATTGTAATTTCTGTAATAATAAACAAGGTAATAGATTTCGTAATGGTTAACAAAAACACTGTGTCCGGTAAAACAAATCTTTTTCTGCGATCAGCTCACTTTACAAAAATATTTAATAGACCTAAAACTAATTTTCTATACCTTAAATGGGAACAAATGTTGGCCATTTTTAATGAGAGCTCAATGGTTCCATATTCAACATCGCATATGAGATTAAACCGTCATTAAACATTAATGTATGTTTGATGTATTCATCATCTAGACCGTACAATCAATTTTACATATGAAACTGCACGACAAAAACAAATATTCATAAAGCTTGTGATAAGCCTCTTTAAAGAATCTCGATCCGATTTCGCTTTGATATTCAGCGGCAATCTTTATCTTTTTTTAATGAAGACGTTGTTTATAATTCATGTAGAAACTGTATTCACTAAAGTCTCCGAAGAGCCTTTTCTCTTCCATATTTAGGTGATTACCTCTTTGCTGTCGTTTAAATATTGTAATCCACTTAAAGTTTACCAAGTAACCAAAGACGTTACGACGACCGATATCTCATTAGTTTATTGCATCTTATACTATATTGTAACATTATATTTTGTCGAATCTTGTTTCTCGTTAAGAGACTGTTACTAGAAATAATAAAATAACACACATTTCGCAAGTTTTTATATCGAAACATAAACGCCTGTGTATTTACTCAATTCGTTTACTTACAGTTTATTGGATGCTTTAAAAAAAAAAACAATATTTTAGTGTTACTTTTTTAATCTTTTCCATGATGTTTCATTAAATATAGATAGGGAGAAGTTTCATAAATAATGATGTTTAACGTACATCGAATAGAAACTGTAAACATTGCGAATGTTAAATAGCAATCGTCTGCAGAAGAAATAAGTAGAGCTTTTATATTTATTTATATAATAGAAGTGTTCAGTAATTTATATAAAAGTCTGAATGCTATCTTGAACTTTATACCTTTCAATACTTCTTCAGAAAGTATAAGACTTTTATTCTATTATTCATACGCTATAAAATCATAACGGTAAGGTTTAGTGGGGTTTGGGTATGAAATTCAGTAAAAAGGAACCTTAAAGAAATTTTCTAATAAAAAGGAAGAATCCTACGTTCAATCATATACATATAACTATTTCAAGATATATTTATGATTAGACTATGATGGCTATGATTTTTTATTATTTTTACGAGATTTTTTAATCTAGCTTATTTGCTGTTTTTAAAATATGGTAACATCTCATCACCTGAAGGAATGAAATCGAATATATACTAGTATAACTACACGCTCCCGTCTAGAATAACCATTGAAGACAAAACTATTTTTTTTTTAATAATAACTGTCTTAGTAATGTAAAATTACCATAAATCTTAAGAATATAATTAAGGTAATTTCTGCCGTTGTGTACAACTGAGAGATTTTTGGTTTTAAGGGCAAGAGACCGCTAGGAGAATACGGAAGGATTTTTATGGGCAGAAATGACACATGGCCTGATACTATATGCAGAAGGGGGTCTATAGAAAATTATTTGATTAAGATTGCTATAAGTAACAAGAAATGTGATTACTGAAATCTTCGTGAATTAAGTAATCATTAATCAATTTCTATCCTTCACTTTTTTATTTAAAAACAGTAGATGCTTTTCATTAAAAATTGTCTCCTTTGGTTAATAGAAATAAATAATGAGAAGTGATTTTACAATTTTTATTTGTTACATACAGTAAAATTTGATCAAAAGAGTTCTCCCTTGTCGGTTGCCGGGATTGGCAGGAGTAAATGTATGTTCAATCAATGCCTTGTAATTAATACGGCATGGTATTCGACCGCAGATTAAAACGCTTTTATTTGGTACGCTACGGTCGCCGCGTGACTCCGCATAAACCTTCCATTCGGCTAAAAACTAACCTTTGACTGAAACTTCGTTAGCGTAGAATTCCTATTCGAAACAAATTTTACGGTACACAAGTCCATGGACGAACGTAGTACGCAGAGCCGTCACAAGCGTACCGCTGATCTTGAAGAAACCTAATCACAGTCTTTTTAAAAAAACCCCATTCTGTAGCTCCTCGGGAAATCTTTGAAAGGGATTTCATTCACTAACCTGGTGATCACTGATAGAAATTGCATTTATTCATTATCTGTTCTAAAACTGGCCAAGATTAAACTTGATTCCCCGTTTCCATCATGGTAGGGATTGTTATTTATTTTAAAACAGGTGAAGCTAATCGATTTAAAATATAAATTATGAAAACGGCCAAGAATAAAAAAAAATATTTTTTAATGAAAACGGATGCACAGTTTTTATATTTTATTCTAGGGTTTACTAACGAGCTCGGATCTATAAATATCTATCATGCCGTGGAACGGTTTTTGAGGCATTTGTACACTAATTAATAAAAAAATGCACAATGTAAAAAAGGTTATAGTGTATTATAAATTAATCAAACAATATATATATTTCAAAGGATTTACGTGAATAAATACTCGTAGTGTATGTCTGCGGTGTCCTGCCATACCGACGCACTCGTATGTGTACTGATTTAAATGTTCATTTGTGTTATCAAAGCACTGTGGAGAAGAGAGCAGCGTGTTAGAGAGGAAAATATTACGAAGAGAAATTAGAAAAGTTCACTTTACTGTTTGTTACTCACGGCAATGTGTTTATTCCGTAATAAGTTTTTCAAGTTCATTCTGTTGTAATTGATTTCGTAGTCGACGCGTTAGAGGCTTCCTATGTTGTATCCGCTTGCTCTTTGTATATGTATAGATACAGTGTACAGATATGATATAACAATGTTTACCTAAAAGGAATCGAAAGAAAGTTTAGAAGATATAATAAGTTTAAGCGTTCAAGAGATATAATGCACTGGTATTAATTATAGTTACGGTTGACGTAAAGTTCCTGCGAAGAATCCTTTTCGTCACACCTTTATTTCCGACAAAGTGTTTTCAACGTTTATTTTTAATGAAAAAATATGTTTTTAATATGAAGTAAAATCCTTTTAGTTCTCAGTTTTTATATAAAAGATATTATTCATTTAAATCACGGCTAAATATATTGATAGAATCAATTTTCATGTTACTAGAAGCAGAAAATTGCAATCGGCTTTGTGGGTGTTGATTGGTTTTTCATTTGATTAATTTCTTCACTAATTATCAATGGTTTAGTCATATATTTTACAATGTTGGCGCATCAATATATACACATTTGGAACAATATTTAAAAATCATGATCTGGTTTAGAAGATCTCCAGATACGACTACTCTTCTTAATGTTTCTTAATGACAGACGCTTGCGCTGGTACGGCCATGTTATGCGAAGTCCAACAACGCATGTGGGTAGGGCAGCGCTGGATCTCGAAACAAAATAGAGAGGCCCTGGGCAAAGAAGATCTAGAGAATAACAAATTGACAGAAGCTATGGCACAAAATAGAGATAGATTTAGAAGAATGACCAGGAGGGCCGACCCCAAGTAAAGATGTGACAAGGTCTGGTAAAAAGAAGAAGAAGAAGACTAATTTTCTTAATATTTCCATTGTACGGATCGCGGACCATTTAACCACTACGTGGACCAAATGTGGCATGTCGTATGTTATGAAAACTTCTTCTTTGAACACAAACTGCTTTCTTGGAGCTTTCCTTCGGTGGGTATCGTACACACTAATGTTCGCGGAGTATATTGTGTACTACGAACATAGAAACTGAGCTATCCTCGATTTTCTGCAACACTCAATATCTATACTCTTTTTTGGCATTTCACAGTCTCCGAAAAAAAGGTACGACATTAAATAACCTCTTTTACTTTTTTTTAAAAAGAAAACAATTTTAAGTTTGTCATCGTATAGTGTAGTCCAAAATTGATAGTAGAGTCTTCATTCAGCATTCTCTTTTAATGTAAACATGCGTTTAGAGATTGAAGATTGTGTATCTGGAGACTGAAATCAAAGGAAACGAGGCCGCAAATGTACATCGAAATTGGGACAAATAATTGTATAGAGGAAATATTGTGTTTATTACAGCTGAAATAATGTCTGTGCTCTTCTCTACTGCTTAAATATATACTAATACCTTTTTTGATGAGATATTGACCATGAATGTAATTCTTATTCATCTTATTTTGTATAATAATCTTGTATTGTAATAAACTTGACTTTGACAATGTTTTCACATTCGTCTGCGTTTATATTTCGTATAGTTGCTATTTCATACATAATATAGATATTACCTTTTCTTAAATATTTCATTGCAAAGTAATTTATTAGCAGCTTGCCACCGTCTTGCGAGTTACAAAATGAAAGAGCCGGAGCCGTTGCAGCTCGCAATTAAATCGAAACAATTTTACAACAAATTTCGTATTTAACTTTATGTCTACTTAATCTTGCATTTTATTTCAGTTTTTATTCAATTAGTTGTAGAGTATTACATTGTGCTCGTCGCCGTGAGACTTATGCTGTGAAGTCTCAAAGCAAAGATCAAAGTGATATAGTCACAAATATTTTAGTGATCTATTATTGGATCATAAAATGTTTTACTTCATTTTGTACATTGATTGTTGTACTTTGTTATCAAATTGCTATTATTGCTACTATAATTAGTACTTTGCAATGAAACTTATGCAGTATATTCGTTAAAGCTTCCACATTATTATTGCAATTAGAATAAGATAATTCAAATGTAATGTTCATTAGCACTAAACTTGTTAAATGACCAACAAAACTATTGATAGATATACAAATATTGATTTCCGATGTTTATTATAATGCAATAAAATATAATCGCTATCGTTATCAATATAAGATAGACGTTCATTGTTAGACATCCCACATAGACATTGCTTAATAGTAATTATACGACCTATATTTTATTATTTATCTTTTTGTAAGATTTTTCCTCTAACGTAAAGAATAGAATTTATTACTTTTAGTGGCGTGAAAAATAACCTACTTATGAAGTATAACGTTGATTGTGCAGGATTGTGTTACACTGAGCCGGGCGGCGCTGAAACTACTCTGCGGGTAAACATTTGCGAATGCTTTTTCCAATTCGAAGTAATATTTGAAATTCTGTTTGGGAAATGTCAACGAAATTTAGCCTTTGTAGAAGAATTAAATAGTCCTCTATAAATAAAAATAAAAAAGGTGTATAGTTTAAGCGACACTAAATTTTTTTTTAATTAAAACCTCTGTGTCGTAATAAATTCGGCTAAGCGGGCGGACAGCAAAACTTTTGGTCCATTCCAACGAGAGTTAAATAATTAATTCTGCTCTAAACGAACGACCTATATCGGGTCCTGATAATATAGCAATAAAGTGTTGGGAAATATTTTTTTTAATCATAATATTTACATTTTGAATCCTATTTCTAACAGTGGACATAGATAGATTGAAACTATGATGATGAGATCCGTATGAATTATTCTAGGGTAACATGTGATTTATACGAAATCAGAGAAACTCATTTAAAAGTGCTCAATAATCAAAATCTCACCATGTTTTTAGTGTGGCATCATCATCAGCCGCTAATACTGTGTGCTATTTATGAAACCACAAATTAAACATTTCGTCAATCAGAAGCGTTACAGCCATTTTGTTTGAGTATTTACCGGATGAGGAAACATTTTGACATGGCTATTGTTTAACAATTACATCGATTTTGTGTAAACGTTTACTGCATTAGGTGAATAATGATGTAGTAATTAAATAACAATATATAGGTATTTACATAAAAATGTTTCCCGCACAAAAAGACTCGGGAAAGGTAAAGATTGGATTTTCCCTTACATTTCTCTAGAGACCATTATCTTGGAAGGTCATGTAAAAATGAACGAATCGTTCATTCCTCATTTTATCGCTTACTACATAAATGAGCCGTAGAGAAAATTACTTGCATGAATTTCAGCTGGACGAAATCATCTGAATCTAATTTTTAACAATATTATTTGTTATAACCTAAACCTCGTGTTACTCTCAAATGGTAGAGGCTCTTTCTATCTTATCTCAACCTGTGAGTTGTATGTATAATAACAAATGTAACATATGATAGTTTAAACTTTATCATTTTAAAACTAGTTCTTATTAAAATAATTAATTATGTTATTATATTACATTATTACGTGTATTGATTTCTTTCATCTGTCCTTATTATGTCTTGTAGAAACTATGTAAACAAGAGAACCGTACTCACTTTAACTTTAGTCAAAAGAATCGAAGTAGAGTACTGAAAATGAATCTGAATATAGAAACTTTTGTTGTTGCTTGAATTTTCTTTTCTTTAGCAATTGTTTAAACGACTCTCCCTTCGCAAGATGTTTTCAAGTATACAATATCAGACAAGGCACAAAGTTTATATATATATATATATATTTAATATTACAAACATAATAGTATTGTTATTTTAGAAAATATAAAATAGACAATATTAGTTTTCTGAACATAATTGAGATAAATATAGATTAGAACTTCGACGAATCTAGGTAGAAATTAATTGGAGTCAAAGTTTGTTTGGAAAAGTGCTTTGAGGCACTAATCTAGAGAACTAATCAGATTTTGTAAATCTTTTTCAATTCTAAGAGCAAGTACTTTTTGTTAAAAATATGATCAAATTTTCACATTTTATTGCAGAATTTGAGAGAATATATTTACTAATATATTTTTATACAATAGATATGATACGTCTACGTTTTTTGACATTATTATCTAGTCTCTCTTTTATAGGACATAAAAAGTTGTAGATGTAGAAAAAAAAATTACTCCCAAAAAATTATAAATGAATATTAAATTAAAATATATGATACTCTCAGAATTTTTTTTTGTCACAATTTAATGGTAACCGCAAATAAAGTAAATCATTCAATATTAATATCATACGCGTCACAGTACAGTTTTGTATTTTAACTAATGAAGATTATTCATTAACGATCTAATGTAATTACATTCCATCTAAATAAGCATACCTCGATTTAAAGGAAACATCGTTAACAATGGGAAATCTAAGTCTAGAGGAAGTTGCATTTACAATGAACTACTAAGCACCTGTAGAGATGCGACTTTGCGTTGACGTTGAGATAACTAAGGACGACATTAATTACACGAGAGGGAAACTACAACAGTGGAATAAACACATCGTCGCACTTGCACAGTATCATATGAGGTACTTTGTTCTGTAAATTCTAAGCCGAGGTTTATTTTCACATCCGTGTTGGCACACCCTTACGTTCCTATTGTTGTTTGAAAATCGACTTAGTAGAGTTGCTCTTTTCAACCTTTACACAAAAAGAGCAGTGTTACAAGTTTATCGTGTTATCTACGTGATTATCCATGACATTAATTTAATTTCAATCTTCATTGAATCTCTTATAACAGGGTAACCCTTGAACCTCAGTAATTGTTGAATATTTCTCTTGTCAAGAAATAAAACATCTCTTCAGCCATTTGAAACTTATCAAGGAAACGATGAAATAATCACTATTTCAAAACGGATAAATTTTATTGGGTATACTTCTCTATTCTCTTTCCAAAAAATAAATATTATATGTAAAAAACCGAAAAATTGTTGTTAGTAATCCAAATAATATTTATAAACAAATTGCTTTTGACCGCATAGGCAAATCAAGTGCTGGTCATCTACTAACCAGATAAAGTAGTAATAAGAGTAAGCCAAACCAATAATAATAAGGAAACTGGATGACTGAGGCTGAGAGCCGTTCCCGACCTGACCCACACGTCTAGCAGACTGCCGATTATAATAATAATGATGATTCATCATCAACTATTTTCTTAAAAATCCACTCATTTTGTTAATTTGAATATATTTTGTTTGGAAATGTTACTTGTATTCAGAGTTCTTGTTTAGTTTTTGGAGTATTTTAAAAGGTAAGAGGTTCTACTAAGTTCTTAGTATTATTAGTAATTAAGAATAAAATTAACTTCACTAGTTGGAGAGGCACTTTAAGAAGAAGGAGAAGAATACAATGACCTAAAACAATTTAAATGAAATAAAATTGCGATTATATATCATTTATGTAAATGGGCAGCAACAAAGAGCTGTAATGTGAAGGTGCTCGGGGATTCCGCCGGATGTAGGCGTCCATGACTTCCTGCGGTCTTCGCTGCAACCATTTTTAAATGAAAGAGAAATTTTGAATCGGACAAAGTATTAAAATTTTTTTTTATTACATAAAGTAAGATATGTAAGATCATGGTTAATATTTATGTTTTTCATAATTTTTTCATTAACAAACAACATATGTATGTATCTTCATATTTAATTTAATGTTTTCAGTGATTTGAATGTTATACACATAGTTAAATACTAGTATTTAACTATGTCTATACCTATTCTTCTAAATGTAAAAGCTACTAACAAGTATTCTTTTAAAAAATACTATTAACATATATATATATATATATATATATATATGTATATATATATTTCTAATTACTGATAAATGATAAAAACATAACGTAATGTTAACCTTTAATAATGACTACTTTATACATAACGAGCTTATCTGATAAATATTTTTAAAGATTTTTCTAGTTTAAAGTCAATTAACGGCCCACCTGATATTCTTCTTTGTATCTTTTCTCATGAGAAGAAGTTCATTTATCCACTACTTTAGTCATGATTGTCTTCGATGTTACATGTCCATGGTTGTTCTTGGAGAATATCGGTTTTCTCACGATATTCTCCTTCACCGGAAACTGAAATTAATGCATTACCAGTAGTTCTCTATTAGTTTTGTAATTGCAACATTAAGAACTTAAATAACGATTTTACGTAAATAGTATTTTTTTTTTATAAAAACAAACCGCTGGTGGTGAAGTAGTGGCTGACGTACATAATTAAGAGCACATGTACTCACCACCCACCAGCTAGCTCTACATAATATATCCATCATTAGATTTTCTTTGCGAAAATATTGAGTAATTTTTGTGTTATCGAAGATACTAGGTCGGACGGTTATGTGATACTCTTTTGAAGCGTGAAGATTTTGTCAACAGAGGACGTGACGCACCATTAACCTGATGCGAGGAAATCTCGTATAAGGTTCCATGATCTGACACCGGTCAATAAACTTTTACACTGTACACATATCAAACGATTTGATGAACGATGTGATTTTTAACATTATCAGGAACCCTTCACCGTGATTATTCATCAGACAGGCGCATTGTAAATTATTAATAATCACGGCAAATAATCTATGACAGTAGTTTTAGTTAGTCATTCTATATCCTCAAAGTCATGACTACCTCCATCTATCACTCTGGTCTTCACGTTGTTTCGCCATCTCGTCCTATCTCCGGCTATACGAAGAGAGCCGTTGTGGACTGTGGAGTCGAGTGTGTTACGTATCTGGTCAGACCCACTTGTTAGGCTGCGGCTCGGTAGTCTTTTTCCTTCCACTTTGTCAGTAACCACTAGTTTTTCAAGGTTATCTCCGTATTTCTTAGCAATGTGTTCATAGTACTTTAAGATTCACTTGAGGCAGATGGTAAAAAGCCTTGTTTTTATTTTAAGCTAGCCTAGTATAGATGCCTTGATTCGAAATGAAGTCCATGGGATCTGGAACATATTTTCATCCAGCATCACAATTCAAAAGCGTCAATCTGTTTGCGGTAAGTTGATCCCAGGGTCCGCGTTTCAGCCACATAAAAAAAAATTAAGAAGACGAGTGAGTTCACGAGTTTGATCTTCGTGTTCAGTGATATATTCCTATCTATTCAAGTTTTTTGTAGCTGACACATGGCACTCCTGGCCGTACCAATTCTTCTTGGTATGTCTTGTGGACAGGAGTATCTAATATGATTTATCTTCTTACTGCGTCTGATATATAAGTATTCGATATATTACTATTATTGTTACACGTTAGAGTTTATAATGATTTTATTATTAACTACTTTACGAAATGGGTACGATTTCTAATGAAGAAAATATAATGAGGTAACCAGCATGTTTCAAGAACAACGGTTTCCGTGGTCATCACGCATTTGGTCAGAGTGATGCAATAGTGTTGACTCTCTCCTTGTGGGAAAAACAAAGTTACAGTGGTGAAAAAATTACTTTACTACCTACTTTCTTCATCATCGTCAACCGATAGATTAATAATCTAATGGATTCACCCCGAGGGGGCCCTCCGACACTGCGCCTAACTACTATGTCAAGTACTACAGGAACGCAGCCGTCACTCTAAACTCTAGCTGCCCCAGCGGTCGTCAGTCCTTTTAATTCTTCTATCATCATCATCAGCCGGGAACGTCCACTGCTGGAGATAGGCCTCCCTCAAAGATCTCCATATCGATTGGTCCTGCGCTACCTTGGTTGCGGTGCCTTGTCACCGTTACAGTCAGCCTGGCTTCCGGAGCGGTCGTTTGTTCATATAAGAGGATTTGGGCCACTTTTCACCACGCTGGTCCAATTCGGGTTGGTGGGAACCAGAGTCTTGTTTGTTGATTAGCAGGGTGCGTCATTAGCAGATCAGGTTAGCTTGGGTCTCGTGAGTTGTTGTGTGGGACTCCTTACACCGATTCAATCACGTAGAGAAACTCCGAGGATATCCTTCTTCATCTCGCTTAATACATTATGATAAAAAATTGAGTTTTTTTATTTGATGAAGTGACGAGACGAGCGAGACCTTCAACTGATGGTACGTGACACGTCTGCCCGTAACAAGACGGTGTTAGTTGGGATGATACACACTGCACTAGATTGTGCTTTTCGTCTTGACACACTAATTATGTATCGTTACCCAAGTAATTTATCTAGCCAAACGCCTTTCAAAACAGGAAACAGCAATGTTTTGCACACTGCTGTTCAGCGGCAGGAATAGTAGCTGCGGTGGTACCTATACAGACTGTCTCCGGCAACGGAGACCTACTATCAGTACAGTACATTAAACTCGTCGTGGTCAGTGGTCAATGATAACCACGTCAGTTTGGCAGTGTGTGCAGTAATATTTTTGTTCGCACGGACATTTTGTGTGCGGAATGGTAAATGCGCCGAGTCAAGGTGTTATTTGTATGCGCTGTGTATGTTTCGGCGTAGCTCGCTTTCGTACAAATGTTTACTTAAAACAGCAAGTTGTCTTTCTTCAAACAAAACCCACCTAACGCTGGCCTTCCCTGACTTGAATTTTTAAAAAGTTACTTTTAAATTAAAACGAAGAAGAAAATATCTTGCCTGAAATAGAGTACTGTTTTGTATTTAGACTGCGGTAACAAGAGTTCAGGTTCCTTCCATGTCTTAATGTTTACTGTAGCATGTTTCGTTCTGCTGCTTTACGCTATAGTAATATTCATTACTTACCTCTTGTTGGCTTACCATGTTTTTTTTAAAGAATCCAATATCGTAGTATGAAATTGTCTACTTGTTGACGTTATTAATATAGCTTTTTGAAACAAACAAAGAATTATTTAATTCTTTAATATTCGTTAAAAATATTTATTTACTATAGAAATTACATGTTAAAACATATATGTTTTTATATTAATTGTAAGTATAAAGTTGAATCGACAAATAGGATAAACGAAAACATGTCCTTTACAACGTTTGTTTTGTATTGTAACATTACGCTTTCGTAAAATAAAACTATACCAATACAATTCCATTGATATTTAAAACGAGAAAATCCCGTTTCATTTTGATTTAACATCGGCTCGCAACTATTATAACCAACGGGAATTATTCTTGCTAATATTACTGAGGATAGCGAAATAAAAAAAAAGTTTTTTTTTCTTAATAACTGCCAAGTAAAATTCAGCATCTCTTTCAGCGCAGCGACATTTTTTAAAGGGACATCACAAACCATAACGTTTTAAACGGCAAAAGACTTGCCCGTTAGTTTAGTTATTTTTAATGACGAACCGTTGTTTTGTTTACTCGGAAATCCAATAGTATAATGATGTTATTGTTAAATGTATTTCAATAATGAAAGTTAGCTGAGGAATTTGAATTTTTTGATACTTGTCAGAGAGATGTTCAATTTTGCAACGTTACCCATCAACAGGGATTACAAAAAGTTCACGTGATGCATTTTGATTATTTTTGAGCCATTTTAAAGTGGATTTTAAAAACGAACTACAATCAGATCAAACTGGCATTCACTGAAACACGTGAGTATATTTTTATCTATATCATGATCCGTAAAGCGCTTTATCCGCTGCAGTTGCAAGTGACACGTTCACTATAATCCCAATAGTAGGTCAGTGGGAACGTACATCTGATTACCGGTGTTAAAGCTTTAAAATATAATAATTTTGAAAAATCATTACAGGAAGATTTATCACCCGGTATCATGTTAAGTCTATAGTCTACTGGTGGTAAGTTACCAGATATCGTCTAGGTAGATAGCACCGCAACCTCTTTAGCTACAAGGAAACAATAGTGCGCAAACATTACTTTGTTACTGTTTGAAGGGTGTTGTAGTTATTGAACTGGGGTACTATAGACTTAACACCATACGTCTTAAGACATCGTACATAATGTGGTGCAGTGTATGTCGTCTTAACTAGCACCACGTTGTGGGCGGAGTATCTCTTACCATCAGGTAAACGTCTCGCTCGTTTTGTCGCTTAGTAGAATAAAAAAACGTCTATATTTATTAGGTAGCAAAAAGATGGATGCAGTTAGGGCTGGTCTGTGTCGAGATTCTTAGAGAACGGTGGATGTGTGATCGTCGATTGATGATGATGATTTTTAGTTTGTTATAGGTAATTCGTTTAGTCATTTATCGAATGCATCTTGTTTAAACTAATTTCAGTAATTACATTTGTCTGCTATCGTCCTTTTAATCTTTTGTAGTGTAAAGATCTCGTAAAAATGAATGAAATTTAAAATATATCACCCGCCATAACACAGTCTGAAGCGTAGGCTATCGTGTGGTCCTTTGTTTTTTTTTTATTTCGCTAACGAATCAAAAACTATCCGCACTGCAGCTTTTACTTTGACGTTGACATTCACTATGACGTCGTCGAGAGCCAATGATACTCTACCAAAGATTTGTTAAAGACGGCAAAAAAAACTTATATTCAAAACTAAGTAAACGAATCGTTAATATTATATAAGTATAGGTCCGTCAAACTGTTATTGGTCAGCGTTGTAGATAAAGTAACTTGTTATGAGAAAAGGCGCCGAGTCCCAGAAGTGGGGACATTAAGTCATTGTTATAATAAAAAGCAAAATATAACCGTCGCCATACTTCCTTTTTTTAAAAAAACTTGTGTTTAATTAGTTACATAGAAAATTTATAACATTTTCTGTTTTACACCAATACATTAGAAAAGCATAGATTAATTATAAATAAGATAACTGGTGTCGGTTTAATATAGTTTAATCCCTATTTTTCCGATCAAAAAATGTACTTGCTGTTTGTTAGGTTTGATGTCGGAAAGAAATTGATGATTTTACGGTGTCCTCGTCCGTGAAAGCAGCTCGTTTCGTCGCCTATGTCCAAACCATCGATCATAGAGGCTTTTGTACTAGGTAGGTGTCGCGCTAGGAACGGGGAAAGGGATAAATGCACTCGCGATTTGTAAAGTAAATGATACTAGATTACTGCAAAATACATTTTACACACTTACACAGTTATCCTCTTCTACTAACGAGTAAAATTCTACAAACAGCTTTCTTTTATGCTAACTTTTATTTCGACTTGAATTTGTTGTGTTAAGCTACGAGAACTTGGATGATAGAGTGTGGGAGCTCGGAATCGGCTCGGAATACTCTGGACCTGCCGCAACCGTGTTAGGTTTCGAAGAAACATTACGAACCAGAGATTATGGTCGCGTTATGAGGCAAGCGAGTAAGTACTGCGCGACTATTACAGTTCCATTCAGACGTTGTTCGAATATTTTCATGAAAGTCGGAGTGGTTTCATGGAGGATTAATAAATATAAAAAAATATACTTGAACCGTTGTTGTTAACAGTTCAAAAATCACGCAGTTAAGTGAATCAGGGTTAATGTTTAAAAAAAATTTACTATTTATTTATCTCGGCTAATCAGTGAAAAATTAATTTCGAACTTCCATCCCGATTAAATGATTACTTAGTTTCGCAGTTTTTTCAATGCCTAGTACAAGGATGTTACTTTTGTTGAACTTAATAATTTTGTTAAATTTAGCTTATTTTAATTTTAGAAAAATTTTATTTCAATGTGTACTTTCAGGTTAATTTATGAATTGATGAGCAATAATAAACAAATAGCAGAACTGATGCCAAGATTTCTCTCAAGTTTTCCCTTACTTTCAAATTTGTGACTTAGTTAATACTTTTTTTTCATTTTTATATCAATAGTATGTGTATAGTTTAGCACTAGTATAATTTGGTTTTTATTGATAAAGCAGAGAATTAACTCTGTGATGTTTATGTTTAGCTAAGTTAAAAATGAAATTAGTATGTACCAACTTAAATCTTCTGTACCACGCTGTCTTTATGTCCAACTTACTGAGATATATACATATATATATATATATATACTTTTTAATAATTTTTTTTTTCTTAACTCTGTTAATAATATTAAATTTATTTAAATGAATACGAGTTAAATTATTGTAATTTTTGTATTTGAATAAACGTCGTCGGGGTGAAGTGGGCGTTCAATCCGCATTTGACAAGGGTTGCCCTATGGCTATCGATCAACGTCACTGTCAGACGAGTTACTCGCTTTTTTTCATACTGATAAAGATTTTAAAAGAATTATCGATTCATTTATACATGAATCGTTTTTAATCACAATGTGATTGCTCGACTTTTGGCCTTTTTTTTTAATTTGAAATAATATGATGCTAATAGAATTCGTACGAATGCTAAAGGCTTTGTTTCATTGTTCAGTTTCACATGAACCGGACAAAGAATGAACTTCGTAAAAATTAAATACTACTTCATCTCTATGCATTACTCAAGGTAGACTGGAAGATAACGCCAATGGCATTAAGTCCGCCTTTACACCACAAGGTGTATAAAGTAAATAAATATTTTAATTAAGTAAAAATATTTAGAAATTTTAGTACTTTCATATATTTACAAAAAAAATTTTTTAAATGTATTTAAGTTATTGTTACGCATCATTGCACTTTAGAGGATATAGATGAGGACCTCTTAAATATGATGTTTAAGGATCTCGTCACTCTAAATTTTTCTTTTCTTCTCCTTAATTTTTGTTTGGGTTTGTGTTTAGTTATTACCAGTGAATATACTCCTTCTTATTTACAAACATCTTTATATAAATTAATTTGCGTAATTGGAGTGTTATTATATTAATTTTGCATTACTATGTTACGTATACCATGGTTATTACCGTGGGTGGGATGATGAAGAAGTAGATGTACGTAAGGCCCATCTTTGCAGTAGTAAAAAAAATGTGTTTACTCCTCTGGCAGAGACTAGAAAAGTCATTAGTTTAATGTGATGTCCCTTGTCAATTTGAATGAGTAGACTAAGCTGCTTCGACGTAAAGGTTTAGAGAAATCCTGTTATGAACTAATATTCAGATGAAAAGCCTACCTTTGTTATATTTTAAAATTTTCTTTATAATTTATTTGTTAAGAAATTAGGAAATATATTTGTATAGTAATTTAATACAACTTCTGCTCCAAAGCACATAGTTATGTGTAACAGTATTTAATTACATTTGCAACGTGTCATGAAGCTTATTCGGAGGATGTTCATTGCGTTTGTAAACGTTGGAAATGAAAAAAAAATAATTGAAGGAAAATATCACTCGGAAAGTTAAAATTAATATTCCGTGTTTCACTCATATGCAAACCGGTAAAATTGCATCTGAACAGTTTGAGCTTTATTTTGTATCTTGCACTGACTATACAGATTTATTTTATCATTAAATTATTAAAGCACCGTTAAATGATAAGATAAAAACAAAAAGCTCTGATACACGTAATTGACGATATTAAATTGTACACTGAGAAAGATTTATTTCAATGGAAACTATTACCTTTACCTTTTGTTGGATCGCCTGAATGCGGGGCCTACGTTAATCGCATTGCGGTCTCCTTGTGGTGAATAAGACTAAGCGGATCTCGTTTATAACAAATATATATTGACTTACTATATTAAAACTTTAAAGTATTAATACAGAAATTGTATTTATTGAACCTAAATAAATAGATTTCTTTATAAATATCTTAGTTATTAGGAATATTCGTTTTAAGAGAATCATCACCGTTCAATTCGTTTATGTCTTCTTATGAAACCATCTTTTAGCCCAAATTATAATATGGCAAGGCACGATGCGGCAATACAGCATATCCTTTGTTATTGTGAGCCACGTTATTGTTAGACTTCATTGGTAACTATGGCATAATATGCACGTTGTAACGCAAACAAATATGAAGTTACTTTGTAAAGCTTATTTAGTCAGATTTATATAAACATCGAGTCCGTATTTATCAAAGATCTTTCATCCAATAGCTGTTTTAAAATTTAAAACTGTTAATATTAGATTTATACATCCTGCAGACAGCCATTTGACGCTTCCTAGTTAACTCAAATCCCAAGTTCGCAGATTTAACACTACGAACTAACATTCGAATTAAAGCTACTCCTAATTCAGTTTGCTTGCTACAGCTTCGTCGTAATCACACATGCAAATGCAGTTTCATAGTTCACGGTTATACCATTACAAGAGCACCGCTGGAATTGTTAATGAACGTCAGCATTTTTTTTTTGTAAGATTTCACGTGTACGTCGTGTTTTAGAATCATAATAATTTGCATGAAAATGAAATGTGCAAGCAAGAATTGGGAGTTTGCCTTTAGGCTGTCCACTCCGAGCCCCTGCAAGCTCTAAGAGCACGCGATAAGCTTGGCCAGTCAAACAAATAAAAGCACTAAACATCATCAGAGAATAGAAGCATTACTAAATATGAATAAGTAAACAGTACATGCGTAGTATTACCTGTTTAATGAAGGAATACACTTTGCATGTTTGCATACATCAAGGGTAACATTACGTGTGATTAGTAGACGACGTAGCATATTTGTTAAACGAGCTTGATTCATAATGAAGTGATTTACAATGACAACAGTTAACAGCAACACACACACACACACGCACGCACGCACATGTACACACACACACACATATATATATATATATATATATATATATATGCTTATTATACGATAAATATTTCAGTTGTTTTTAATTAATGACATTTATAGCAATGACGGTTGTGACAAATGATGTTCCTTAAACATTTACATAGAAGATGGTTTATAAGTAGTTACTAGAACTTTCGGAGGTAGATCATACAAGTGTTATAGAAAAAAATTAAAAACACTGTAAAGAAATTTGCTTATGATCGCTTAGGTCCGAGCGGCGTGGACATTGCAGGAGGTCTATTATGCTCAACAGTGGGCATTTCTTGGCCAATAATACATATATATGTTAATTATAATCTAATTATAAGAAATTGTCTTCTAACTTTCATCTTCTCTCGAATTTTTTGTTCTAATATTCCCACTTAATACTTTATTGTATATTAATGCTATTCTCACCTCTTGGTACGCGTAAGGTCCCATTGGGGGTACCTAAAAATTGTATCGGTAACGTCCGAAATACTGTCAAGTTAGGTAAACAATAAAATTTTGTTAACGTACATGAAGGGACATCGACAGTAACTTGTTATATCATAGACCACCAGTCTCTGGAGACAGTACCACGTACATGTCAAAGTTGTGACAGACAATAACCTGAAGAGAGACCGCACCTATTTTTAGGAGTACATATCAAAAGTTTTATTTTAAAAGCTAAACTTTTCGTTCATGTCATGGATCTGCTGCTCTCCTGGCACAGTTCCACCTTTGTGATAATTTTCTTGGGTACAGATGCGGTGAAGATATTATATCTTTCTGTTTCACTGTAATTGATAAAAAAGGTTTTATTATTTGTTCATCGGTGTTGCAAGCAATATAATAATAAATTTCGCGATATATCAATATTTATGATACGTGCTCTTTATGGTCATTTTTAGGTTTATGATATAACTGATTGCAAGTTTTAAATTAAAAAAGGTTGTGGCTTTGCTGGAGCTTATCATAAAATCACGTTTTATACTCGGGTTCTATAATGATTAAGTAATAGAAAAAACCTATTACTTTCTCATTAGGGTCGGAGATTATTTTCCGGAGGACTTGGGGGGAAGCTTACGGTCACGGGAGGCCAGAATCTTACACACAATGTTACGTAAATATTTGATCGCTTATGATCGACCCAAATGTGCTATGAATAAAGATTTTTTTTATACAATAAAGCGTCGGGATGAACATAAAGTTCACCTTATGGTTAATAATTCGCCAATTCATAAAACATGTCATACTAGTTAGGATCATGTACTTTACCACATTGTGCTCTTTGTCGTGAATCAGATGTTTAATTATTCTAAACCACTAGTTTCAATAAAACACTACAAAACCTTCCAAACCGGAACACGGTAATGTTAGCAAACTATTATTAGATGGCAGGGTCCCTGACATATTTCTTTGAGTGGCAAAGTGAAAGTAGCAAAGGGCAGGGCACATAGATCGTAGAACTAGTGTTAATTAAAGTGGTGGAATGGGGACATCGTACCGGAAAGCTCGGAGTTGACAAACCCCCCACTGAGTGGACAGACGACACTAAAAGAATCGCTGGGAGTCACTAAACTGGTACAGTGCAAGCCTACAATTTATAGAATACGAGTACATTACAAAAGACTTCTGTTCAGCTGTGGATGTACAACGGTTGAGATGGTGATGGTTGGTAGAAGAAATAGGCGCCGACGTAGGACGTACCTGGACGGTCTCCGGCAATGGGTATCTACCACCAGTAGTTAACTATGTTGTGTTACTGAAGTTAATGCCCAATTTTTTAACCAAAACTTTTAACATACTAAATGTATAGCACGAGATTAATTAGAATTACCTTTTTAACTATACCCGTATTATATTTTGAGTCTAAATTTACTTTGTTACAACGCTTGAAAACGGTCCTAAAACAACAGATGACGTTTACCCTCCAGCAACAGTGTTAAGATAACTAGCACGGGTATATGTTTCCAACATTATTTATAGTCTGCATTGCGCAACGGTAAGTACGGTACGTACAGTACGCATGCATACGGATACACTGTAATAAACTATTTAGTGGGAAAATCACAATCCACCTCATTTATTGTAAAGTGTAGGAAACTAATTGATCTGTCCATTGCAATGTGGTGCTGTTGAGGATTATGTACACAGCTACGCGTTGCTGCTCGCATTCGTGCAAGTTGTTAAATCTCTTTAAAACCGGAACAGTAATGCTCCCACGCTACTACCTGGTATAAGTAGACGCTGCAACCTACTTAGAAGCTCTACGAAAAGATATCTACCATTAAAACTTAAATTAAGAGCACTTTCATGAAATGATTTCTTATCATCAGTTCGACTAATTATTAATAAAACAAAACGTTTAAACATTTTTCATATAAAGTATTTCGTTAATGGTTTATTGTACATAAAAGTAACAGAGCGCTTCATAGAGCATGCGGTCAATAAAGGCGCTTAACGTATTGTTCAATATGCAACAGGTTTAAAGCAACGTAATGGAAGTTCCGCAGCGTCATTGGTTTGATTCGGAATCAAAATTTAGGTAAATTTTTTTATTTAGTGATATTTGTATAGTGACCATTTACAGATGCTCTTTTCGCGTAGGTTCTTTAACCTGGACATTCTTGTTTGGTCTACAGTTTGCTTTACTTAAATATTTCATTGTGCGATGCAGCAGTTCGAAATCAGTATTACTTCCGCTATAATACACTGACGTGATCGCTCGTGGCAAGACAACCTGATACTTTTTCTCATTCCAAGAATGTCTGCGTTAGTGTTTCCCGTTCGATATATGTAGGTTATATTGTAATGATAAAGATAGTTTGTGTTAAAATTACACTAATGTCGATCCTAAATGTAACGAAACATTTACGTTCATTTAATATTGTTATATCAAGTATAAAAGAATAAAGACAACACTAGGTAAACAACATATGAGACGTTAATGGAAAAAGAACGAAAAAGAAATTCATGGCACAGAACATTGTTGCTTTTAGTAAAATTGATTTAATTCCTCGAAAAGGTTTGTCTAAAAAGAAGTAGGATGCAATGCTTTCGTTAAGTTTCGCTAAGAAAACATTAGGAAGTAACAGAAATAAGTTCGCTTTTTAAACTTATTGTTACATTCTAAAGAGTTGAAATTTAATCTTGGCGAAAGTTTTCCATTGCTGTGTGAAAATCCTACCTTTTTTCAGTACCACATCATAATAAAGTTATTGTTACGAATATATCATTTACCACTAGGTTAATTACGACCTTTTATATATGTATGTAGACTGCACGAATCTTAAAAATTTTTGTTTAGATCTTGAGATAGAAACGGGTTTAGTAATAACTGACTATGTAATATTCACTGTGCTACTTCAACTTAACTCTATTTTCACCGCTCAATCTTAACAACGCAATTTGAACTTAATCTTATTTACACATCATAGCTGTAGTACCGCAATGAAGCAGTGTCGAGACAGCAAACGTATAATTATACTGGTTTGAACGTCACACTCTCGACTCGACTGAACAACTCCTGCATTAGGATTGATTTACATCGCCTGACTACAGTTATACAGTTATAACGGCATTACTTTTTCCTTTTCGCAATAATAGAACATAATTTTTTTTTACATAAACACGGATTGATGTAATACAGTTACAGGCAGTACACACTAAGAAATACAAAGATAGTGTTCATATACACAAAGAGTATTTACAACATAACTGTTGTGAAACTCGACTGTATGCTATGCTATCTTGCACTATTATTTCGTTTATTAACGTGTTGTCTATGACAATTTTATTAAACATTCAATGAATTTTTCTTCTGTAAAGCGCCATTTCAAATCCTTTACAACACTACAAAAATCACGAGTACACGAATTCAGGTTTACCTTTGACAGGCTTTCACGTAACAAAATAAAAGATGATATTTTTGCCACAATATTACAAAAGGACGTTTTTGGCGAGAAGGTCGATCCATCGATCACAATAGAAATACTCAGACGAGTGGGAACCTTTTAACGCGGGAGGAATCTCCGGAAGAAAATAGGTATTTCATTTACAGCATGCATTAAGTGTGTATCATACAAGATATTCCTAAACTTCGAAAATGAAACGTTCACTATGTCGCAATACAGTGAAGTCGATGAATAAATAAATAACACTGTTTCAATAAAACATTGATATATTGAATAATAACAATTTTTTGCAGGTAACAGAAACTATAATTGACAAAAATCGCTTAAATCGCTTAATTTTTCTCAATTGTTAAGATTGGATTTGTTTCTTATTATGTTTAGGATCTTTTTTAGAACACTATAAAGTGTTATGCGTGGTCATATATAACGAGATGGACAGGCGTCGAGTTAACAAACTCGTTTTTATCCGAAAAAAATCGTGCCACTCAGAGAACAGTGCAGCTACCCTAAAAGAAATGTATAACATACACAAAATGTCCATATTTTCCATTATCTACGGTTCGTAAAGTTATGTATGCTATTAAGTGTGATACAGCTCTAACGTTTATAGCATAGAAACGAATCCCCACACACTGTCGAGACGACTTATCATGTATAATATATGTCATTCAAACAAAAACACAGAAACTAATTAAATTTTAACTTCCCAAACATTTAGCCCTGAAAACTGAATAATTTCGATTTTCGTACCAACATGTTATTATTTGGTGTATGGTGTATATAACGTTGATTAATGTAAATCAAAATATACTATATATATACAATAATTTATTCCCAAAGTGGAAGCATAAAGTATTACACGAGCCATCGGTTCCTCAAATAGCGTAGTCTTTATTACCAAACTTTCATCATTTGAGGCGGTTACCACTTTTATGTTACGGGCACGGAACGTTTTCACCCCCCCTCGTTGACGTAACGTAATATTAAAATAATTTTATAAGTATTGGAAAATTATCTGCTTAGTATCCATATTTTTATTCCCCACCCATATTTAGCAGTAAAAGCGCAGATAGAACAATTTTTGATTTCAGTGTTTATACATATTAAATTTCTACCTGTTGTTAAGACACTGCAAACAGGGGAATATAATTACAGTTGGACAATGGTTTTAAGAGCTTATGTCGAGTATTGGACGATCACTGATATAGTGAAAATGCAGAGGCAGGCTTCACGAACTGGTCGCGTTAGTAATTGTAACAATAAAATAATGTACCATTGCGCTGGTGGCATAGGGCCGGCGATCAAATATGATTAGCGAATTGATTTCATACGGCTTACGGCTACAGATCATTAATTATTCTTAATTGCTAATATGTATCCGGGAAAACGATTAATGAATGATTTTAATTATTATGCGGACATTTGTTAATACTTATTACAATTATAGCATTATGTATGTATTTTACTTTTACTAGATCTAGCCAGTACTGCTGTTATTCCCGTCCGTCGCGAATCAGTAGTTAGTAAATACATCTGTATTGTACTATCAATGATGGTGAAGTGTGTGAAGTTACTGAAGACTTACGTCTAAACACCACGATCGTTATGAGGTGTTTTAAAAACATTGTATCATCAACACAGTTACGAATGAGTATGTAATTTACTGTCCGTGTCGGCACAACTCTTCGCTTCCTAGTTATCTGACTTTAATATTACAAACTGGGATAGCGTAATTGAAGAGCTTAAGATATAGTAAATTTTCACAACTATTGCTTATACACTGTAAAAACGGAAATAGCAGTTAATGGTGATAGATCACTATAGTCGTTTGAGTGTATTTAGTTCATCCTATGCCCTCATTAAAACATAACATGCAAAGACATACATTTACCCATCTTGTTATTCGTCGGTATCACTCTTGTTAGAGTGGTCATAGTCATCACTTTAGGTGCTGGTGACAAGCGCCACCACACGCCACCACCACATGCCGCCACTGTGTATCTATAAGCTAATGGTATATCAATACAATAAATCAATTACCCATAAATGCACGAAAAATATTTCTAATACTTAATTATTTACTTGTTATATACTTGTTACTTAATTGTTATATATAACTATTTACGTAATATGTAATAAATTTAGCATATGTAAGATATATTGACGCTAAATTATTTCCCTGTGATTTATATCATCTCAAATGTTAATAATTGCACACATTAGAGCGCTGAATGCACAGTGTATTATTGACTTGATTTATTCACATATGTACATTTATATATGTACTGCAGTCGTCCCCAATAATCGTTGGGGCGGCAAACAATCCCACATAACTAATTAATTGAAACATATATCTGTCATATGCCCACTTGGTCATATCTTATCAACATAAATAATTTTGTCTACACGTTCAACCAGTGAGTGATTGAGAGGGAATAGAATTAGATTACAACTTTTATCATCATCGTCAGCTGGTATCTACTGCTGAATACAGGTATCCGAGATTTCCAGAACGGTACGTCCTTCGGTACCTGAAACATCAACTAAATCCGCTACTCGAGGAACTTATCCCCACATTGACTATAGATCCTTCGAGGCGTGTACCCTGCTTATTGCCCGATTTTATAATGAAACATTTAATTTCTTAATTATATAGGGTGGGGCAAAAATAACCTTATAAAAAGTACGTTATTACCTGTGTTATAAGGTACTTTTTATAAGGTTATTTTTGTGGCAGCCTATATAATCATAAAGTATTAATATTTTGAAAATGTTAAAAGAAGAAGAATGTGAAGAAGGTTGCGGGAAGCGACTGGATGCGAGTAGCGCAGGATCGATCGATGTGGCGATCTTTGGGGGAGGCCTACGTCTGTCGGCTGACAATGATGATGAAATGAAGAAATAAATTTCATTACCAATTAGATTTTACTTATTTGTGATAGTTATAACCGTAAGTTCCTGTTAGTACAACCATTAACAATCCTTCGTTTTAAGACTAGGATTTAAGAATATTTTATTAGCATTGTGCATTTTTTAAACATAGATCCGGTTATTTGTATCAAATGTTTTGTTTCAATAAAATGTTAGTAACAATATTGAAACTCATCACAACAATCGTCGTTAATTAAACCAGTTGATATACTCCTTTGAAATTATTTATAGAATTTGATTTCAGTCCAGTGTTAAGTTAAAGGCTAAAATTGAAATGTTAAAATAAATCATTGGAATAGCGACCACAGCGCGTACCAGGTCAGCCGGTACCATTAGCCGCCTACACCCCGCAAGGATAAATAATTGTCACTTCAGTTTAACTTACATGTTTCATCCGCAGTTTTTGGCCGATGCCCGGTAACCTCATAAAACCGCTTTATCTGCTTTCACGTACTCGGTAAACACTATACTGTAATATATCTTGATTCCTTTGGTTGACTATTTAATTATAAGCTTTACAAAATGTAGCGTTTCATTGATTTTACAAGTTACACATATCACACTTTCTTTGTAAAGTGAAAACATCCTAAACAATTTATTTTTTAAAGTGTTGGGAATATTTTTAAAACAGTACCACAATTCATTGAAATATTAGGACTACGGTTCTAAAAAATACTGTTACTCTATATTTAGAAGGATTGTTCAATAAATAAGGTACATAGAGATACAAGTGGACTAAGCAGAGAAACCTCACGTAACAATACATTTAAAATGTCGTCATTTGAAATCAATTTTCATATGACATGTTTCATATAACAGAGTTACTGAAGATGCAGTAAGATTATTTTTTTACGCGAGCAGTTACTAACGTAATATTAGTAGTAGTAAAGGTAGTAATGAATTGCCTCAATTCACAAGAGTGATTCGCTAATAAACGAGGTCCATGGTCTTTATCCGAGGATATTGTGTGGAAAAGTCTCTGATAAAGCGCTGTCTGAAATTGAGATGAGAAAGAGAGAGGCATCAAACTTTATGGATGAGTTATTTATATTGACATTAAATAAAAATTTAAACAATATGATCGAATTAATTAGCGGTATGCCATAAAAGTGCATTTTTTTCAAGATTGATATATATATTAATAACATAATAACAACCTGGTGGTAAGATGTACATAAAAGGTAAATACAAATATATAGTGGTATGATAAATAACACACAAGATTCGATTAATAATCATTGATTAACTCTTGAATCTCGGCTCCAGTGCCGGAGTCGTTAATCATGCCATCAAACAAACTTTATTGAAGCCACACTTCACTTATCACTGAAGCGTATATCTAAGTTCGAGTTAAGTATGATAGGTGATTAAGCTTTTGAAAAGGTACAGTGTGTAATCCGCTTATTTCATCACATAAATTAATATCAAAAAAGTAAAAAGTTTTTTTTATAAATTTGGTAGTACTCACAGAAGTAACTTCTCAAATTTAGACTTACTGCTTAATAACGAGAAAGCATAATTTAGTTGTTATGCGAAATGGAATGGAGTAAACCTGTAAATAATACTTTACGCTGTAACCAAATTTTTTACTGCACCAAAGCAGCTATTTTACTGTATCCCTTAAAGCTGTTTTCTTTCACCGGATAATTTATTGTTACATAGTCCGAGCTTTCAGCGCAGAAAATAGACCACTCAAACTTAGTCTGGACTGATCACAAAACACTAGACACATAACAAATAAACACGAAGATATTTGCTGTTGTGATGCAGTTGTGATGCAGTTACAATCAGTTGCATGGCCAATTTCAAACTAAGTTATATCAAAGTTTGTGTTATGGTTACGACTACACTCATAAGCTATACCACTATTTACATTCATAACCTTTTTGTTGTGCGAACATTGTTGCATGTTTATGTTTTACATCTAAGTGTCTCGGCAACAAGATCATATAAAATGTTTAACTATACTTATACGAGTAAGTTAGGTAGCACGTATTAACGGCATCAGTGGCCCAGTGTTTGACTGCTTCACCACACGAAGGTCCCTAGTTTTTATGAGCTACAGTTTTTATAGATATCTTACTATGATATAGTTGTTGTATTTCCGAAGCTGACACATGAACGCTAGAGTATACACAGCGCGCACGCTACATCCATCTACATCCTGATGTTGTATGAGAATTATAAGATGACGCGATTTTTTTTGTTATCACTTTCATAAACTTGTAAAAATTATGATTTGGATTTATTGGTTTAAGGCTTTAGATGGTGTTCATCTACTGTAAGTCTCTTTCGTTTTTCTTTTTTTGAGATTAGTGAAACGATTCTGAGGTCCAATTATCGGTACCAAGTGTAGTGAGTATTGTTCGCTTCTCCTACCTAACACAATTCTCACATAGTTAACTGATGAGGTTTTATTTGAAAAAATAACTAAGATAGATCCTGTGTTGCCTAAATACTCTACCTTGCGGGTCCTATAATCAATGACTCTATCGTTACAAGATCGTCAATCGAGGATCTTTTTGCCCCATCTGTCGTCGGTCCTTTGAACAACGTTCCCTACTTATTGTTACTTAAGGCAAGCAATTTCCTGAGTTAAGTTGGTGACCTCAGTTATCTTGTGGGTCTCCTAACGTTTGATTTAATTAAAACGCTGATTATAACCTTTACATCGAAAATTTGTAATAAAGAAAACCGTTTCTATTAAAAATACGACTCACAGTTCTAACCTTACGTTGCAGTGTTTTGTAATAGTTAATTTCCGATTCTCTAGTCATCTTGTCCAAAAATAATAGCAAATAGAAAATTTTGTGTATACTTCTTGCTCCGGGAGTAATGGGGAGCTTATTAATTTTAGATGTAGAGGTAAAATCCGGCTTCTGACCCCTAAACGAAATAATGCCTAGTAATGAATTCGTAATGAACTACAATATTATTACGAATTCTATTATTATAAATTTCAACAATATTCTTACAGACGACCTAACACATGTGAAGCACTAAGCAATTTCGATCTGTATGATTTTAGGAAAAACGAATTGTTCCACTTTATTGCCTTTGAAAATACAAGTTACTTGAATCAGACTCATTACCTTTTTTAAAGGACCGATAATGCTACATTAAGAACCTCATTTACTTCAATCTAGGTATAGTTTATATGCTAAAGTATATACGTATGTTATCTTATTTTCTAACAACAAAGGCCATTACTAATTAAGAAGAATGGTTACTAAATAATAATCTCTTCGTATTGTAAGATATATATTAGCTCCTTACATATGAAATTAGCGTTTTGTCGCACTGACCACTTCGATCTGAAATATCTCCTCTTTGGTTAACAATTCCAAATTCAAATTTATAAATTCATTTAGCTGCTACGTTTGAGTTTTGAAAACATTCATTCATTTGTTTTTTCCTCATTGTTTTTTTCTTTGGCGTCGCTTATTGCCGCACAATGGAAAACAGGAAATATCGGTATATTTACGAGTACGAGTTGTACCGTGGCATCAGTACCAGCACTGCAGGAACAGCTCGAAGGATTATTGATGTGTACGGCGCTGGTGTTGCAAAAGAAAGCACGGCACGGTTTTGGTTTCAACGTTTTCGTTCCCGAAATTTGGACCTTTAGAACTAACATCCTCGGGGGACGGCCGGAGACCAAAGTGGAAAATGAAGAATTAAAGGCTATTGTGAAAACGGATCCATTATAAAGCACTTCAGAGACAGCTGCAGGCTTCGGAGTAAGTGACAAAACTGTGTTAACCCAATTGAAGCAAAACGGAAAATGAAATAAACTCGAACGACGGGTACCTCATGGATTGAGGGAATCGAACTTGCGAACACGAGTCGACTGCTGTTGCTGTGTCACTGCTCAACCGACACAATAATGAAGGGATTTTAAATTGAATCATTACTTGTAATGAAAAGTGGATATTGTACAATAATCGGAAGCTTTCGTCGCAATGGCTGAACCCTGGAGACCCAGTCAAATCCTGCTCTAAACGAAAATAGACTCAGAAAAAGTTACTTGTGAGTGTTTAGTGGACTAGCGCCGGTGTCGTTCACTGCAGCTTTCTAAAATCTGGTCAAACGATTGTGGCAGATATCTATTGTCAGCAACTGCAGACTATGAAGGAGGAACTAACTGCTATACAACCGAGATTGGCCAATCACTCTAGGGCACTGCTGCTTCACGACAACGCAACACCACCACCACACACTGCACAACAAACAACCACTAAGTTAGATGAGCTATAATTGGAATGTCAGCGGCATCCACCGTACTCCCTGGACCTTGCCCCAATAGATTACCATTTTTTTAGGATTGTTCCTATGGTTTTTTAGTAAAGGGATCAATGAACCACCTACGAGTTGTAAAAGTACACAGATAACAACGCGATGCATACTTTGATTAATTAAATATCTTTTACAAAAAAAAACGACTTTATTTTCCTCCCGTACGAAACGCCAATTCCATAAGTAAGAAACTAATATATTTTAGTTACGTTGTAACTATATGTCCGTAGCTATTTACACCTTGTTACTTAAATATATTTAAAAGACTAAACGTGAATTTCCTAAGTGGAATCACAAACAAACGATAATTAAGTGAATGCTGTAGAACAGAGAAACGAAAAAATGTAAACATTATACATTTCATCGGAAATTACGAAGGGAACTCAATTACTTTGTTACTTGACGTAGATATTTTGCGTGTGAAATATTTACTTGTACCTTTAACAAAGATTCTTGTGCTCCTTTATCGGGGAATTTATTATTCCCTAAAAACAGGTTGTCTTTATACAAGAGTTTTACCCCCTATAACAAAAAAAAGAGCAGGGCCGGAGCGGCAGCGCGCACTGTCAGCTGGAGCATGAAACACATCTGATCTGTACGGCGGACGAGTCCGGAATGTGTAGCCTTTAACTATTCGGTATTCTTCAGTCTTATACAACTTTTTTTTATATGATTTTATATATGTTACTTTACTCATACAACGGCGATTGTAATTGTATGGAATTGTTATATATAAAAGGCTGAAGTAATTGTCATGACAAATTATTGTACATAAGTAAAAAATTAATTGGGTATCTATAGTATAAGAAATTATAATTATTAAATGTAACGTAAAGTGACCAACAGCTATGATGGAAAAGCTACAAAGATTTGCTTAACCGTACGAATACAAGATTTAACACAAGTACGGTTATTTTGTGGAGGAAAGGAAAAATACAGTTTTTTAAGAACGTATACAAGTTAATGGTACCAAAATATCAACTTAATTTAATAAAAAATATATAAACTCTTAATTAGTTTCGACTAAGATACTCTACGAATAATTTCACAAATAGTAATAATTATGTTATACTTTCATTTATATACAATATCTTTGATAAAAATTAAAGATAATGTTTTTGTTTTATTGTACGAAGCGCTAAATGAACGGTATCCAGCAGCAAGAGGTATGACCGCTCATAGCAAGTAAGTCTCGTTACACTAGTAATTTAGCTACAACGAACTACAAACCAGAATATAGTAATATTTGCAGTAAGAAGAGCTACGGAGTGGTATCTACCTAGATGGTCGCCAGACAGAGACCTATCACCTAGCTTTTTTATCATAAATAGTATTACTATACGCAAAATAAAAGTTTTTAAAATTTCTCTTATGATAATATGATTTAAATTCAATTAGAAGTTTTAAGCCAATTTGTGAGGAGTTTTTTTTTTTTTTAAAAATGAGATTGTAAATGCGATGTATTCAATAAAGCTCAACATTAGAAAGCTTCGTTGCTCTCAGAAAATCGAATCCTTTATCATTTGCTCTGTAATGATTGTGTTTGCTTTTCACGTGTGTACATACGATCTCATTATTCATATAAATATATCAGAAACAATAAACGTTTCACATTTTCAATTTAATTATAATCTGGTATAATTACTGAGAGAAAATGTTTGTTAAATTCAAGATTGATTGTCTTTACTATTAACTTTATGCCAGATGTATCATTACATTCTGTGTGCTAGTTTATTAACGAGAATTTCCAGTTTCGTAGTTTATTCGATTTTAGATCTACTACCCTACTTGGAAACGAAATATTAACATTAATTAAATTGAAGTAAACACGGAAAAGCATCTTTAACAATGTGGTCTCCTGATGTACCTAGGGAAATGACGAACTATTGAAGCAACTAAGTAACGGTAGTAAGTCCCACCGCTTCCGGGCAAAGCTCAGTTTATTAACTATACATTCTCGAAACTATTGACAGACATC
Source organism: Ornithoptera alexandrae (assembly GCA_029030555.1). Taxonomy (NCBI): domain Eukaryota; kingdom Metazoa; phylum Arthropoda; class Insecta; order Lepidoptera; family Papilionidae; genus Ornithoptera; species Ornithoptera alexandrae. The sequence goes on along the minus strand of JARDVY010000297.1, from coordinate 489,824 downwards.
TTGAACTATTTACCCTCTATTCTTTTACATGATGAACGATGCTCGCTTGAACTTGAATTCCGGTATTAAGAACAGACACATCTTAGAACTACGATTGGTATGTAAACAAATATTAGTAACAAAATGATTATTGTTATAATGAACTCAATAGGAATAATCTTTAATACATCATAATCATCATCTTTAGCCGACATTTGATGTCTGAACAACAACAAATGCTACACTCGTTATAGATCAGGAAAAATCACGATAAAACTGAGCGCCCTTAAAGGCAGATAAAAGATTGCATACCTGAAGTTAGACTATCTGCTTTGAGACAACCGTCGGACCCCATCGAACGCCAGCATTTTGGGTGCCTGGCTTTCTCTCGTAAAGAGCAGTGATTCCTCCTTAATCTTGGAAGATGCCGATAAATCCGATTGTCTTGCCGATAGTTTAGAGAATCAATGCACTCTATTAAATACACCAGCGGGCACTGCTCTCCGGTCGGTAACATGGTGCACCGTAGAACAACTCTCGCACCGGATGGTGAGAATGAGGTCGTCGATATCATTAAAGAACTCAAAACCAAGTCCGCCTCTGACCCCGACAATATAACGTGTTGAATAATCTCTCACCTCCGTTCATCGCTCTGTTATCCAACTGCTCCTGCCTAGATGCCAGGAAAGAAGCTGTAGTGATAGGTATTACACAGCTCAAAAAGTCGAAGAACCTATCCACTAACTATCGCCTGATCAGCCTACCTTGGGAAAAGTCTATGAGCGCATAATTCTAATCTGTTTGCGTTAATTCACGACAGACAACAATCTCCTCCACGATGAACAGTTCATATTCAGGAATAGCCACTCTTGTATCCATTGGTGCGTATAGGCTGATCGAACACATTCTGTCCGGTTTTGCGTCGTCCTATTCGACGTTGCGAAGGCGTTCGACAAAGTCTGGCTGGAAGGCTTGATATATAAGCTTTACACTCGCAAAGTCCTACACCGGCTAGTGAACATCATTCGAGCCTTTTAGTCAAACCGCTCTTTATTCCGTACCGAATATGTTCACTTCTCGAGTCGGCTGATCAAAGCTGGCATCCCTCAAGGCCCTTGCGTCTCCCCACCACTCTTCTCATTCTCCGCGAGTGAAATATCTAAAGACTTTCAATGTTAGCCTCGCCGTCTCCCCGGACGACATCGCCCTCAACCACTCCGGCAGAGCTCCGAGCGTAACATCGAGTCGCTTTCAAACGCGGCCACTCGCCTAGGCGAAAGGTTCTGGATATTGCGAATCGTGGTTATGCCCGATGTATGAACCCGGAACAAAGTGAAGCAATTCACTTCACCTACAGAAAGTCCTCGACCCGTCGCATAAAGCGAACTACCGCGGCCATAAATTCAACGAGATCTCTCTCTTCGGTCAACCCATTACATGGAGAGGCTCGGTCAAATACAGCGGCGTCACGCTCAAAGCCAAATGATGTTACCGTCGACATTCGCAAAGCAAAGAGCAAGCAAGCTCTCTCTGAGGCACAAACTTCATCTTTACAAGGTATGCGTAAGACTGATAACGTCTTCACCCACTTATGTGAAGCGCGTCTCAAACTATTGCAGGTTCTCCAGAACCGATTTATCCAGATCGCCACTAGAGCCGAATGGTATCAAAGAAATGTGGACCTCCACAGCGACTTAAAAGTTCCAACGAAAGCAGAGCACGTCAGAGAGTACTTTAACACCTATTTTACCAACGCGTCCTTTCACTCTAACTATCTGATGGCTGAAACTACCAATTACGAGCCACCACCGCATTCCAAGTCTAAAAAGCGCAGATCACACCACCTACAACTTCACTGACACTAACAACACCCATGTAACCACACACACCTCGGACACAACAAACACGCTGTGCTCCAGTAACATACACACCGCATACGCGAGGTACACCTGTGCTGATCACAGGCAGTTCTCACCGCCCAGAGTCTCCGATACAGGCGAAGGTGGCTGGAGAATGGACCGGACGCACAGAGACAATCCGCCGTCGGATAGCTACACTCCGAGTAGTATACTAGTGTGCCGTGAACTCAGAATAAGATGAGCTGTAAGAGTCAAAATGACTACCAATCGCTACACATCATCAGAGAATAGAATAGAGGTTAAAAGCTACAGTGATTCGGTAAGGTATGATTAACTTCGTGTTCGCAGGGGAAAATTGTATCAGAGATGATATTAGATTATCGAATATTGGATTGCGAGCTATGTTCGAGCGATCGAATGGAAATGCAACATTCGCTGAAACAGTTCCAATATAAAAATCGAGAGCTCTCTTCTGTATAACATCGCGCACACGCTTTCAACTGATGCCTGAGTAAATTTTATTGCCTATTACTCTTTTATTGGTTAATTAGATAATTGATTATAATTGGCTAGATACAACGGAATGGTTTTATGCTAGAGTGCCGAGGCGCGCCTGAACGGGATCATTCATCTTTTACACCTGATAATAATCAATAAGGTATCAGAGGATATCCTTTATGTTCATTTAAATGGTTTAATATTATTAACATATATACTCACAAGGCTTAATATTAATATTCTTTTCTTTGACAGAGGATCTTAGTGTTGTTAACATTAGATAAATTAAGCCGACAGATATTAGCAGCAATAAATTAGCTGTAAACATAACGGATGCTTAAAATGTAAGCTACGACCGTACTACAACCACTTGTGGTTAGTTAAAGCTTTTGTGTTATTTAAACAGTTTGTCTTAATAAAAGTTTAATAAGATGAGATCGTGTTAGAAATGTATGTTATCGCTAAAGAACAGAGAACCATTTAAGATCAATCAAGTAAGAGAAGTCAAACTGCTGTTACGGGCGGCAATTAGTAAATAAATGTTCAGGAAGCTGTAAAATAGTATTATCAACTGATCCAAAGTTTGATCGTAGTGCGAAGTAGCTCATAAGACGTTATTTATATCGAATCCAGAGGACAATGCTAAAATCTCTCAATTTATGTTAAAGCAACACTCTCGCTCGTCATTATTTATTGGTGAAAAGTACCCAGTTTAACTGAACTTTAACTTTCACGGCTTTTGTCCTTGGCGCTTAATTGTACAGTGGCGCTAAACCACTCGCTATTCAACATCGCCCTGTCATCAACTGTATCCGTAGTACAACACCACATTTGAAGAAAAAACTAAAATTATGTGATATTTTTGTTTTATAAATACATACTCTACATAATACTTTTTCGTTTAAATCATTTTACCTATATACTTATTTAAAAAGTTTTATTTACGCCACTTGTATTGTGGTCTTAATAACTTTCTTATTATAATCTAGAATTGTTTTACGAATCAACATTAAATATAGTATCAGGTTAAAATGTATTAATTACTCTTACCTATACCAAAACATAACCATTAAATATATCATCAGTGTTTGAGAGTATATCAATTAGAAAGTTTTCCTGTTCTAAACAGTTTCGAGGTGAAAAGCAGTAAAGGTGGGCGATGTACTATCGATATAAACGTGTGAATCCCAGGGTATTAGTGAATGTCGGTGGCAAACTTACATCGCCCTCTACTTATAAAGCGTAAACTTAACACATCAACTCGCCGACTTCTTGGGCAAGTTAACCGTTAGAAATTACGTGCTATAACAACATAACAAGTATTAACTTTTAATTGAATATAACAGGATCATTATTAAGGTTTTCAAAACGAATATCTGGCGACTTATAGCATCAGCTATGTAGTCTTGCGGTTGTAAGAACGGGAAGGTAAGTTTTTCTTATCGTAGGAGGCATATCAAAGGAGTCTCTGGGTACGCAGGACAGTACACGTATTAAAGAGGACTTGTACTCGGGACGAGCTGCCAAGCCAAAGTGGAGAGTAGTACTGTCGAGTTCTATATGACATCCCGGGAATTCTGCTTACGCGCTGAAGGAAACCACCGAGTGGATTCTATTGGGTGGAAATCACATATAATAAACCCAGACTCACTTCCTGAAGAACCTTTTCGGTTATGTGATGTCCGAATAAGCAGGGTCCATTTTAAAATTTAATTTCTGTTTTATTTATAGACTGATCGAATAAAATAATTTTTTTTTCTACTTTCTATTCATCTGAAGCTCCTAGTCCAGATAAATTAATAACTAAAATAATCTAGAGCTTTCCGGTCCAAAATATCGCGAAATAGTGTATTCAATGTTAGAATAAACCTAATATTTTTGTTTAGTTAGATAAATAAAGCAGCAAGGTATGAAGGATCAGTTCTCATAGACCTTTACTTATGGGATTTAAATATAAAAAAAACAAATAGCGTTTGTACGTTTTCACTTATATAACGATTTTAAAGATTATTTCTTTCCAATATTGTATTGTACATTCCGTACAGATTCAGCAACTCTTTAAATAAAATCTTCTTTCAGCAAAGGCTGATTATCCACTTGTTAATAATTTCTATTGAAAATGTATGTTTATTGAGTCTGTTTACTAATAGATGAACGATTTGTTTTTATAAGTAAACGTGTTGATATTTTAACTTTATCAACTTGTGCGGTGTGTTTAACTGTAATGCACAAGAGCGTTGGTTGGCTGTGCAAAAAAAAATAAACATTGACTTAGCAAAACCCGTTTTATTAAAGTTTCCATAAACGATACGGTACAAATGCGAAGTTGTGTGTTTTGCTCTCCACTTCTAACGCGGCTTACAACCCTAATTATTGCGCTTGTTCACATATAAATGTTGTTCTGAGTTTCATTAAAATATTGCCTCGCGTCAGTTTAAGAACATACAGATCATTTTAATTGAGTAAATGCTCGTTCACGCTTTTGAAAGGCAAATTAAAAGAATAGTAGTACAGGGATCATTACTATCATCATCATCAACTTATAGCTCTTACGTTACTCGCCTCTCGAATATTGTACTACCTCATGCTCAGATTTTAAATATACTGCCATTACTATATTCCGGTTGTTAAGATATCAGAATCAAAGGCGAAGTATTAGACCATTGTAAATAAAATAAATTAATAATAATATAATACAAACCCGCTGAATATTCCCACAAGTGGGACATGCAGCCTTCTCTCGTAAGAAGAGAGTTAAAGTGAACAGAAAAAGTAACGTTTAGTGTTGTAATAGATGTGGAGCGTTTCAAACGAAAACTATTCGCGCATTTGATATATGCTGTGTTTCAAATTCCGTCTGATACCTTTGGTGATGTTTGCACTGGCTGTGCATTAATATTTTCCAAGTAAACAAAACTGATTCAAAGCGTAGAATTCAAAGCAATCTACTTTAGGTGCAGCGTATAACATTGTTGTTTGCACGGGATGAACTTTCAAAGATACAATCCTGTGTCTGCTGTACACCACTGAAAAAATACGCCATAGTGGTATTACTTTCAGTATTACCATTTACACATTACACTTTGTTCTACGACTACTTATTTAAATTAATATTAAAAAAATCCCTTTCATTTTTTATATTTACTAACAAACCTTTAAAAAATGCTTTAGTTGTTATAAAATCTTGTAATACTTGTTTTTATGTCTGTTTACATGACATTTCACTTAAAGTAATGCATAATGAGCTTCAGGACAACACCGGGAAGAAACCGATATGTTACAAGACCCACAAGTTTCGTGGATATATGACTGCTGCCAGCTCGTACTAGGCTAGAACTAGAAAAAATATCACCTAGTGAATATATATTCATATATTCATTAGGTCCTGCCGGCATACACCGGCAGAATTCCAGAAAGTTAAACATGAATTTAAACCATAAAAAAATCTATTACGATTAATTTATTTAAACAGTTTAACGGAGGAAGTAGATGTGTCCTCGTGGGAGAGGATAAGAGGTTAAAGAGAGTCAAGCATTGAGTAAACACCTTCACGCGCCTACTCGACATTTAGTTAAAGCAAAACCTTAATAGAAAAGGTTTCACGTTATTTCTTTAATGTTAAAGGTGACTTTTGAATTAATTAATTTTTTACGTATTAATTAAGAAAGCTATTAGTGCTGGTAATTCTATATAATTTTTCGAAATATTTATTATAAACCTTTTAAACTGAATTTTTAATAAAGAATTCTATATCTAAGGCATATTTACGAACACATTTGTGTTGTAACCGTATTTCGGATTGATTTTATGTAACTTAAATTTATACTGTAACAAGTGGTTTTCAAACAACCCCACAGATGGCGCCACCGTGAACAATAGATCACGCTATCATTTATCATAGCGCAAAATCTTATAAGGATCGTACATCTTTTGTGTACATTGTCTTCGGTCAACGACAAGTAATCCCAGGCCTTTGGTCAACAAATCATCGCCGAGTATACAGTTGTATTCATCAACTGGACTCTCTGGATCTCTGTATGCCAGGTCTTCGGCCAATAAGTTGATTACGGAGTAAACAATGGTATCCATCAACTGAATCTCTGTAATGCCAGGATTTCGGTCACTAAGTATTTACGGAGTATACAATTGTATCCATTTACTGGATCTGCGTTATACCAAGAATCAAGACGGGAAACTATCACGAAGTATACTACTGTATCCATCAACTGGGTCTTGGTAATGCCGTAGTAGTTAGTAACTTGCTCTGTAGTTTAAATCGCTCCGTCATTATCAACGCAGTGCTGCTGATCATGGTGCCTGCGTTGTCATTCACCGGCGACTCCGCACCCCACCTCAATACCTATACAATACTCTAGCTAATAAATCATTCGAGACTATGTAATTTTACTTTTCTTATCTAAATAAACCATAACTTTAGTGACCAATTGACTTTAATCGTCTGTAGATAATGGTTCATACACTTAATAGTTAAGTTACATATTAAGCGGAAATTTTACGTGAACATATACAGGGTGGCGCAAAAGTAATCCTCCTATCAGAAAATGCTATACATTTTGTCTCGATGTAAAATAATTAAAAGACCAAGTAAAAATAATCCACAAGAAGAATCAAAGTTTTTCATTTATTTTTTAAATTACAGCCAAAAAACATCGAAAGGTTATTTTTGCGCCACTTTGTATACCTTGTATATAATGCTGTAATTTAAAAAAAAAATATGAAAAACTTTGATTCTTCTTGTGGATTATTTTTATTTGGTCTTTTAATTTTTTTACATCAAGGCAAGATTTATAGCATTTTCTGATAGGAGGATTACTTTTGCGCCAACCTGTATTATAGTGGTGTTTATTTGAAATATAACCGTCAAATAAGAATCCTTTGTATGGCATCCTTATATAGTGCAACTGGTGAATTGTAGGCCGTCATCATTATACCAAAATATATCTTTAATAATAGTGGTAAAAGTAATTTGCGGGCTGAAACGAGTTTTGAACTAATTTCGCTCATGCGAGAGCCTTATTCAAACCCAATTTGCGGGACCTGTTTTAACTGGCGTAATACCTCTGGATGTGAAATTAAATCTTAAACAATATTTTGCACTTTGCGCACTTCAAAAGGTGCATCCCGTGCGATATTTAATAAATTACGTATAATAACCGCATTATAATATAGAAATACAGAGAATAACCTCAGTTAAATAGTTACTAAGCACAAGAACTGACGGAACCCAAGATAAGCTCACCTGCTCGTATTGCACCCTGTTAACAATACGAGGCGATGGCTTGGCTTCCATCAACCGGCATTGGGCCAGCGTGGTGGATAATGGCTGAAATCCCCTCACATGAGCCCTAGAAACGACGGCTTGTAGTAGAGCCATGATGACTGTAAGGCCGAGGGAAGCGCGGGACCGATCGATGTGAAGCTTTTTTGGTAAGCTTACGTCCAGCTGTGGACATCTATCAGCTGATGATTGATTAAAATAGTTTCCTATTTGAAACAAAAACCTTGTATCTGTGATTTATAACGAAAGGTGTAATCGTTATACCAAAAATCACTCGAGAGACTCGTTTTTTCAGTTGTAATAATTTTGTCAAACGTTTCTAAACTTTTTTCTTAAACCTGAATATTTTTGTACGGCGGCTCTCTTGTTATTACGAACATGACAAAATGTTTCATAAATTGAACTTCGGCTAATATCTCACCTTTTTGTCGTGAACACCAAATTTCAATCAACAAACAATTAAGGCTTCAAAGGAAACTTAGAACATAGCGCTTTTAATTTAAACACGAATTGTTAATAAATTAAATTTCTAAGTCGATAAAATTGCGAGGAAATGATACACGTTCACTGTTTTACTATTTTAACGAAATATTTGCGAAAGAAAGTCTATTTCCGGGCAAGGAACGGTAATCTCACCTCGTGAAATATCTTTATATGATTCACGACATTATGGGGGCCTCTCCCATTAAACCTCCATGATGATCAGCTCCGCGCGATTATCATTTCGAAGGCTCTACGGCAGTACGGAAATTAACCAGGGAGTAAATTTTCTAGTGCATCCAAAGTAATAACTGAAAAGTGGTTCGATTTTATGGACAACATTATCTTAATGGCTTTCAGAGAGTACAGCGTCTCAAAGCACTCGGTTAGATCGAGCTCTTGTACAGCGGATCATTAATCCAGGTACTGGGGTATGCTTGTTCAATACCGCTAAGCGGATAGATATCTCTATTAAAATCAATATCATCTCTTAAATCATATCATTAAAAAATATTTTGTGCTTTTCAATAAAACCTTCGCGGGTTCCGTATTCAATGCGGCCAGGTAAATTAAACAAAATTTTTATTGCACCCCCGTATCTGCGCCTAAGTGCTTGTTAGCATGTTCACATCCAATTTATCTTCGAAAATATTCAATTTTAGAGTCGGAAGAGGTTCTCATGTGAATAGTTTGCTTCTCATAAAGTCAATTACTTGAGTAAATGGCATCGTTAAGTGAGCTCCTGGATATGGAAACGGGATTTGTATTCACGATTAGAAATGATCATTTCATTATTGACGTTGTCTTGCTGTAATTGTCAAGAGGGGAATGATAGATCATTACGATGGTAGTATTCAGCTTTAGTATTGGAATAGTTTTTGTGTTCGATTTCATTTGCATACATTTTGCAATACAATAAAACTTTTTTTATATAATTAAACTTCAATCGATCCTGCGCTACCGGCATCCAGCTGTTTCCTGCAACTTTAACCAGATCGTCGGATCACCTGATGGGGGTCGATCGATGTGAAGGTCTTTGGGGAGGCCTATATCCAGCGGCGGACGTCTGTCGGCTGATAATGACGTTGATGATAAAATTAAACTTAAAAATTTAATTCAACTTTAATATTGCAAATATTTATATTAAGGCTAATAGACATGTTTGAAGACTCTACCTTGGTGTTCAGTGATGCTTCGAAGAAAAAAAAATACTAATAATAAACGTTGAAGAGGTGCAGTAAAATCCTATACATTTCAATCCTTAGTGTTAATATCCCAATTTTATAATTAGTAAATTATACCATTTATGTTATTTAGAAGAATTTATAACATGTTTATTCTGTTTTTGTGGTATATTAGGCGATTGTGGTAACAACTACACTTAAGTATTATTTAACAATTACACTTAAGTATATTTCGAAAGTGAAGGACAATTATATTTAAGTTAATATAAGAATATTCAATGTAGATGTTCACGAACACCGTTCGTCTGATAGAATGATGTAAATCATTTGAACAACTTGTCGATATGTTTTTTATAATATTTATCTCATGCTATTTATCGGCACTACATTGGAAGAAGAGGAGCAAGTCGTTGTAAGTAATAGTGGTGTCACTACACAAAGTATTACAACGTGAATAAAGTGAATTCCATAAAAAAGACGATTATCAAGACTATGGAGGAGATAACCCTACTAGTAGAAATGTATAACTGAAGCTCCAAGTTTTCCAATTGGAAATTGATCATTTTGCGGTAGAAACGGTGTTAATGGTGCTTTGAACAGTGTCAGCACTATAAATGGTTTCATACAATTTTATTTACCTTTATTAATTTAGAATCAAGTGTAATTGAATTGTAAAGTATCACCAGATTTATACTTTTATTTCTTTATCATCATATCATTATATCGATGTCTGCTGCTGAACATAGAGCCTTCCAATTTTTAATACGACCCATCCAATGCCACCTGCATTCAAAGGTTCCCTATAATCTTCATCAAGTCATCGGTTTACATGACACTCCGTTTTTATGTACCATCGGTTGCCAGCTCTGTTCTCCTTTGCTCTAGCAATAGGCCTTTTCCGACCTATGGTATAGGAACAAAACATTATATATGCAGTATTGGTTGAACATATTACAAAATAACGAACAAAATTCACGCCTACAGGGGAAAAACAAACGTGTAAAGGGAAAGATCACCGAGGCGACACCGTGAGACTGATTTTATTTGTTCGGGGATGAAAGCGCTGCGGCGTGCGTTTGATGTAGGTAATAAAATAAACAAATGTACTGAGAACCATTATTCCAGTTTTCCAAGAAGATTTAAATGGACGAGCTGCAATATAGCCATTGTAACTAATAACAATAATTATATCTACCTAAGCAATACCGCAATCGATGAAAAATGTATATATGTATGTTCATAGATCTATTGAACACTTTGAAAGAGTTTGCTAAAAATATATTGAATTTTATTTCTTCTTCTTCTCGCTATACTTTATCTCATCTTTACTTGGGTTCCGCCCTCCTGGTCATTGTTCTAAATCTATCTCTATTTTGTGTCATGGCTTGTGTCAATTTGTTATTCTTTAGATCTTCTTTATTGATCATCATCGATCAATTGAACGTTATTTAATAATTGAATTTAAATGATTGTTGTTATATAACTATAATTATCCCCGTTCGCAGGGTTTACTTTTGTGAAGATAAAATGAATGATCAAAACAATTGTCAGATTACTGCCGGAGAAATTAAAGACCGTCATTACGATGCCGGCTTCCCCGTTGCTAAAACAAATAAAAATTCCTGAGCGGCCCATCCCATTTTGGACAAGGTTGAAACTCATTCCGAGTCATTTATCGAGCCAACTTAAATAAATCGCAGACGTTTAATTTCTTTATGGAAAGCAAAATATTAAATTTGTTGTTGGAAACAATTATCGCGATGCACTAATATCCAAACTCATCGTACTCAGTGCGTGTTGCAAGTGATGACCTACAGCTAAGAAACTTGGTCCCTAGCTATTGACCTTATAAGAAAGCTGAGATGCACACCGCGAGCGATAGAGAGGACGATGCTTGGAGTATTTCTACGTGATCAAACCAGAAATAAGAAGATCTGCGAAAGAACCAGAATCACCGACTTAGTGATACGAGTCGCGAGCCTGAAGTAGCAAAGGGCGGGGCACATAGCTCGTAAAACCGATGGACGTTGGGGTATTAAAGTGCTGGAATGGCGACCCCGCACCTTTGCAGAGCCTCCACTAGGTGGACAGAGAAAATACAAAGAGTGGCTGGGAGCCACTGGACTCAAACAGCGCAAGACCGTATTTCATGGATGTATGTGCAGCAGTGGACATCCATTGGTTGAAATGATGATGATCACTGAGTCGGTCTACAACCTTATGAGAAAACGGTAATATGTCTTTTTGTAGTGGTAAAAACAGCTTTCTTGTTTAACTTCAAACATTATAATTATAGCATACTTATATAAAAGAAAGCAATAAGGAATATGCTGGTAGGTTTGTTAAACATAGGCATCCATTTTGAGTTAAGCAAATAACTTGCACACTCTTCAAACAAATGCAAATATTTCTAAAATATAAATACATTTCGAGTTGAAACGCTTCGCAAGTACTACTGTATTAAAATATACTTACTTAAGTATATTATTAATGATGAATCACCTCTTTTAGACCACCGTGTGTAGAGGTTTGTGTCTAATGAGCAATTAGTTGTTAAGTAAAATAAACTTATGTAATAAGTAAAATAAAATAATGAAATTATTACCCCTTTTACTAACGTAGCCTTTTAGCAAAAATTGCTACTAACTCACTAACACTATGGCCCTAAAGACCGGAGTAAATTTATTTATTATTGTTATTATATTATTAAACATACGATCTCTCCTTGTGAGAAAAAACCTCGTGTCCCAATAGTGGGAACGTTAATAAGGCACTTTATTTTTTTTTAAGTAAAACTGTCCGTATCACATTTCTCAATTTTTACTGTTATACTGGTGGTAAGTGTCTGTTAGTTAGTAGTTAGCACCGCAGCGCCTATTTCTACCGTCAAACAGTACACCGCCGCGTTCCGTAGAACATGACGGAGACCACCAAGAGGGTTTTAGTGGGTAGAAATCCCATATAACTTTGTCATTCCCTTTAGAAGCAAAGTACCTTTTAGGAAGATAGCTCCCGCGATAATAAAAAAAAGTGTGGAAACATTACTGGGTTCTGGTTTGAAAGGCGTTGTAGCTAGAGTAATTACTGGGGTAACGTGAGTCAACATCTTATGTCTTAGGCAACGAGCGCGATGTGATGCTGTGTATGTTGTTAAAGGCGGACGTATCACTTACCATCGCGTGGTCGTCTCGCTCGTCTCGTGGCTTAATTTAATAAAAAACAACTAAGCAATTGATTATTATAACGGAGAAGTTTACGGATCGACAATCCTTTAGACATTTTATACTTTTTTTCTATTAAGCGACGGGACGTGCAGGATATACACGTGATGGTAAGTGATACATGCCTATAAAAAATTGACGCTAATTAGTAAGGTATATACTGCACCATATTACGTTCGTCGCTTTGAAACATAAGATGTTATATGCTATACGATGTTATGCTTTGAAACATAAGTCGCGTTAGCCCAATAATTACACTAGCTACAGCGCCAATCAAGCCGGAACACAGTAACTTTTGCACATTACTGTTTGTCGGCAGAAATAGGCACTGCGGTGGTACCGACAAAGACCTACCACCAGTAACAAATAACAGAAAATGTATCAAGCTACAGCATAACAGGAATAAAGGGTATCATTAGCTAGCTACAGGAGTATATATAAAGGATGTAAGCCTGTTTGTTTAACCTCTATTTAATGTAGACGGTTAACGCTCATGCCCTCGCAAGAGCTCTGATTCCGAGAACATTATCTTTAATTAGTTACGTTTAAGCAAACCTGCTTAGCAATTACACAAGACATTGTTTTTATTCCTACTACATATTATATAATTACTTTGTTCCGAAAAAATTATTGCGCCGTTTTCTCTGATTAATTAAATATATTGTAACGAGAGCCTAGTCAACCTCACCCGCCCGTGGTGCACCCTGCTAATCAACAAACAAGGCTCTGGCTCCCCCACATTGGGCGAGGGTGGCCCATAATAACCCAAATCCCCTCACATAGACCTCTACAAACGACGGCTCTCAGTGCTCGGCGGTATCGGAGACCATGTTGATTGTGTGAAGAATGCGGGACGCCGCCGGATGTAGGCAGCGCGGGACCGATTGATGTGGAGATCTTTGGAGAGGGCTATGTCCATGAGTGGACGTCTATCGGCTGATGATAATGATGATGAACAATTTTTTTTATTCAACGTCGCGACGAGACGAGCATGACGTTCATTTGATGGTAACTTAAGCGCCTGCCCATAATAATGTGGCGCTGGTTGGCCGGATATTGTGCTCGTCGCCTGAGACATTATGTTGAATCTCGTTACGCCAATAATTTCACTAGCTACAACGCCCTATAAACCGGAACAAAGTAATGTTTGCACAATACTGTTTGGCGGTAGAAATAGTCGCTGCGGTGGTACCTAGCTTGTACCTACCTTTTATTTACCACCAATCTGTGATTTTTTGAAAGGTATATAATATGTAGTACTTACATATTAATTTTCAGCATTTTAATCTCCAGTTTTAAAATTTCTTATACAGACACTACAGGGTTGTTTCTCCTTGTTTCATTTAACCCTCTATAAATAATAAATCTTTAAAGATTTATACTTTACGGTCTTCATGCAAATAAATAAGCAATTGTCCGTTTTAAGTTTTATCTTACTCAATACATTTATCATTCGCAAACAAATGATTTTTAAGTAAATTATTTGATAAAGAAAAAAAATCATAGATGCATATTGTTCAAATACTATTTTAAGTTAGATATATATCAAATATTTTTCCTCAAAGTAACGTTTAGGTAGATTCACTATGTAAAATTATTCTAGTGCGCAGAGGCGTGTGTACACTTACTACAACAACAGACCGGAAGGATAATAAATATTAGAAATTCTACACAAGCAGAAGCCGCTTAAGTCCATGTTAAAGACAAGGAAATATCAATCTAAACTAGGAATCCGCTCAACTTGGCAAAGTTTCAGATCCCCCTTTATTTTGTTTGTACGTCTCGGAGTTGACTTGCTGACGTTTTGTGGTGTGTGACGAAATTTCCAACCACTTTGTTATATTCAGTTTAAGCTGCTCATGTCAAAACTCCTTATTAGTCTAATATATGTACTGAATTATAGCTTTATATTATTATTATTATTACTCATATATTATGTCTTCGCTACGTAACATCGGTACAGCTGAAGATTTCCGCATCTTTCCGTTTCGCCAGTGTCGTATGAGACAACTATCAAAGTAAACATGAAACGCTGAAGATAATATGATGAGAGAGTAAAGTAATCATCGCAGAATGAAGCAATAATTTATTTATTCCACCAAAACGAGCATTCCTATTGGTTGAGGGTTAGCATCACGCAACAGTGCGATAGAAGACCTGTTATGCAAACCACATATAACGTGGGAATAAGGCAGAGAGATCAGGATATAAACTTTAAAACATAAATTCTCAGTCGTGGTGATGTTTTTGAGACATACCCATTTTATGTCCTCCATCATCGACTGGAATTTGGTAAAAATAAAGTTATCACCAAAAGACGTCTATTATAAAGTGGACGTCTATCGGCTGATAATGGTGATGATGATGATGAAACTTATCACCTAAACATCCTTACTAACGATGTACAGTATATTACAGTACTGTTTCAATACCTAATAGTTAACAGTTAAAAGGGTTAGCTATGATAATCCGCATACAAAATATATAAGGAACATATAAAATATTGGTACCGTAAAGTACCTTCATATACTGACGGTGATCTGTTTGTATGATTATATGTACTGGTTCTCTGGTCTTCCATTTAATAAAAATACTATGTTATAGTGAACATATTTTTAGCTAATCTGTTGTTAGTTGTCCACAAAAGCTCAAATTGTCTAGTGGTGGCCTTTCCTATACGGATAAATTATCGAGCCAACTCTGACATCTATTTGGAAGATAGTTTTATATAGGATTCCTACTCACCAAATATCTCGGGTGTTTGCCTTGAATGTATCGATGATAAAGGACCGCGTGCGAAGTGAAATTGGTTCAATTAAATTATATAGCTCCCGGTTCGATTCCAGAGTCATGTAAGAGTTATTTTTAGATAACCTTGTTATGTTAAAAATATAGAGTTTTTATCATAAGAGGATCGGTGAATTCTGGTAGTCACAAATGTGAGATAGTGTACTGGGTGACCACGCTTCACCTCATTCGTCTTCTTTGTCACTTAAAATCATGTGGAATCGAGATTAAATTGTGTTTGAAACCGTTCGTAGATAAAGTAGGCCACTGTCCGATTTCAAACGAATATTATTTTTTGGGAAAACTTTCACGTACATCTAGGAGTATATAAGAAAAATTAAGTTCATATATTATATAAAATATTGTGAACAAATTTAGCGACGACATTATTTGTTTAAATAAATGATGTAAGTACAAATAAATAATTTATAATGACCATTAGTTGACATCAAAGATCTGTAACGAAATTGAAAACAAGTTTAAACTAAGTTGTACGAAATATTAAAACATAAATACAGCCTCATCCTTTTCCTTTGTGACATGTGCAAAGTGTTTTTGTAGAGGAAAGCAGTAGTTTTTTGGTTTTATTCAGGCATAGTTATAGTTTTGCACAATATCTAAATAATATCACGGTCGGTTATCAAGTCCAGATTTATTTAGTCGAAGCACAGATCGTGAATACTGTGTTAATACAATATTGACGTGTGGATATGATATTGACTTATATACACTCATACATATATAACATATATATATATATACATTTGTTGTTACAATGAATTATACTTAATCGTTGTACAAATACTCGTTACTAGAGATGGCTTAGATTGGAACCAGATGCCACAACAAGAGGAGGCTAATTCTGAGCAAATATCTACATTGTCGCTGACTGTGACAGTTCTCCTGAGATGAAACACAGGGGGAGCTCTTTTACTCGTAATAACTTAATACATAAATATATACATTGTGACACAGTGTTTTTTTTCCTTAAAATTGTTCCCCTACTTATTTTGGGTCAGGGCCTTTGCTTTTCCAATTCACTTATCATCATATGATGTAAATTATAATTTACATCTAATTTCCTAACTATCATCTTTCATTCTTTCCATCTTTCGTTCTCTACTTATCTTTCACGTACTTCTTTTCTCTATCGTTCTACATTCCATTCTTTCTATCATTCCTCCTCTCTGCCTGAAGTGAAGACCGTCTCTTTCTTGTATTTCTGGAACGGGGGAAGGGAGAAAGCGGAGGGAAGAGACTCTGAAAAAGAATCCTTCCTGTAACATCGTTTCTTCTTCTTCTTCCAATCTTAATTATTCATACTTAGTTCTTAATTTTGTTTACATTTTATTTTTATATAAACCACTTATTTATGTACTGTAATACAGATTATTATTTAATTATTTTGGTTTTATTTACATTATGTTTATTTTTATTATATTTTCTATCACCGCGCTACAATATTTCAGAAATAAAGTACGATTTTCGTCTTCACTCATCAGATAGGCGATGACTCCACTATTGTGACACAGTGTTACATAATTGATATTTAAACTGTTACGGTAACAGTACACAATCATGATCACATCAGCTATTTATTCATGTTATTTATACGTCGGTGAGGAAGACTGTTACTGGAGACTGTAGAGTAGTATTTATAATCAACGCTCTATTTAGTGCTATCACTTATCTAAAATTTTGCCAGTGTCCATTTTAGTCATAAATGGAAATAATTAATATTAGTCGCGAAGGATTATTTGTAATATTCCTTTCTGTATTCAAAAAACATTTAGACGAGCGGGACCTTCGCTGGATAGTAAATGATATATGTGCCTGTTTATAATAACTTGACGTTAGTTAGGATGACTTACAATGTATCGCATTGTGCCTCGAGACAAGATGTTAAGTGACGTTACTCTAGTAACTTCACTATCTACAAAGAGTTTCAAACTTGAACACAGTAATATTTGTACACTGCTGCTTGGCGGCATAAATAGTAGCTGCGGTGGTACCCACCCAGACGATCGCCAGCAACAGAGGTCTACCACCAGTAAAGTGCTTAGTGTTTATGAACTGACTACAACTTCATATCGGTACAAGTAATCCATCACCAGTCAATAGCTATATATATATATATATATATAGCCATTTGATCAACTTATTTAACAACAAATATAGTTAGCTATACAAATACTAGATTGGTATTAACTATTTTTTTTTATATCTTTAAGGTCCGCGCTCGACTACGGTCCCACCTGATGTTAAGTGTTGGTAATGCGCACTAACCTGGTCGCAGCCAGCAATCTTTACTTAAAGACACCCACCTCATATTTAGACGGAAACACTGACGCTAAAGCTTTTTACAATCCATTGCTGTTCTCATGAAAAACTAGGAGCTGAATCTCTTTGTTTGGAGACTGGAGATATCCACAGCATATAGATGGAGACTCGCCCTGCGTCTGGTCGTCCGGTGGTGGAATAGGGAAGACTTTCAAGTCTAGTCGTAAGAAGTTCTTGATCATAAACACAGATACACAAAAAAAAGATGTCACATGTGAAGAGAAACTACGAACCAGTAATAAGTGATACGCCTGTCTATTAGATTGTGGTGCAAGTTCGGATGTTTACATGGCGTCACGTGGTGGTAACCTTTGTTAAGTTTCGTTACACAAGCTGTAATGTAAATTAGAAACACATCGCTGCTTGCTTTTTACCGGTTGATGATTTTTTTTTTATGGTGTTGTTCTTGCCGCAGTTCTATTGACAACTATAGCGGCTTCATCGGACTCAGGGCTCGCGGATCTGGTATCCGCGAGCTAAAATAATATAAAAAAGAAATGAACCAAAAATAGGGCAAAATAAATTTGAATTTAAACCAAAACTTAAAATGAACTTAAAATACAAAAAACAAAACCATAAAACAAAATAAAAATTAAAATATATACATATATATGTACATAGAATAATATGTAAAAGGGGGAGGAGAAAGGTGAGAAGATATTGGATGCGGAAGGGTTGAGGGGTTGGATAGTGCTATAGAGGGAGAGCCAAGGGGATGTAATCAAATATATACATAGATAAATGTACGTATGAATTTAAGACGCGTACGACGCGCATCGGATGGCGGCAATGACTATGCGGTGATCGAAGGAGGGCTCGGGCCCGTCCTCCGATCATCTCCGCCTGTATCACGAACCGAGAGCGGCGAGGACCGCCCAAGAAGTCGGGTGTGCTTTGTGTGCGCGGTGAGCGAGCCGGACGGGCGCCTCAACCACCGGCGGAAGCGTCGCGTCCGAAATGTGGTGAATTCGTGATTGGTGTCTTTACGCTTGGATGTCGTGTTGTGCGTGTTGGTGTCGTTTGAGGGTGTGTCGTGTCTGTCGGGCCGACCCTCTGAATCGATGTGAATCGGAAGCACGTTCCGAGGACGTCGATTCTTACTGGTGGCATCGGGATTAGCGACGTAGTCCACTGTTTGCTCTATTAGTGGTTCGAATGGTGTGTGGCCTTGGCAAAGTGATAGTTAGCGCAATCTCGCAAGTATTGTGCTAGCGAAGGGAGCTTAAGGTCGCTCTGCAGGTCGATGTTACGTTGATACCATTCCGCACCCGTGGCCTTGCGGGTGAAGCGATTTTGGATGACCTGTATGAGTTTAAGGGTGTTGGAAGAAGAGTGCGCAAATACAACGCACGCATAAGTCATAATAGGTCTAATGCAGGCCTTGTACAAGTGCACCTTGTGTTTCAGGGCTAGCTTGCTAGATTTGCAGAGTAAGGGATGAAGCCTGCCCATTACAAAGGCAGCCTTGTTCCTCACTCTGCGAATGTGGCTTTTGAAATTAAACTTTCGGTCTAGGTTAACCCCGAGGTATTTGACCGAATCTCTCCAAGGGACAGGACGGTCGAAGGTATATATTGGCTTGGGAGTGACGCGCAAAGCGCGACTGGGGATCCGGCGTTTCCTTTTTCTTGAGAAATGTAGTGCCTCGCTATTTTTCGGGTTGACATCGATTCTCCACTTCCTAAACCAATCGCCTAAACAAACGCCTAATCGACAAAAAAGGTCTGATGATGGTGACGAGCCTATCCGGCACCTTAAGTGCGTACAACTTGTAGATCAAGCCATCGTGCCAGATTTTATCGAACGCCTTGGCTACATCAAAGAAGAGTGCTACGGTGTCATACGGCTTTTTGCGCGTGAAACCTTTGAGGACGCGCTCCACCAATCTGTTTACTTGGTGAACGCAGGAGTGATCTCTTCTGAACCCGAACTGTTCGTCGGGCAGAAGTTTATTCTCCGACACGAAGTTGAAGAGACGCGTGAGGATTAGACGCTCATAAACCTTTCCCATGTTACAGAGAAGGCTTATCAGTCTGTAGTTGGAGGGAATGTTCTTAGGCTTGTTTGACTTAGGAATTCCCACAACTTCGGCCTCTTTCCAGGCGTCCGGAAAGGAGCAGCTGAAGAGGAGCACGTTGAAGATGGTCGCGAGCAAACAGATCATATGAGCGGGGAGGGACTTGAGTACTCTGTTCGAGATACCATTAAGTCCCGGGCCGGACTTGGATTTTAGTCCTCTGATGGTAATTGCGACCTCGTCTACTGAGATCGGAGTTAGAGGCGGACCTACCGGAAGGAATGGAAGATCTGCCCACGATCTCGTCCTCCTCCAGTTTTAGGTGAGTGGGGTCGGCTGGAGAAGATGAAGGTGTGCACTGGTTCTCCAGACTGTCGGCTAAGCACTCGGCCTTTTCATCGTCCTCGAAGGCCAACGACGACGCGTCGACGTCTTTGACTAGGCGTGGCATGAGTCCAGGGTTCTATAACTTGAGGCCCCGAGCTAGACGCCAGAAAGCGTCCTTAGAAGGCTCGAGGTCGCCGAGTAGTGAATCTCATCTGTCGGCTCTGTGTTCTCTGACGCGCTCTTTGACAGCCCTCTGAAGGTGGCGCGCATTGACTCTATTCGCCTCGGAGCGGTACCTATCATACAGTCTCAAGGCGACGTTTTTCAATCTGATTAGGCGTTGAATGTCCTGAGGAAGAGCTTCGAATTGAGGTTCCAATTCGAGTATCGTCCTCGTGGATTCTTCGACGGCTGATGAGATGTGTTTAGAGAGCGAATCGACCGCCCGAATGGCCACTTCGGGTGATTCGATCGTTATCGGTATCTCGTCAAGGTGCTGAGACTTCGTACACTTAAGTTTGACCTCAAGTTTACGCCAGTCAACGATGGTTTTGGTCAGAGGGACCTCACCGGTGCGCTGGCCCAGCTTGAAAAGGACCGGGAGATGATCAGATCCGAAGTCATGTATAACCTGGACCGAACGATTGTGGAGAGCTACATTTTTTAAAATTGCTATGTCCAAGACAGAGGGCCTTAAATTTTCCCGCGGAGGGATTCTCGTCAGCGAAGAAGGAGCGATGACATCAAAGTTTAGCTTTTCCGCTAAATTTGAAAGAGTACGACAGTTTGGATTTTGGCCGTGGGGGTCCCAACCGCTGTGCCTGCTGTTGAAATCGCCAGCAAGCATAACAGATGGACCGAGAACGAGAAGGGTCCTTATATCTTCGATTTTTACCCTTTTGGATGGTGAAAGGTAGCAAGAGACGAGAACAAGGGTTTGATGGCCACTGAGGCCGATTTTACACACCGAGACTTCGATAGTTTTTAAATGAGGGCATTCAAGAGGGACACAGTGAAGTGACCTCTTGTAATAGATCAGGGTGCCGCCGTATATAACGGACAACCTGTCGTTCCTAGCGAGGTGATAGTTTGCAATTTTTTGGTTGTGGTGGGATGGTTTCAGGAATGTTTCCTGAATTAAGATGACGTCGACGTCGTGGTGTCGGAGAAATGCGCTGATTTCTTCCTTCTGATGACGAACGCCGTTCGCGTTAAAAGTCGCAACGGTCAACGAGCCAGGTTTGATTTTGCCTAATTTTTTTTTTTTTTTTTTGGGAGCTCCGTGCTGATCCCAAAAGTGTGTACAGGGACTCGGACGACGGTGTCCAGGTGCGAGGGGGATGTCATTAGACATCCGCCTCGAGAGCGGCTATCAAGTCGTAGTGCTCATATACGATTAAGAGCTTCACTTTATGACCTTTCGCAGCACGAAGTTTCTTCGTGAAGCTCAAAAGGTCTTTTAAAGTGAAGCGACCCATGTATTTCAAAAGAACCGCTATGTCGGCTGCGCCCTGGGCATCAAGGACCTGGGGCATGACCGAGTTGCTCGGCGGAAAAGACCTGTTAGCAACTGGAGGGGGCGATGCGTGCAACGGGGGCCTGTGGGCGTTGTGTCATCGGCAAGGGTTTTGCCCATGCCGATGCCGCAGGGATCGGAGCTGGTTGACAATTGTCAACCTTCGGTAACACAGCGCTGCGACAGGGGAGAGGGCGCGAACCCCGATTACCCGAGGTTGGAACGCAGGGTTTAGGGGGCGCCACTGCACCCTTGCGCGGGGCTTTGGACCACCCGCGGTAATTCGCCGGATGAGCCTCGGACTTATACAAGCAGCAGCTTGGCGGGTCCGGGTACTCAGACGTGCGCGGGCACTCCTTGGTGCCGTGGTCTCCGGTGCACTTAACGCAACAGGGACAGGCAAAGCAGTTTCTGGCCGAGTGGCCATATAGCTGGCATCTATGGCATTGGCCAATGATGCCGCGCTTATGTGGTGGCTCCACCGAGGCGTTGGTGAGGCCACATAATTTATTGATGTTATTCATTTTCTTCCCCTCAAGAGTGAGCGGAAGAGTAACTAATATTAGTGGGATCTTTTTGCGAGTCCGTTGGCTAGACATCCTCCTTGCTTCTGTCACGGGGAGGCCCTGATTTTTGAGGTCCTCGATGACCTCGGCGATAGTCGTTTCTAGGGGTATGCCCCGGATGACGACTCGGAGGAGTTTGTCCTCCTCTAGAGCATATGTATGGAAGCCGAGATTCAGCTCCCTCATATGCTTCGTCGCGCGGCGAAAATCGTCGGTTGACGTTAGGCGCAGGCGGATGCCCTGCGCAGTGTTTTGTGCCTTGGGGCACGAGATTTTGTTGTCTAAGTACCACTTGGACAGATCCTTCCAGGCGGCTTTGTCCTGGAGGATGACAGGGAGGACAGCTTTGCCTTGGGAACAACGCATTTCGTCGTTTTCGCAGGAGGCGCACGCGAAGAGCGAATCGTTTTTTTTTGCCGGAGTGGCAGACGGTGATTCGCAGGTCGGGGAGTTGCGGATTGAGGTACGCTTGTGCTTACCTTTAAATACGACGAAACCGTCGTCGTCAGATGGCGGAGGGTTGAGGGCTTGGTGCACCTCCATATCGGAGATGGTGCCCTCGCCGTCGGACATGGCCTCCATGCTGCACGGCGACGGATCGCGGGAGCATGTGCGTACAGCCTGTCTTGCTGGCCCTTTAGGGGCACAGGTGCGAGGCTTCGGTGAAGCGCTCGATTCGGACAAAAGGAACGCTGGGCTGTCTGAAGCAGCCAGCTTCGCCCTTAAAGAGGCCTGATGGGCCTCAAATTTGTCCCATAACTCGGGACACGCTACTTAACAAACTCAATGAAATGAGTCCCTATGGACTCAGCCATCGAGCTTACTTAGCTCCCCACCACACGGTGGGGAGCAGAATAATATACAGTACACAGGCAACTCCTACTGTTGCCTGTGCAAGTAAAATTTGTTAACGAGAGAAAAGAAGGGTACGCACCTGTATATAGCACTCACCTAGTAGGGGATTCCCGGCTGAGCAGCGCCTACGATGGAGTAGTAGTAGTGTACCGAGGTAAAGCCTGAGCGCGGCGAACAACGCGTGAGGACTCGGATGCGGACGCGTACCCTAACGGTCGACGGCGACGGTTAGGGTGACGCAACACGGTGCGTGAAGCAACGCGGCGCGGCGCACGCGCACGCGGGCGCGCGGGCGGGTGGGTGGACGGGCGCGCGGGCGGGTGGTTCGTACCCGCGTGGACGAATTGCTCGATGCGGTAGCAATAATACAGTTACGCAGGATGTGCACGAATTTCTTCGGCAAATCTCCACGCAACTGTTGTGTCGATGCGTATTTGAGACGGCTAAGATAGCTAACGAAAGCAGCGAACGAGAGCTGGCTAGAGCTTGATCGAACGTGCGTTACGTATGAGCGACCTAGTCGTAAATCTTGCCCCGGTTGATGATAGGAATGGTATATGCGTATATAATGTATGATAAGTATTTTTTTTTTCAAAGATATCGACATCATTTTAACTCATGAACATCCAACGACACGTCTTAAAGATATGATGGAATTAATTTGATTTTAAATCAAAGATATTTGATGGATAACATATCGGGACAGTCGTTTACAACAATTTGTTTATATTTTATGTATAGTTAAATGTATATATAAGAGATATCCAGAGATTTGGTGACTAATCACCCGATCTGAAACTATTACGTTAAGACTCAAAATTTGTTAGAGATATTGTTTCTACCATATAGAGGTCAGCTAATAATGGATTTTTACATAATTCCTTGTCCAATGGAAGTCGCTGGAATGTTACGGCCAGCGTAGCCGGCGGGGTACATCTAATATAATAATATGGAATATGTTACTAATTTTGTAAAAAAATATTTTATTACAGTCAACTACTGGTATCATATTGTTATGAGAATAATTATTAATGTTACTTGGTAGCAACAATAGTTTACATAGAATATTTTTATATATTAACTCGATTCATTTGATTAGATACGATTTAAAAGACTTCCCCGGGGAAGGACAATGTTACTCGTTATCGTAGTAACTGGGGAAGGCAAACGAAGTTTGCTTAAAATAATAAAAAATCACCCAGATTGTCTTATTATAATTTTTTTATCTGTAGTAGACTAACGTTTAATCTACATGGTATTAAGTAATAATGAGGATGTGGATAGAGGTGTGCGCTTTATGCAAGCAGATAAGCGCTTCGTACCCTAGCTCATTAAATCTATATGAATAATAACCTCCAAACTCTTCTCAAAAATAAACTTATCAATTTAAATCTCTTCATTTAGTAAGTAACGAGATTTCGAGTGCGGTGTACCCTAACATGTAAACATGTTTAACCAAATTGCTCTGGCTGTTACGTGTTAACAGCAATGCCGTTGTGGTGGTAAATGTATGAGTTGTCGTTAGCCAGCGGAAAGTCTCCGCCGCGAATCATACTGCCAAGTGTGGCGCCGGAATCGAACCATAAACATCCGTGTTCAAGCGCCCATACTTTGACCAATAGATGCAGTTAAAAATGCAATTGTAAAATCATAAATTACTGTCAAATAAATGCATGTAAAGTTCAGTTACCAAAATAAAGTTTTCAATTGAAAATATCGTAACCTTTTCAGAGTTTGAATAGCCATTGAAAGTTGGAAGTATCCGCGCATATATTTCCGGAAGCTATTTCAGTTTATGTCGCTGATTAAAAATAACAAAAGCCGAAGTGAATGAATATTGACCATAAGATAAGTTTTATTAACATTTCATGTTGTATATACCAATCTTTTATAATATATTGTGATGATATAGAAAATTACTTTGAGCTTGTGTATAATTTATATTAAAACGGTGATTTTCAGTCTCAGTTTACCGTCAGATCTTATATATTTTTAACTACGTTCCTATTTAAATCATAACATTAACTTCAGTAGCTTAAACGTGATATTTAATTTACAAAAAGAATCAAAAGCAATCTCTAGAAGCTTCTTTGTTTAAATTAATATACAGCCCGTGAAGTTAGTGCCTCAGGTAACGTGGTAAATGATATTAAGAGTGCCAGTAAATCACTTTTCCGTTTCCGAAGGCCCTCTGTGATCCTAATATATTTAACGTTAATAGGTTTCAGGAATCTATTGAGAAGTTAACGAATGGTCTTTATCAGTCTTTCGACGGCTTAACACGTCTGTGAAAAGTGGCTGAAGCTATTTAATAATTCAATTTCCATTTTCCTGTGATATCAAACCTAATTATTAAGGCAATGGTTGAAGCTGGATTACTATACGTGGTTTACAGTAATTATGTTTCATTTTTCATTAGATATAATATTTTTATCTCAATCTAACAATTATTAGTTAACCATATTTTTTATTATTACCTTCACCTGGAAAGTAATACGCCAGCCCATAACAATATGGCGCTAGTTAGGATGATATACACAACGCTATATTGTTCTCATCGTTTTTACACATGATATTAAGTGTTACCAATTACCGCAGTAGTTAGTGACAATACTGTTTAAACAGAAACACAGTAATGTTTTCGTGCTGCTGTTTAGTGGTAGATATAGGAGCTGCGGTGGTGCCTATGTAGACAGTCTCCGACAACAGACAGGTGCTGACCGTGGAGGACACCTGCGATTCGGTCCTGCCGAAGGCCTTCGGGAGGAAGAGGACAGAATTACCCTGGTGGTCCGAACAGCTCTCTCTCCTCAAGGCAGACGCTTTGGGGAAGAAAAGACGGATTCCGAACGCGCGGCCGGCGCGTAAGGAGCTGATCTTGCGCGAGTACTTAGACGCGAAGGAAGCTTACCGCCTCGAGGTGAAGCGTGCTCAGACCGCTAGTTGGAAGCGGTTCTGTGAGCGGCAGGAGTGCGAGACCGTGTAGGACAGCGTCTATCGTGTGATGCGTCGCACGGAGACCAGGCGTGAGGACGTCCCCCTCGTCCAGGGAGGGAAAGTGCTGGACGCAGCGGGGTCAGCCAGGATGTTTGCGGGGGTCTTTTTTCCGGAGGACAACCCCGGGGAGGACAATGCGGACCACTGTGCTGTAAGAGCTAAGTCCTATGAAGTCAACGAGAGGGGTCATGATGACTCATGCGAACCCCCCTTCACGATGGAGGAGCTCCGATGGTCCGTGTCGACCTACAATGCGAAAAAGGCTCCTGGCCGCGACGGACTCACTGCCGACATCTGCCGGGCGGCCATCGCAGTGGACGCCGCGCTGTTTCTCGCGCTCTCCAACCGGTGTCTCGCTCTCGCCTACTTCCACAGGAGATGGAAGGAGGCAGCGGTTGTAGTGTTGCGGAAGCCTGATAAGGACGACTACACGCACCCGAAATCCTACCGGCTCATCGGACTCTTGCCCGTCATGGGCAAGGTCCTGGAGAAGATGATGGTTCGGAGGATCCAGTGGTACACTGCGCCGTATATCAGTAGCCGCCAATACGGCTTTATGCCGCAAAGGTGCACCGAAGACTCGCTGTATGACCTGATCCAGCACGTACGAGCTCGCTTGAAGAAGGAGATCGTTGTGCTGGTATCATTGGACATAGAGGGAGTCTTCGACAACGCCTGGTGGCCTGCTATACGGTGCAGACTGGCGAAGACTCGCTGCCCCGTCGGCCTGCGGCGCCTTGTCGACAGCTATTTTAGCGACCGCAAGGTGTCCGTAAGGTACGCGGGGGCGGAGTGCGCCAGGGAGACCACCAAGGGGTGCATGCAGGGATCCGTAGGCGGCCCAACCTTCTGGATCCTCCTCCTCAATCCACTCCTGGAGGAGGTGGCCAAGAGTGGGACACACTGCCAGGCGCTTGCAGACGACGTCGTGCTGATCTTCTCGGGGCAAGAGACCGGGAATATCACGAGAAAGGCAAATGCGGTACTCGCCAATATTCACGGTTGGGGGGTCCGAATCAAGCTTAGGTTCGCACCACACAAAACTAAGGTGATGGTGCTAACCAATAAGCGGAAGTACGACAACCCAATACTAAGTATGGGTGGAGAGTCCCTTTGCCGAACTCGTGAGGTTCGGATACTCGGCCTCACAGTTGATGATAGGCTCACGTTCAACGCGCATGTGAAGAACGTGAGCAAAAAGGCCCAAGGGCTTTATCGTCAACTGTGCAGAGCCGCAAAAGTATCGTGGGGGTTGAACTCGGAGGTGATCAGGACGATGTATCTGGCGGTGTTGGAGCCGATCATTCTGTATCCAGTGAGTGCATGGGCGCCGGCGGCTAAAAGGCTGCTGGTCCGAAAGCAGCTCGATGCGGTTCAGCGTGGCTTCGCGCAGAAAATTGCGCGAACTCACCGAACCCTGTCGTTGCAGTCGGCCCTAGTACTTGCCGGGCTGCTTCCTCTGGACCTTCGGGTCCAAGAAGCGGCCACTTTATTTGAGGTAAAGCGCGGCCACTCTCAGGAAGTGCTAGGAGACCGGGAGTTGGAGGTTCCAGTCAGCTATTTGAGGCTACCACATCTGTCTGAACAGGTTGGTCCACACCAACAGCAGGAGAACTCCACAGTTCTCCTGCTTGGGGGAAAGTACGGAGGAGGTCCAACTTGCCAGCTCGGCTGCCGACTCGGTCATTTACACCGACGACAGCCGCATCGACGACAAGGTGGGTGCGGCGTTCTGCGTCATGCGGAACGCCGCAGAGGTTACCAACAAGATACTCAAGTTGGGCAACTTCTGCACAGTATACCAAGCAGAGCTGCTGGAATTGGTGAAAGCGAAAGGGTACACGGCCAGCTGGTCGGCGCATTCGTGCGCCGTATTTAGCGACTCGAGGTCCGCCCTAGAAACTGTCGCAAAACCCGACACCCTCCACCCCCTGGCGCTCGAAGTGAAAGGGAACATAGTAAAGGCGCGGACAAAAGGGACGGATATAAGGTTATACTGGGTGAAGGTGCACGTGGGGATGGAGGGGAACGAGAGGGCGGACCAACTGGCCAAGGAAGCGGCCCTGAAGGATAAAAGAAGACCTGTATACGAGGACTGCCCCGTGTCCTTCGTCAAGCATCAGTTCAGGCTCAAGACGCTTGGCGAATGGAACAGGCGGTACGTGCAAGGTACGACGGCTTCTACAACGAGAATTTTCTTCCCAGACGTCGCGTCGGCACATCGTTCGCTTCGCCGGCTCGAGCTCGACACGGTCTTGGTCCAGATGTTCACTGGGCATGGGGGATTCTCCGAGTACCTCCACAGGTTTAAGCTCAAGGAGAGTCCCGCGTGCCTCTGTAACCCGGCGGTGGACCAGACCTTGGTGCACATCCTGACTTCCTGTCCCTTATTTGGGAAAGAGAGATGTGAGTGTGAAGTGGAGACTGGAAGGAAGATAGATATTGGAGTCATCGCCTCTCTGAAGGGAGAGGACGAAAGTCGTGCCATATTTCTGGAGTATTGTAGGAAAATAATAAGGAAAATAATAAAAATAAATAAATAAAAATGTAAATAAATAATAAGACTAAAAATTAAAAATAAATAACAAAAAATTGTAATAAATAATTGTGTATAATAAATAAATGTGAACATATAAACGGAAAGAAGAAGAAGAAAACAAGAAGGAAACAATGCTACAGGGGATGATTTTTTTCAGGCTCTCCCTCTCCTCCAGAAATGAACACAAGAGAAAGTCTTCATTTGAGAGAGGAAGAATGAAAGATGGAAAATTAGGAAATAGAGGCAAGAATAAAAACTGATGGTAATTGTAATTAGTCAATAAAGGCTCTGACCCACAAAACGCAGAGGGAACGATTAAAAAAAAACACAGACACGTGCTTGTAAAATAAAACAAAAATAAGTAATGTAATAGAATAAGTAAAAGTTGTAAAAACAAATAAAGAACAGCTGTCTCCCTTTATTTAGAGCGCGATGTATGGAAGAAGGAAATGGAATGGAGAAAGAATGAGAAATAAGAATGGAAAGATAAGGAAGAAAGAAGGCAATAAAGAAACAAGCAGTGTACAATTGAAATATAAGCCCAGTCCCGAAAACGCCCGGGGGATCGATTACAAAAAAAATAAATAAAATAAAAAACAGACACGTGCTGTTAGTACTCCGTGATGAGTTTGACCTAAAGACATCTCTCATCACAATCCTTCCATGACCATGCATTCTAAAAACGAACAGAAACGTCAAAGTAATAAATAATTTAACAAAGGCAGTAATATCTATAGAATTTGGTTATATCAGGTGTTAAATATGTTCACGAACACAATCAATTATTCATAATTAAATATAACTATCTGTCACTGCAGCTGCTATTTCTGTCGCCAAGCAGTAGTGCACCAGCATTACTGTTTTCCGCCTTAACATCTTAACGCGAAGAGAACAATGTGATGCTGTGTATGTCACGTCAACTAGCGGCACGTTATGGGCAGGTGTATCGCTTACCATCAGATGAATGTCCCGTTCGTTCGTCTCGTCGCCTCGCCGAATAAGTAAACCATAAAGAACTTGACTAATATTAAAAACATGTAAATAGTGTTGAACAATGTTTTCGTCATGATTCTCCCTCAAACAGGGTTGTACATAACCTTGCTATCCTTCCGGTTCTGCTTTCATTGTTTTAATTACATTATTTTGTTACAACGAATAAATAGTAAATCCTGATGCATTTTTACAACTGGAAATCGTATACTGAACCCGGTTTATCGGTCGCAACCGCTGTATTTAATTAAGTAATCCAGCGGCTCTCCTAATTGTTTTCGAGTAGGATTAATCCTTTGTTGTTTGGATTAATGGAGACGCAAGTGGACTAGTATAATGTTCCTATGTGCCCAATTCCTAATTATGAAGGAGCCGTTACTATTTTACTAATAGTACGCCTTTTGTCGGAGATTTTATAAGTAGGTACCACTGCAGCGCTTATTTGATCTGATGAACAGCAATCTAAACATTGCTGATAACAGTTGTTTAATTCTTAACGTTAAATGAGATTCGTTACGAAATATTGAAGGAAAAAAAACCGCACGTGTGATATTGTTATAACAAAGGATATAATGAAAGAAACAAATGTATGTACTAATAGTTAGATTAGGAAAACATAGTGAAATATTACGTGACTGGAGTTTTGAAACAAAAGTTTTGGGAGGAGCGCCGCCCGTGTTATTCCACTAAGGCTTCACATTCAATTATTATTTATAGAGGGGTTTTCTTGTTAAAACATTTTCGGAAATTATGGTGGTTCAGGTGCTCGCAAGTTTTTTTAGAAGACTCTTAGTGGAGTGTAATCGCGTCCGTTATATAATCCCACATACTGTTTTAGCAAAGCATACTATAACGTTCAGTATTTGGAAAAATAAGCGTTCATTATCAAGCAGTATGTTAGTCCAGTAAAAGGCTTTGAATAAAAAAAATGTATGTATATATAGCGAATGCGTTTGTTGCGTCCATTGTTCTTAGGTTGAAGGTTCTTTTGCGAATGGGTTACTGTAATGGGCGGTTTGGACTTACGTTCAATAGTTGAACGAATAATCCTTGTGTTTGACCTGACTTAGATTATTGTGACGGCGTATACTAGCAGTGGATTAATAAAGGCTGATGATGAAATTATTTGAAACCTTATGTAAGTCTGACAAATTATCACGTACACGCCGACAACCAGTTTTTTTTTTTAATTTTATACCACGTGGAAAGGCGGACTTAATGCCATTGGCATTATCTTCCAGTCTACCTTGGGTAATGTAGAGATGATGAGGTATATGCATCAAATAGTTACAATATAATATATAATACATGAATATACATATATATAAATACATACACATATATATATACAGACACACATACATGATATTAAATAAATATTAAAAATGATTACGAGGAAGTCTCATTCCTAATGTCATTGAGAAGAATTTCCCATATTTTCTGTTTGAAAGTATACCGATTAGTTACTGTTCTGATATTTAGAGGGAGTGCATTCCAGAGAAAAATAGACTGGATAGAAAAGGAAGAGTGGACAATATCAGAGGTGTGGGAAGGGCACAAAAGCAGCAGGTTGTTAGAGGAGCGAAGAGCTTTGTCGTGGTTAGTACCTAAATACTTAAAACAGGAAATAAGATAACGAGGTGGTTTAGAAGAAGTCAATAGTCAAAGTCAAATAGAAAATAAGATGTTGAGAGCACGTAAGCTTCGCCGCTGACGGATGGGTAACCACTTTAACTTTGAACGAAACGTAGATACATGATCATCTTACGAAGGTTGAAATTGAATCGAATGCAGTTATTTAAAAGACGGTCATACTTATTGAGAAGGTCTGCATTCAGGTCGAAATAGCAAATAGCTTATAGGCTGATGCGTAGTCGATGATAGGGAGAATTAAAATTTGTACAATCACTGTCTTAGTACTTGACGGGAGAAAGTTTTTCAAGCGGTAGACAGCTCGAAGAGTACCGGTTACTTTCCGGCTAACAGCCGCCACTTGTTGTTGCCAACTAAGTGTTGCGTCGATGTGAAGACCAAGGTCTTTAACAGAGGGTGCCAATTCAAATATATTACCATCGTATATTATCATCCGTAGAATTGTTGGATCCAGTTCACGGATAGTCCGATGGTTCCCCACTATTATACTTGACACTTCGAAGGGTTAACAATTAGTCCACACCTCTTATACCGATTCTTAATGTACTCTAGGTCTGTGTTAATCTCGCCTATCGCTACATCTGCACTATCCACACTAGCCTGTGCATACAACTGCCAACCATCGGCATATAGATGATACGCACATTAAAGACTATGGGTAATGAGATTAATGAAAATTGAAAACAGTAAAGGAGATAGAATACCGCCTTGGGGAACGCCAACATTAAGGTTACATCAGGTTGACGAAGTTTCATTGATGCGAACCATTTGTTGGCGTCCTCAAAGATAGGAAGAGAACCAATCCACAGCTGCGGAGGAAATCTTTGAATGAGTAAGGATCTGAAGTAGTATATCGTGATCGATGGCATTAAACGCATTGGAGAAGCCGATTAAAACAAGTACTGTAACGGTAGAGTTCTCTATGCCTGCCCTTACATCACCAGTGACTTTAAAAAGAGCCGTAACGGTACTGTGGCTTGGTCTAAAACCAGATTGAAAGGGGCCTAATAGGTTGTTATAGTACACAAAATGTGATAACTGTTTATGCACACTGGCTTCGAATACTTTGGATAGGAATGGGAGTATAGATATAGGTCGAAAATGACAAAGTAAAGAAGGATTTGCAGTTTTGGGCAAAGGTACGATGTATGCTTTATGCCATAGTGATGGATATATTCCAGAATCAAGTGAGAAGTTTATAATATGTGTGATAAGCAGAAGAACGTGGTTTAATATAGAGATAATCGTGCGACGGCTAATGTTGCGGCAAAAGCTAGTGCATTGGACTTAATAAAGAGGATAATCTTCTTGATCTCTTCCGTAGTAACGTATGAGAAGTAAAATTCCTCGAAGTTTGGTCGGGGTAAAGTCTTGATATGAGTTGTGGTGTCACTCTTCGTTCGGTGGTATATGGGGAAGGGAATATGATCGCAGAAATAGCTATTTATGTCGTCTAAAGCAACTGTATTTGGAGGTTCAGCCCTATTCTGTTTGCCTAGGCCTAAAGTTCCTAGTAGCTTCCACAGGCCTGTAGGGGACGAGGAATTAATGTTAGTGAGAATATGTCGGCGTTTAGCGTTACGTACGATCTGGTTGCAGCGATTTCTAGCAGTTTTATACGAGCACCAATTTTCTTCACAGCGATCACTTCTATATTTACGAAAGGCCTTATCTCTGTTTCTCATCGCGTTTTGTACCTCATGGGTCAACCAAGGCGCTGGTGGTCGCTTGATCTTCACTTTTGATAGAAGCATGTGTGTTGTACAAGTTTAAGAAGGCATCGTTGAACGCACATAGCTTTTCATCAACTTTGCTAGCTCCAAGAACAGTTTCCCACTTTAAGGTAGAAGCATCCATAAGTAATATATAATAATAATAAGTATAATTAATAAATAATAATAAGTAATTTCTCTACATCCATACGGCCAAAGCAACGTTTGTACAATACTTTAGCACGGGACGTAGGACGTTTTAAAACGTAAGAAACATAAATAAGGTCATGATGGGAAAATGCAGGAGCAAAATGCTGACCATGGGAGAAGACAAGGGCAGGATTGGAGGTGAGAATTAAGTCAAATCAATTCAGTCAGCCATGTGTTTTCCCCATTGACATTGTGGTGAGTGGCTTGCAAAGGAAGCACATGAAGGCCAACTGACTTAATTATATGCAGTAACCTGGAGGAACGTGGTGAGGAATTAGTAAGGAGGTTTGTATTAAAATCACCCATGATGACGTGATGCGAATATTCCGACTCTAGAGATTCCAGCATCATTTCGATACTGGAGAAATGCTCTACAGAAGGAGGACAGTAAACAACGCCTAGGACAATTTTTATTCCTAGAACACTAACTTCCAGGAAAAGAAACTCTGCAGATGTGTTGTTAATTGGGGAGGAGGATGCTATATTTTTAAAAGGAAAGTAACTACGGAGGTATATAGCGACACCACCACCTCTTTTATCTTCACGATCATTGCGTACTAGTGTAAAGCCAGGGAGAGGGTAAAAGGTCGAAAGAAGATTAGGTTTGAGCCAGGTCTCTGAAATCAGAACAGCGTGAATATCGGCATCACTGAATGTCTCCTCCATTTGACAGTAGTGAGCCGGTACGCTTTGAGCGTTAATATGACACACGTTTAATAAAGACCTACTTTGGATAAACGTACTTCGCATAACATCGCCCAACGTACCAGTTACGGAGTGAGAACTGTCATCGTTAGATAATAAATCCGAGTCATGAAAGGAAGCAAATGAATCCTCATGAGACATATTATAGTAATCATATATAACTTAGCAACAATATATTTTATATACTTAATATATATATATATATATATATTAAGTATATATATAATAAATAATGTAAATAATAACCGCAATTAAAAATTATAATAGGTGTACAGAACTACCGTTCCATCTCCGCACCACTCACCAGCATATACAGTTACAATTCACACAGTATAAATTAACAATGAAAGAAAAGAGAAAAAAAAAACTACATTTAAAAACAAGGAAAGTAAAATTAAAATAAAAGACAAAAGGAAATAAAAGCGTTAAAGCAACCACGAATGGATGTTGTCTATATACAACGCAGCCGCCACGCTCCGCAGCGAGTATCCGAACGGGATTGTTTACAATTACCCACAATTGTCTAATTAACAATAATGATACACAAATGTTATGACATATACAAATAAACAACAACTCATATATTTTTAAGACAACTTATATACGTATGCAGCATTAAGTTTATTAATGGTTTGTGTTGTATACAGAGCAAGGTCTACAATGACAAAGTACGAAAACTTTGATAGTATAACAAAAAAAAAATAATAAAAACGTATGTATATAAACTATAATGATAAAGGCAAGCAAGCTGTGACAATATGAAAACGACAGTCAATAGCAAGTATACAGCAGTCACACAGTACGGGCTGCACACAATACATGTTTACTTTCCCATTACACGATTTTTAGTTTCAGATTAATTTAAAATTGTGAATACGCTCCAGAGTCTTAAATTTATTATCGCGGCTTGTAGATCAATCCTGAAGATTGCTGTTTTCCATGATTACAAGCCTCGATTTGAGATTCAGTGTTTACCATAGGATATTTGCCTGCAAGACAATTAATTTCATCCGTTGTGATAATTTTATGTCGGGAGAAGTCAGCACAATGCCTTCCACATCGATGACATTGTATCATAATTTGTAAATCTTGCAAGAATTGGTCGGTGATGGTCCTTATTGGGTACACCAATTCTGTGGCACACTCCTAAGCTGACAGCAGTAAAGTCTTTTACTTTCATTCTGTGGACTGTGCTTTCTATAATAGTTTTGCAGTTTTCGCCTTTAGTCTCAGGTATGCCCAAGAAAATGTGGGCCTTATGACGGTGTCGGGTCTCCATGACTTCGAGTACGTTGGAACATTCATTAATTTGCTTACGAAGTAGACCCAAGACAGAGAACATTAGTTCACGAAAGGCACGGAACTCTTCAGCAACTTTCCCCACTGTATCCTTAGCTGGACCACAGGAGTGCAACTGTGCCTCAAGTTCGGCCATTCTTTTAGAGAAACTTTTCAAGATTGATCTGAGCCGTCCTTAATTCCTCGAGGTGAGACAATGCAGCGCAGGAAAAAGAATTTTATTAGTGAACCTATTATACTGATGAGTGGTGCGATAATAACACTTCTAATCACTTTTACACATACGAACAACGTAAGTAGCTTTATGTTGAACAATAATAAACCTATTACAGCCAAATAACTTAACTTTTGCTATTTAACACAATTTTACGAAATTCAATGCACGAAAGGACGTGTTAACACTTCTGCACCTACCGCCAATCTTTTTCAATTTCAATTTCCTAGTCTTTCTTTTTAGTCTTTCTATTCTCTAGTGATAATGGATATTTAATTAACGCCATTCAAAATGGGGGGCTAGTAGTGTAGAAGTGAAAATACTGCAGGTATGTCTGCTTGGTATTACAAAGAGTATAACAAAATTTTCCAATTAATGTAATATGTAAATGGTCCGATAGATTTGTAGAGGTGATGTTTCTATATGATTTAAGCATAATGAACAATTTTAATGCCTCCCTGACACAGTTGCTGAACTGTTGCCGAGCAACATTTCCTGGTTTGATTCCGGGACTATATCTTGTTTTGTTTTACTGTTCTATTGAAGAAGACTGATTGGATGGGTGCCATAGCTTCTATTTCTTTGGGAGTATACACACATTATTATTTTATGTGAGCGTCGAGTGCAATGAGTTTTAGTGTCTACCATCTTTACTAGTGATACATTGTTATGGGCAAAAGCAAAACTTACCAGCAATATTATGTTGTAAATCTGTCGTTATATCACTATTGCTGTTTTCTGGATGTTAACCTATGAGAACAGGAGTATATTGGGCAATAACGGCTTGTCATCCACAGCTTTATCGTCACTTAATACAATGTGAAAATGAGGCCAAATGTTTGCCGTTTGATTATAAAATAAATTCCGCACATCATATTCACCATTCCATAGTATATACTATATTTATCATGGGAATATGTTCAGGAACAATAAAGTGCATATTCGTCCTTTTATTTTAAAATAGGTATCATGTCAGTAGCCTGTATGTTTAACGGACGCAATCAGGACATCATTAGGAAGTGATAAATGCCATTGAGTTGACTATAAATTGTCTGTTTGCACATCGGAAGATTATATATCTGGCGCTACGCCATATTTACGAGCACCGAACTTTCGGCCAAGTAATGTATCATCCTATATGTTTCTCGTGCCTGGGAAATTGCAATGACACTTCAGAATTTTCGTCACGGGTTTCCTTTTGGGCATGTTAAAATATTTTAACATAATTATTTCTTATACATCAAAAGGTATGTTCATACTAAAGGTGCCTTGGGGAGTGCGCAAACGTTCTCTTAGTTCTGAGTTATGACTTTGAGGGAAATGAACACGGAGGCTTTTCAGCTGGTAAGCCGCCTATAATTTTCCTGGTGCTTTAGGAAAAATGTAACAGTGTCGCCGGACTGTAGTGTTTGAATATTATTCTGTTCCGGTTAGGGAGTGATATGACTTTCGCTTTAATTTTTCCAGTTACGATTGCATTGTAAACGTACTATTGTTAGCAAAACAAAAACATTTAATCAGAAAAATTTACTGCAAAATTGGTAAATTGATAGGTCACGTGAACCTGTCATGAGTAACAAGTTCTGTGCGTATACGCAGTGTATACTCATATATCAATCTCGAAATATTTTTTCATTATTTTCCTGAAATATATGCTCGTGTTTACACACCGATTGCACCTAACAACAACAACAACAGTAGTAACCAAATAAAAAAAGCAACCCGTAAGGAAACCAATTATTTTCTCTTGGAAGTAGAGCAGATTTGAAACGATATACAAATGTAAAATTTCCATTACTTTAATTTGCTTTTACATTTTTCCTAAATTATAATTAGTTACAAATAAATGTTAAATTTCTTTAAAAACTTTTTTCACGATCATGCTCTTGCATGTTTCAAGTTGTAGTTTGTAAATTAATGCTCTTAAACCTCTTAATTAATCCACTTAAGGTTACAATCTTCGGCAACTTAATGTAAGTGTAGCATGCAAAGTTGAACTTTGTAAGTAATTTATTAGCATAACACTGAAATATCATACGATTAGATAAAATTCATTATATTATTAATATAGTTCGGTTCCTTTGAAACTCGGTTTATAAGGCGGCCGGACGTACTGTGCGCCGAGTTCGAATCCACTGACGATGAGCTTCCGTTGAACGAAAATATTGTGGAGAAATCGACATATGTGACAAACAACAACTCGCCATTGGCCAATGTCTAAATAGCCTTAACTCTCTCCTTATGAGAGGAGATCTCGATTGAAGATGATCTCGATCTCCGGCAGTGGGAGCATAATGAATCCATTATTTTTTATTAATTGTTTTTATATAAACCGTCCTTCATAAGTTTCTATAATTTTCTTATTGCTCTTGATAGCGTTTATTATGATGCTCTTACATAGATAATTATATAACTGCTTAAATATTATTTACTTAAATATTATGTTTTAGTTTACTAATGAATAGGTTTCATTAAATTTTCATAGGAATTGTTTGAGCCAATGATTTCAGGTGCTGAACCAATAATACTCGGGCAGTTTACTTGTAGGAGAGCCTTACATCTAGGAATTGTATCCCGGCAAACAATATTGAAAATTGATTGTACAGTGCTTGGTAATCTGTAACAGTTGTATTTCGGTGCCTGTTCATGTCCATAAACGAAAACGTTTCTGACAATCCAACAGACGTCGGTACAGTACAGATGTAATGTTTGTTTCTATTTCAATAATAGTCGTATGTATAAAAAGCGTGTTCAAATTCTAGACTCTAAAGACCTAGAGCGCTTTAGTATTCGCTGCTTTGTAATAAAGAAAAGAGTTTGAATAGAAATAGGGAAGTGTACAGGGTGTATCGCTAAAGATTTACGTGTACTAATGACACCTGAGTTTTGGATATGAGGAGAAATTTTATAAATATATATACATAGGGTGGCGCAAAAGTAATCCTCCTATCAGAAAATGCTATAAATTTTGCCTTGATGTAAAAAAATTAAAAGACCAAATAAAAATAATCCACAAGAAGTTTCAGTTTTTCATTTTTT
The DNA here is from genome assembly GCA_029030555.1 of Ornithoptera alexandrae. Taxonomy (NCBI): domain Eukaryota; kingdom Metazoa; phylum Arthropoda; class Insecta; order Lepidoptera; family Papilionidae; genus Ornithoptera; species Ornithoptera alexandrae. The sequence goes on along the minus strand of JARDVY010000297.1, from coordinate 451,538 downwards.
TTTTAAATTACAGCCAAAAATAACCTTCCGATGTTTTTTGGCTGTAATTTAAAAAAAAAATAAGAATAACTTTGATTCTTCTTGTGGATTATTTTTATTTGCTCTTTCAATTTTTTTACATCGAGGCAAAATTTATAGCATTTTCTGATAGGAGGATTACTTTTGCGACACCCTATATAAAGGAGCGTAAGCAGTCCCGCATAACAACTCATCATCATCAGCTGAAAGACGTCCAGAGCTGGACATAGGCCTCCCCCAAAGATTTCCACATAATTTTTTAGGGATTCATACGGTGAATTTGGGCCAATTCCCACCACACTAACCCAATGCGGGTTGGTGGGAGCCAGAGCCTCGGCTAGAAACCCGTGACTTGTTGTGTGGGAATCCTTACAACTCACAGGTCCCAAATCAACATCACATACTCGTGGTGCACTCTGCTAATCAACAAACGAAGCTTTGGCTACCACGAAGCGAACGAAGCTTTTGTTACCACCACCACCATAAAAGGCTTTTCATCCGTATACGTATTCCACTGTGATCGATCATCGCGATAAGAGTTTTTTTTAACATACGGTTGATATTTTCATGGCTTTCATTACATTAACCAGAAACATGGAAGAGCTTTACGCAAACACCTCTGATTTTCATGATCCCATACCATGAAGTTGTCAGTCTCTTTGGAAAGTTGGTGTTAATTCCTGTTTTTTTTTTAAAACCAAATAATATTATATCATCTTTATTAGCTTAAAATTGTATTGTTTTGAAACCGTTTACTTTTTTGTTTTCATTGAAGCAACGAAACGAGCGGATGTTTACCTGGTGGTAATACACAGCACCACATTGCGCTAGTCGCCTTGTGAAATACGATGTTAAGTCTTGTTACCCCAGTAAATTCACTAGGTAAAACTCCTTTCGAACCGGAACTGGGAAATGTTTGGACACTAGTGACGGGTTCCGGCATCAGGCACCTACCACCAGTTATAGTTTGGTTTCGTTTTGAAATCACCATTAATTGAAAGTTAGTTTAATACCAATTCATAAAACATTTGTTTTAATAATATTTTATAATTTATTTAGATATATACTCTATTTGCGGATTTTCGCCATAGTTATCTAATAATATAACTAAAAACATTTTTTTTATGGGCAAGGATTTATTTGCACTTTTTTTCTAGTCAATCTCGTTAACAAAGGACCGATAAAGAGCCGTTTCGTGGAGAGCTATTAAGCGTCAATCATTCATGAAATTTAGTAAGATTTATTAGGATTCATTCATTTATCATTCTCCCACAGCGCATTTGGAATTTGGAAATTTGGGACTCCAACGTACCCTGCATAATTCGCTTTAATAATAATGAAATGAAGAGTCGAGCTTTTTTTGTTTGTATAATATTTCGGGAATAAGGACTGAATATATACAAACGTTACATTCACCATAAATTATAATAATGTAACATTACAGTATTTTTCTATCTATATAAATAATTTATTATTTAAATGTATACTATTAATAATACATACAGTGTTGATAAAATTACGAATTTTCTAAATATACGAGCTATATCAATAATTCATAATAAGGGAAATGTATCGAATATTCAGAAATATAAAGAGACTAGACCGAGACGCTACACAATGCTCTACACTCTTCACCGTTCAACTTTAGATGTGAAATCATTTCAGTGTATAAAGATTTTTAGCTGGAAACATGCTGCCTTCTATGAGGGGCTGTATACAAAGGTTTCTTGGAAGATATAAAGAATTCACACCAGAGTGTCTAGACATGATTCAGAAGCGTCTTGTGATCTGTAGAATCAATGCTCTCTATTAATAATAGCTAAATTTTAAAAGCTAAATAAATAAACATTTTTTTTAAGACCAATAGTTAATATTTGAGTAAATTTTTGAGTTGGTCACTATCCGATTCATCAATAAAATGTTTTTCGTTATGATTACAACAGTTTACATGGATGAGATATTCCAGAAGTAAACAGTAGAAGCAGTATCGTCCGTTCGATTGGCAGAGCATTGCGTCTACAGTGAATACAGCCGTAAAATAGCAATTCAACAAGGCTACGCTTCATGTGGTAAGTAAAGGAGAGGAGCGGAGCGGAGCGGCTCTTGTACGGGGTGTACACTATCATCCCTTCCACGATGATTACTTTTTTCAAACAACCTCGTCTGTAAATACTTCGACATGAGGTAATACTCTCATCTATCGGTTTTCTATTATATTTATTCAGGTATTCTATTTCTAGGATATGCAGACCTACCTGACCTGACATTTAAATTATATAAAAAACCGCGTATTAAAAACATGCTTCTTTAAGCCGATCTTAAAGTATTTAACCGTGAGCTCAATTAAAGAGTTAATCGGACCAGGTACCTAATAGCCTCTATAATTACTTACAGCATACATAACCTTTAATGTTCAATTGGATGATTAGAAGACATGTGCCAATTTACAGACTTAAGTTATTGATATATTATTGAAAATGGTGCTTTATTATATTTACTAGTAACAGATTAATTGTAGTGTTACTGGATAGTAGCAATACTATAAACATGTTTAACGAGTCAACGTCCCTTTATGCAATCAGTATAGTATGATTTCGTTCAACGAAGTGACAAGACGAGAGAAACGTTCACCTGATGGTAAATGATACGCACGTATGAACATACGTGGCTCTAGTTATGATGATAAACACATTATCACGTCATACTCTATCTCAGTAATTTCACTAGCTACAACACTCTTCAAACTGGAACACAGTAATGTTTGTGCACAACTTTTTGGCGGCAGAAGCAGGAGCTGCGATAGTACTCACTTAGACGGTATCCGGCAATAGAGACTTACCACCAGCAAATGGTACCCTAGAACTCTCTTCTCCTATATCTCCATTAGTTACACAAGTTCTGTACTCTGTACTGTTACTACAAAGCTACACAGAGTACTCTGTGTAGCTTTGTAGTCTAAAAACTTAGTAACATGATGCCAATGAAACTAGTACAGTACGAAAATGATTTAACTTTACGTACATTTTTTTTGTAATCAGTATTAATTTCAGTAACTTCTTGGCGATTAAAATTATACAGGTAAAGAATTTCGTAATCTTGTGTATACGAATCTTGTTCTTCTTCTTCGTCGGTATCACTCTTGACAGAGTGGTCATGGTCATCAGCTTAGGTGTTGGTCGCAAGCTTAACCACACGTCGCCATTCCGCTCTGATGGCCGCCTTCCTACTGCATTCATGTAGTGGTAAGGATGATGAGCCATTTACTGCCGCTTTTATCGGATCAGTCCATCTCATAGGCGTTCTTCCTCGTGGCCTGGTATTCTCAATCTTTCCCTGGTCGCTGGTCTTAGTCGCTCAATAGCTACCTCTCCTTGGTGGCGTACGTGAACAAAAAAGGCGAGGATACGAGACTACGATACGTATACGATTAGATATCAGCAACACATATTCAATATAATAGTGGTACCTTCGTCATCATGAGGTGCTTTCTGCAAACTGAAGTTTGTCGGCTAGGTTAGGAAAACTAATCCGGATCTTCAGCTATTCTTTTCAACTGATCATATATAAACTCGGTTTACTCCTTTATATGTTATAAAATCTTAACTGTGCGTGTGTCTTTAAGTATATTCCTATATATATTAGAATTATTTTTTTCTTATTTATATAAACGTGAACGTTTGTCTCATTTTCATATTAGTTGAAACATTTTGCAGGGTGCCTGTGAAAAGATTCAGATATCATATTTATTCAGTTAGAGTGAAGCTGCTCAGCAAATTTGGGTTAACTTTATACAACCGTTAAGTAATCTGATATTGTGTAAATACGCGATAAATATTTCGCAAGTGGAGTGGGTTAACTTACAACGCCAACAAACCGTCCGCTGACAGTAGTGCTGTTGATATTCACAATTTACAAACATTTCAACACAATTCCAAACACGACGTACGTACGTATATAAATGGAATAGTATACAGGCTGCTCTGTCTATGTTTAAACAAACAGAAAACAATCATTTGTTTAAACCACAATAAATAGATTCGTTATAGTTGCGAAAGTGATATACAACTTGGAGTAATATTAACATTTTGATGTTTGTTTATTCCTAATTTCCTCTTCATTGTATCAAGATAGATAAGTGTATTCGATGCCTTCATTCACACTCCTTATCAGTCAAACAATAGCATATTGTGATTCATAGGTGTAATAAAATGAATAATAAAATATTATGATATATGTTCATGCATATGCATGAATACGTTCATTAACATATACTTTTGGACAAATATTACAAACAATTCAATTACAATGTATATTGAGGTGCAGGATACATACCTGTATAGTATATGTAACCTTATTAATTGGTTGGTTTGTCGATCACGTAAAAACTAGTGAACGTATGTGACATGTGAACATGACCATTCGACGCGGAACGGTTTGTAAATGATTGTGGGCTATTTATTTTTTGAATTCATAAATCCTTCATCACTTTATTTCTAATTAACTTTTAAATCTTTTTCATTTCGTATTATTCATGCGGTTGCTATAGTAACTGTTGCTATATAAAGCCATTTGCGGTCGCGGTCGCTCTCAAGGAATATTTCAGACAATTTTCAAGTAAAATTTTTCTATTACGGCCAGCGAAGCGGGGGAACAGGTGTTAGTTACATAAAGTAATCACTAATTATTTGTTTATACGTAATGCATTAATAATAAAAATATAAATGACGCTGAAGTATATTATTTTCTTAGGAAGAAGTTTCTGGTTGGATGTTGTAAAGCCGTGTCGCCTGAACTCTATAAAGATTGCTGATGAAGCCGGCGGAAAGTTACGGTATGAAAATTAATATTTCCCTTTAGCAACAGCGGACACGATCACATACATATGTTTAACATTTCGAAATGAGAGCTTCTCATAGACGTTTGCACGAATATTAAATGTACATTTTCGTTTGAATTACAAAGTACACTTTTAATTGCCTCTTTTCGATTAAATCTCTGAGTTAAGTAAAACAAGTAGGAAACAAAAAGTAATTTAACTTTTTAAATAAGTATCAACTCCGCGGCGACGAAACGACGAAACGTGTTTTAGTCATATTTTTTCCCATGACGCAAATAACAATTGATAAGGAGCATTACATTTCAAAAGGTTCGTGTGTTACTTATGCGTTATCATATGAAATCATCCTTTTCACTCTTTGTTCACCAAAATACATTGTATTCTTGTTTTTTACTCTTTCGAACAATAACTCATGGTAAAAGCTGGACAGAATCATTTGCTGCGTTTTTTAAAATATAAGGTAGAATAAAGTGCACTTAGCAATTTGGCAACTACAAGCGCCACTCGGCGTCAACATTTTAAATACCTGTCAAATGAAACCCGGCACATTAATGAACGTCTGTAGTCAAACTAAAAGGAAACGAGGACACTAACTAAAGGCCCGCTGATTATTTAAACTAGTATTTCGTAATAAAAACGATTCTGCGTAGAGATTTTTTCTAATTTACAAGTACTACGTTTCATTTGTATATATATACATATATATATTGGCGGATGTGCTGTAGTGACACGGGAAGTTAAAGATGTAGTAAACAATCAAAGTATATGTTATAAATATATGTGAAAACATAATCAAAACATATCGTCGAGCTGCAGTGCCAATATATTTATTACAAAACCCGTTCCCAATGGAAGAGGTTTTTTTTTTGACTACATATCGGATAACAAATTTTACTGCGAAAATATTGTTAAAGTAAATTTATCATACCGGCATAGTGATATTTTCCTGTAATCGGTTTTGATTAATTAAATTATATTTTTTTAATCAAAGGTTAGAATGCTTTTGTCCTTTTTTTTTAATAAAATAAAGTTATTCAATGAAACGTGCGAACGTTTCACGTAGTGCATGTAATGCAATTCACAAATACCGTATTTTATACTTTATTTTATACAACGAAAATATCAAAATTCTGTTTTTTGACAAAACAAAAAAATAGTCGTATAGTATTTTATGTGAACAATTCACAGAAATCAGTGGTTTTTTTTGTATATGTTTCTTCTTCGAAAGCTGGCGATTGTCATGGGATTTTTCACCATTGGAGCTGCATCACAATGCCGGTCGATGTTTGTAGATATTGAATGGAATTGAGAACGTTGAAGTTGTTAAAATTCAATTTATATTAAATCAATGATGTACAGTACATAAAAATATAATATTCTCTTTGAAACTAAGCCTTATGTATAATATCGAAGTGTTGTAGATCACGTTTCGTTACTTCCGCAGCATTGCCTGAAATGAAAATGAAAAAATGTTTTAAACACCAACATAATGTACATTATAAATTAGTTTAGCAGATATTCAGATCATCACCAAGAAATACATTTATTTAGTACGTTGGCCAAATGAACAAAAAATTATTTCCTCTTTTTTTTCTAAACAATCGACCTGTAACGGTCCTCATCCTGCTACTCGGCATTTTACCTTTACGGTTACAACTTTTATTTTCGGCGACCTTTCCCTAATTACGGGCATTTTGTTACTAATTAATTGAATTTATTGTCCTGGACTTTCCTACAGTTTTCATTAAACTACCTATTGTGTTTGTACATTGTGAAATTTGATTATTAAATATTCACCATTACAGCTGATGACAAAGCTAGTTAGCTGCTAGCTCTTTGCGAGCTTAAAGTTCAAGTATAATAATTCAGCGAACGTTCTTGGCACCTTACAGCGTGGAGTGAAGCTTATATAATTATAGTTGACTGCAAGTTTAATTCAGCTGTTAAGTGCTCGTTTTACACCTAAAAGAACGACAAAATCCTTAGTTTTTATCGCATATGATTTTTCCTTATTACGTACGGTACGTACGTTTTGTACTTTTTAACACTTGAAAATAAAGTATATGTATAGTTGGATATATGTATAGTAAATGAAAATAATAATCTTACTTTAAATGACATTACTTTTATCAATTAAGTAACGTTTTATTAAAATAATTTAATAATAAATAGAAAGACAAACAAAAAAAGTCGTATAACCTTACGAAACTCTGCAAGCTGAAATGGGAGAAAGGCAGTGTCCCAAAACTGTCGGGTTAATGGACGACTAATTGGGATACTAGAACTAACATTTACCATTACACTTGATATACTGTAAAAGGTCGCACCATGTTTCAATCAGTAATAATTTATCAACAGTACTTTGTCGAATACTATTTCAATATCAGGATATGTTAATAACATATTCAAGAAATTCACATTACTTTAATCCTATAAACGCTCTAATGATATTTATAAAAACAAAAACAGCTTTTTAAGGTTAAAACATATTCGAAATAAAATTAAAACTTAAATATTAAACAGTCATACAACATAGTACATATTGCAAACAGGCAAAAACCTCTCTAACCTATACATTTTGAGGGTATCATATGTTATTTAAAAAAATTAATATCAGTGATATGTAGTATCAATGATTCACTTAACTAAGACTATATTAAAAATACAATATATAGTGATAGTTTCATCATTCCAGCCTATTGTTGACTATTGTAGGTCGTAGGCTATACCCGACTGGAGATAGTGAACATCACTTAGTATGCGATCTTACCCGGGTAGTTGATCCCGTTATCAATATCGATATTGCTCTTGACACGCGGATATTCTAATCTACTACACGGGAATACAATAGAAAATGCGTTACGTTTACGCTACATATACGGGTATATGAATGGCAAAAAAACGCTCGGTCACTTTGGCCGGATTTCGTTATAAGTATAAACGGTTATTAAATTACATGGGCTGGAATAACTCGGCTTAACGGCGACAGAAACAATTATTTCTCTCGATAAAATGAATATCACTTCAAGCGCAGTACGGATATTGTCAAGGTACGTACCCACCGCGCCGCAGTAGCAATGTGAAACGTGAACGGGATACATTTTAGTCATTTAACTTACTTTTACAACTGCGGGTAACATCTTCAAAACATGCACAATATACAGCCGTGTGAGTGTTTAAGTGATCACTTCCAATTTCAATCAACATAATTTTGTTTTTAATAAAGAAAACTATAAAACAGTAATGGGTAATATTAGTGCTAAGTGTGAAGTTCGTTAATGTTAACAGTTTTTATAAACCATTAAAACCTTGTTCAAAACTAGCAACACTCGGGATCACTTTTCAGATGATATAATCAATCCGGTTCCCATACCGTCCAGCAAATGCTTCTGTATATACTTCTTTTATGGTAAAAGAGATTCATAATGACCCTAACACATTCCAGGCGGATTCGGAAAACATCCATATTCCACAATATATGGCACAGGTACCCTGCACCAGGACGCCTGTGTGATACTAAACTGTTTAGCCCCTCATATACTTTTTGTTTTACTTTTCTGCTTTTGAATATTACCAAAAATATATACAAGTGTCTAAATTCTCAAAATTCTCAGTGTCTAAATATATACAAGTCTCTATCGCCATGGACAATCTACGTTGGTACCACAGTAGCTCCTATTTCCGCCACCAAATAGTAGGGTTCAAATATCACTGCGTTCCGGTATGAAAGACGTTGTGGCTTGTACAATTAATGAGATTTAGCATCATGTCTTAACGCGACGAGCACAATATGGTTCTGCGCACTTGGTCCCAACTGACACCGCATTGTGATGCGCGGTTGCATCATTGCAGCACTGCCATATACCAATCAATACGTCTCGCCTGTCTCCTCGGTTCCCGGAATAAAAAATATACACTAAATAATTTGATAAATGTAAGTGGGAACTGAAAGTGTTGCTAAGTGAGCAATAATGACATTTGGTTGGATTAAGCACGACGAAAATAAATGTAAAAGTCTTTGTAATGAAGTAGAAACACTTGGCAAAGCTTTGGCTGTAGCGTTTTGTATCGTTAGCTTACCTCAGACTTGGCTCGCCGTGCTGGCCAACATTCTGCGGCACGTGAGAAGAGTTCCGATAAGTTTGTTACTTATTCTTTAAAATCAAGCATTCAGTTATAATACTAGAAACATTATACCCAATGACCTACCTTTTTACTTTCCTATATCCTTTTTAATAACTTCGGCTGACACAATCAGAGGTCCCTTGCGGCCTCAACCATCACAAAGACTGAAAATTATTTTAAACGATTCATGGCCAAAATATCTTTTGTAAAAACTTCTTTCAAGCTTTCCTAAGCTAACAACATGAAACCGTGGTTTAATTTCAATACGGATATGTACAGATTTCCATATCAGTTTTGTTATAATATAATGAATTGTTAAATATGTTTTCGGATAATAAATAGTAAATAATACATAATTTTTAAGTTTCATTTTATTTTAACCGTTTGAATTTATGTCAAAGATATCATACTGTAGATTGTTATTTTGACGAACGGAAACAGGAACAGTGCCAATACAACAAAGGTTATGTAGATATTATCATATTTCCGGTGAAAGAAGAGAAAGCTATTAATATTTTTCTTTACCTTTCGTATTACAGGCACATAAAACTGTAAATGTAGAAGAGTACAATAACATTAAGCACAAGTAACATTAAGCACAAGTAACATTAAAGAGATATATATATATATATATGCGATATATTGTTGGTATTGGTAAATGAATTTATTCTATAAATTGTTACACTATTTGTAAACACTTTTCGTTTATTTTCTTTAGTTGACAAAGCGAACAGAGAGAGAGAGAGAGAGAGAGAGAGAGAGAGAGAGAGAGAGAGAGAGAGAGAGAGAGAGTAAACATCCAACGCGTTACTGCAAGCAATGGACGGCGCACTCTTTATAATGGCACACAGTTAAAAAACTAAAGCTTCTATCTACTTTTATGTTTTAGCTTGAAACATTGAATTATCCGTCGTTACTTTGTTACCAGGATTTATGATTTAAGTAACACTCGGAAGTATGATAACAATCATTACTGACTTCTGAATATGTTTTTATATTACATATACATATGCATTACATGCATATATCACTTACTACAACACGTTTATTTCAATTTCTCTGTAAACAAAGAAGTTTCTATTGAAAAAAGAGCAGCTTTCCCGGAAAGATAAATATAACACTTATCTCAGATGTCTAAAACCCGTTAAGTACGATCATGAAACGAATGGAGGAAAGATATGTGTTATTATCCAACAGCACTGTAAAATAACGTCGTAGCAAGTTTTGTTTAGTTGTAGATTCTGCGTTAGACGAAACTGTTCTGATGTACCGTTGTAAGTTTACTTTTAAGAGGTTCATAGAATTTTCGAAAAAAAGTAGTTATTTCTTAAAGGAACACAAAAAATATATATATTAATATAAATAATTTGTCGGATCAGGCCAAAGTCCTAGATGTAAAATTGAGAAGAAATTAATATATATATATATATATATATTCATAGTTGTAGTACGTATTCAGAAGTCAGTAATGATATATAACTATATAGTCTGGCCATAAATACTGTTACATAAAAACTTTTCTTATTTTCAACTTTTTAAATATTTTGAATTTGGAACACGTATACTATTTTAAAAAGTTCTTTCAATTTACGCCATTTCATATATTTTTGTATGGTCATTATCAAATTACAATATGGAATAGGGTGGGGGTGTCAAAGAAAATAGGATAGCAGCGATCGCCATGCACAAAGTGCGTATGGAGTATGGAGCCGGTCCGGCCGCTCGCTCATATTGCAGGCACTTCAATAGCTTGGTAGCAGCCGTATGTTCGTATATCGTACTTTCAACACATACAACAACACTTCCTCTGTCCAAGACCAGAAACCATCGGTGCGGCTGCATGCTATTAGCTGTTACAACTACAAACGCTATTAAATGAACGCTGTTAAAACCAGAATTCCTCGAAACCACATTAGGAAACAAAAAACGTTATCGCAAGAAATGAAAGTTCCCGCTAGGACTCTGTTGCATATCGCGTATTATAAAACAAGTCCTGAAACTCGGTGTTTATCAGGTCACGGTCGATAAACAGGACATGCCCTAAATCATCTTTACAATTAAAGATGGATGGAGTGGATCGACCGAAACGAACCAACCTTCTGTCGCTATACCACAGGCAGGTGGAAGGCACACAAATATCCTCTTTACAAATAAAAAAATGTTCACCATTGAAGAACACTACAATAAGCAAAATGATAAAGTGTACGCTCACAGCTCTAAAGAAGCTGCTCAAGTAGTCGCAAAGGTACAACGTGGTCATCAACCTGCGTCAGTAATGGTTTGGTGGGGGCGTCTTATTCAGGAGTCACAAAACCACATTTTTGTGAAAATGGAGTGAAAACTTCAGCCAAAGCGTATTCGAGATACAGTCTTGGATCATGTTGTGAAACCTCTCAGCAATACACTTTTTAAAAATAAACCGTGGACTTTCCAGCAGGCCTCTGCACCTGGTCACAGGACACCAACTACCCAAGCCTAGCTTGAAACCAGCGTTCCGGACTTCATAATAGCTGAAGACTGGCCTTCATCTAACCCAGACCTCAACCCTTTAGACTTCAAATTATGGTCAGTTTTACAGGACATGGCCTACTGCTGCTCTAAACGACACGATGACATTCAGTCTCTTGAAAAATCTTTGAAGCAAGCAGTAAGCAGTGGCGGTGGTGGAAATTTGCCTTGGGAGCAGTGCGTGTGCGTAAGTCCATAGATTCGTGATACGGGGCCGAACAGATTAAAGGCCTGTATAAAAGCCAAAGGTGGTAGGTAACAAAAAACAAATGATGACGTCACAGCGTACTAAAATACATATATTATTTATAAAGCTTTACGGTTCATTTTACAAAAAATACATAACGCAAAGTGGACACCGCACCCCTAATTTGGGTATATTCAATAAAAGAGCTCACTCTCCATTGTAATGCCGTCAACATAGTTGTATATGTTGTGTTGTTGCGGTTTTCTAATGGCAACGGTAATCATACATGCCGTTGGCTTCTTTACTAAACACCAGTAAAATGTATTATCGTGGATATCAGATGCAGCATTCGGCTAAAAGTTGCAATGTCAAAATGTTAATGTTGCGTTTCGTCAATGCTGTCGCATAGTAATCACCAGGTTTTACTTTTCCGCCCCCGTCAGCACATAAATCACAGTGTAACCTTTGTCGTCGACAGGGATCCTGGCGTCGATTCAAATGCAAATTGAAAATCGGCGGCCGCAGTTACTGCTTGTTACCCCTTCTCCCCTAATTACAACGTTCACAACTGGTTGGACTGCGTCTAAGAATGAATATAAAATGAACTATCTTACATGTTTCCAGGCCACGGACTCCAGACCCTCGAGCCCAGTATTTAATGAGCTGAATAATTCGGTCAAATGAATTCTGACGTTCACCCATGATCTTTATACATATTCAATCATTTTGCTATCTCTATACATATAGTGAATAAATATTAAATCAAATTTCTATGCAGCCTGTGAATGTAGGGGGCGATGCTCGGAGTTTCTCCACGCGATCGAATCAGAAATGTGGAGATTCATGGATCAACTAATGTCGACGACATAGCCCAAGAAATTGCTAGACTTAAGTGGCAGTGGGCGTCTACCGGCTAATGATAACTGTGAATGGTTAGTCATTTTTAAGTTATGAAAAAAAAAACCCAATTCGTCAATGGTAAAAGTAAAGAAACTGCCATTTTTATCCTTCTTATACAATCTAAAGAGGGCAGAGGACGGATTTTAAAGTTCTTACCTCATTTTATATATAGACCATGGAACTGTGAAAGCAGCGTCATAATGTTTTAACTAATTATTGAAGTAGTTACAGTTTAATTGCAAGCATTGGATGTCTGATTTGTAATCCAATTTCAAGATTAATTAAACTATATTAGGAAGATGCCAAGGTTTCGAGAACCCACCTACATACTTACCAACACCCTTGTAGTCAAACTGCAACTATAAAAATATCGCTGACGTGACTACGACATTACGTATGACAATCGGGACACTTCATCCTCAATCTCATTGCACCTTCATGTCGTATAACACAACAGCGTTAATTTCTTTAATTTTTTAACGAATTAAATAATTTCAAGTAATATTTAAGTAGTATATTAATAGACTCCTACAAGAGAATTCCTATTGTAGAATCATTTAAGAGGTTATATATTACTGAGGACTATTAAATTCAATTATTTATGAGAGGTACTACAATAAATGAGTTTCAACCTTTTTTTTTCTCTCGTGGGGAAATCCTACATCGGATACTCTTCTGCTGCCGGGTCAGCAGAAGAGTTATGCCGGACTCTTACCGGCTAAAACCCCACAGCATCCTTCTCAAGATCCTTGGTCGGAATTACGGGAACGCTTGCGCATACTTCCGGGGTTCCAACGGCATTGATCGATTATAGGATCTCGCCTCAGAGTTGAGCTGCCACTCCTCACCTTTCACTAACGCACAGACGCATCTGTACGCGCCACCTCGAGGTCTTTGATATACGGCAACAAACGACCCCCGAACTCGCTGCCATAACCTCTCTTATGGGGGTTGGAGGCTATTATTCATTGTCCTCCGTCGCCCAGGTCTCTGGCTACGAATAGGGAGAAGAGAAGTTCTTTCTCTCTCCCTCTCCGCAGCCTCCTTTTGCGACATCATTTGTTCGCAAAAGGCGACGCCAGCACTCCACGCCTTCTCGCTTCCTGTCATAGCCTTCATAAAAGCTTGAAGAGAGAGGTCTGTCCTTATTTCAGCGATGAGATCTTGACGCAAATTTGTCCAACTGAGACAATCCTCCAACGTATGCTGCGCCGAGTCCTCATCGCTGCCACAATGATGGCACATAGCTGTTGGCTCTCTACCAATGCGGCACAGGTACTTACCGAAACATCCGTGCCCGGTCAGCACCTGTACCAGTCGGAAGGTCAGCGCGCCATGTGTTCTGTTCAACCAGTCATTTAAAACTGGGAACACAGCATCTATAGTTCGACGTTCCGAGCGCCACACATAAGTCGACGCTAAAAACTCCGCCTCAAATGAGTTTGAACCTAGTCGAAGAAAGAACCAGGCTACACGGCTTTACGTCGAACGAATGAATACTTTATAAATAAACAAAGTTAATCGTTTTTTTTAAATAAAAAAAATGCTTTCACACTAAAAATACCTCCTCTAAAATAACCGACAACGGTTGTAAGTATCCTTATATAATATAGTTAAATAGCCACAAAACAAAATCCATATTTGATTCATCACCGGACATATGTTCACTTAACATGTGAAATTAAGGTCTAGTGTCTATTTTTAATAAGAAAAAAATTGCGAAAGTCATATATCCTAAAATTGAGAGTAACGATTATGGTGTATTGGTTATACCTAACGGCAGTCGTAGGAGAATACACCTTGGATATATTTCATTCATATACTTTAATAATATAGTACGTACATAAGCAATTTTTTTTGTCACTTAGATATATCGCTCTAGGCATTTTAGATTAAGGATATGTACCACGTAATAATAGCAGGGGAAATTTCTGCATTTTCTTTGTAAGCAGATACAAATAGCTTTGAGTCGGCTTACTGCAAAAGTGCTGCAATGTATTTGAATTGAAAAACCGTAATAAACTAGAGGACCGAGCAGGATTTCCGCCTTTGTATCTACATACCTGCGGCGGAAGGTAACAGATTGTAATGCTTCGTGTAATATACATTTATATTTTAAACTTGATCCGCAAGTGTAATATATGTATAACAGATATTCCTATTGCAATGCTTTTTACAATTACGCATAAATATATTTGACACTATATATATATATATATTATATATAAAAGATTTCTATATATGTAGAGGCTGATTACAGTATCTCTGGAACCATAAGGTTTAGAGACTTCAAATTTACTAGCAATATTCCTTTTCAGATCAGCAAAAAACGGACTTTACAACACTCGCTCCCCGTGGGGAGTTGTTACAGCTCTCAAAGCGGCCCGGTGATAACTAGTACTCAATCATTTTCATTCAAAAATATTCGGATACTGGACATTTAGATAAGTTAATATTTAATAACTTCCACATATTCAGTGTCCTGGTGATGTGTTACCAATAAGTCATTTGTAAGAAGCTTTAATAATAAACTGTTATAAACATTTTTAAGTGACTTCTGAAAATTATGTCATGTAAAAACATTAATTGCACAAACCTGGAAATATTTGTTCACAGACACATTTGAAGAAAAACACATTCAAAATTAGTGATAATAATGATGATGATAATGACGTTGAAAATTATATACTACGTTTTGATAACCATTAACCAAACAATAGCATGACAATGGATACGGTTCAACCATTTCTGGGTTTAATTTCCTTTTATGCAATAAGTTATAAATTTGCATCGTTACTTTCGATTCATATCATTGTCTCAAACTTTGTACTTTTTACATTATAATCGAAAAAAAATATTAGCTTTTAGTTTATTTATTTATAAATATATATAATAAAAGTGGGTTTCCTTTCTTCGCCAATCACGTGAAAACTAGTGAATATATATCGATCGACATTGGCACATGACTGATGAACATGGATGATTTGTAAATCATTAATGGTTGCAGGCTATTTATTATTTGATATTTTAAGATACATTAGAGTTTTATTTCTAAATAAGTTTTATTAACATTTTCATTTCGTGTTATTCATTTCATTCATTCTATAATAACTGCGGCCATATAAAGTCATTTACGGTTGCGGTTGCGGTTGCGGTTGGGGCTGATCCCAAGGAATATTTCAGACAGATTTCAATTCTAATTGTATATTACACCCAGCGAAGCGGACAAGGAACAGCTAGTATTGAAATATAATGATTGTAAATCTTTTATTTTCCTTTGTCCATATTTGAAGCGTTATAAAAAGGAGTGAATTTTAAAGCGCGATGGAAGCTATAACCCAAATTCCACTGCCGGCGAAAAACCGTCGATTTTGATTCTGATTCACCTTTGTGTTGCCACTTCACTGAGTGTGCGCAGATTTGTGAGTTCAAAATTGTTCATATGTCGTACTCGTGGAGACATTTGGAATGCTTCGTAACGAAAGGGGAATGGAATTCAATTTTATACGGTTTTCAGGAAATGAACGTTACTGTTTTATTTAGGCAAATATATCTAATTAATAACCTTAATGTTAATAATACTCCGCCGCCGGTTTTTTTTATAATAAACTAGTTTTTATTACTAGTAATAGTATGTATAACTCGAGTCCAGTTTACAAAAGGAATGACTTTATTATGACTACAATTTTATTGTTATTTAACTTGTTACCTGTAATTGTAAATTTCTTTTTATAACAGACTTTTCTTCCTTAGTAGCTCGACTCATTCAAATTTTAACCCAAATAAAGGTTCGAAGATATTCATTTACTTTATTACCGACATCAAACACACGCCGCGTGCGTTAATCTTGATATAAATAAAATCTGACAACCACTGCCAAGAGAGCAGACTCTTCTCTTGTCTGCTTTTGTCATACTAATAATCCATGATAGAGCTAAAACAAATGTTACATTACTACTAAAAATTTAAATTACAATTAACAAGTTACAATTACATACAACAACAAGTAACAACACGTGAACTGTTTGCTTTCATATCCCTCTATCAAAAGATCTCGATGGATCAGTCATCCTTTTAGTGACTTTGATACTATAGACCATAAATATAACGAGGTTTTTCAACACCCTAATTTTTTCAACCCTATTTTACTTATTACGTACAATGTAGTGATACAATAAGAAAAATAGGAGTAACTTTTTGCAATAATAAAACATTAAAATAAATTGTTTATATTGATGCTGTGCTTTAATGAAGAATGCTTTTAAGTCTTAATTAAAATTCCCGTTTTCCACTTATTCCTTCCCCTTTGAATAAATTAGCGCCTGCGATAATTCAATTTGTAATGAAGAGATTTAAACGGAGGGGATTGAAATGAAAAATGTTCTCATTTTATACAACATCTTGTTAATACTGTTGTATTGGAATTTTTACATGCAACTAGATAATATTAGCGTCATATAAACCAAAAAAATAATTAAACATATCGATCAATCATTGTTCATATTTGTTTGGTAAATCTCTGTTGCCGGAGACAGTCCAGGTATCATCGCAGCTCCAATTTCGACCGTCAAAAGTACTGTGCAAAAGTAAAATCTCTGTCTTCCAGTTTGAAAGGCGCTGTGGCTGGTGAAATTACTAAGGTAACGACACTTAATATATTATAATAACTTATATCGTGTTATGACTGAAGGTGACGAGCACAATGTGCTGCTGTGTATGTCATCCTAACTAGCACCACGTTGTTATGAGCAGGCTTCTCTATTATATTAGGTAAACGTATCGCTCGTCGGTTCGACGTGTAAAAAAAATAGTTTATTGTTTTTTCCAAGTGCGAAACGAGTTAGGATTTACCAATCCACAGTAAGCTTTATGCAAGACACAGTCAAGGAGGGGATAATTACCTTTACCCCGCACTGCACTGCAACCTTTATGCGGGTTTAGTAAGGATGTATCTTATGGTTTGAATAATGAATTCACCAATAATCTGAGAATTGAAGCGCAGTTCAGATTGTATGTGCTTTAGGTCGCCAAGAGAAATATGGGGAAATCAACATGGTCCAAAAGGATTTTCAGCATCAGTTGTGGACAGGTGAGGTCCTCCTGAAAGTTCGAAAAGACTGTGTTAGAAACATAGAAAAGGATGTTTATTGTAATGATTAATCAATAAAATATAGAAAACTGAATAAAAAGGAAACAAGTGTAGACTATTTGGATGAGGCCAGTAGTTCTGTTACGCACAGCATGGGTGATTGATTGATTCTGTTGTTCATGTTATCGATGTTTCCGTGTTGCTGACAATGCGTCCGAGGCTTCGGATCTTATTTATTGCACGGAACGTTTGATGATGGATCGAGTAACCGTGGATGTGAATAAGTAATGATATCCCTTGAAATATAGGTACATCGCAAAGCTAAACTAAGCGAAGGTACAGAACAGGTCCTATCCGAGTGCTTTATACATACATATATAGTAAATAAATTTTTTTCTTTTGACTGGAGATTTTTAATGTTCATTTGGGGAATAAAGTCTCTATATGATGATGATATCCTATTATAACTCTTGAAGAGAGTATGAATGCGCTGACAAATCTATTCTATATTTATCTATTATTTTTTTAACGGCATATAATAGTCTAAGGGAAGTAAACCTTTTTATTACGTTTTCATACATATATAAGAATATAGGTAATGAGTTGATACTTTACAGCAATTAAATTATCATCAAAATACTTTTGTTAACGGGAAAATATTAATTTCGTGTTTGTAATCTAAATACGGTCTATCTAAATGACGCCAACAAGTTTTAATTCAAAAAAGACAGCCAGTGTAAAATCTGCGTGTTTTGAACTGATTCATTGCATCTTAATAAAAAAGTTTACAATGGGCTTATTAAATCCTTTTTAATGAACACAGCCCATACAACAACTCACGGGACCCAAGTCAACCTCACGTGGTCGTGGTGCCCCCTGCTAATTAACAAACTAGGCTCTGGCTCTCATCAACCTCATTCGAGTTCAGCCCGCCGTACCGATCGGACGTGTTCCATGCTGTCGACATCAGGGCGCACCGCCGGTACGCCCCGCCAGCGCCCTACCCGTCCGTGCTTAAGTAGCTTTTTTTATTCGACTCAGAGGCAGTCATAGTTACTGTATAGGGCTTGCCGCATTTGGCAACGGCTAGGTCCTCTACGCAAGTAAGCACATAACCCCGCCGGCGTACGGCGGGGCAGCATCAACACAAATTGGCGGCCATACAAATGGACGCTATACTCGCCCGGTTCCCAGAAGCCGAGGAATAATTCTGCAGGTGCCTTCTCACCTTCTCTTCATGCTCCGTGAACTATGACACGGACAGCCCGGCCTCTCCAGACCCAAACACCGCGACTCGCGCGCCACTACAGTCAAGGGCCCCCGTGGCGGGGCCTTCTAAACCCGACCTGCCCGCCTCTTCCGACTCGGGCTCGGAAGGGACCATTAGCAGCAGTGACATGGAGCTGGAATATCCACTATCTAAACGTGTCGACGACGAAGGCTTCACCATCGTTGTCAAGAAGCGCAAACACGCTTCTAAACGCTCCTCCGACTCAAACTTGGCTCGTGACTGCCGTCGAGCACGCCGACAAAAAAGGCCGCATCTCTTGCGCACTCCCACTAAAGCTCGGTCCCGCCCGAGAAACATGGCCCAAAGCCGCCGCCCCTCTCCGATTGTCCTCCAGGACAAAAAGAAATGGAACGCAGTTTCCAAACGGTTCGCCCAAAATAGAGTGCCCAAAAGCGCAGAACACCGCGCAGGGTATTCGCATCAACCTAGCCACGGTTGATGATTTCCGGGCTGCTACCAAGCACCTGCGGAACGCCGGCCTCGGCTTCCACACCTTTGTTCTCCCCGAGAAGAAGCAACTCCGTATCGTTATTCGAGAAATTCCTCTTGAGCTTGACATCTCTGAGATCATCGACGACCTCAAAAATTAACACTCCTGCTCATCCTCACGAGTCTCAAACTCTCCCCGGATGGGAAGAAAATATTCAGCATCGACCGATTGTGCAACCTCACCAGTGTGAAGGTCGAGGTCCCTCACAAAAAGGGCATCATCGACCAATGCCACCGATGCCATTTTTACGGCCACTCGGCCCGCAACCGCTACACTCGCCCGAGATGCGTCAAATGCATCTGGGACCACGGGCCAAAAGAGTGCCCCCGCTCCGCGGAAGCGACGGATCCCCCGAACTGCGTCTTGTGCAAAGCCTAGGGGCACCCCGCGAAATATCGCGAGTGCTCCCAAGCCCCGCGCAGGCACCCCGGGGATCCACATCGCCCAACCACCGCTCCCATAAAGGCTGCACCGCAGCTCTCTGCCCCCTCTGGGCTTCCACCCGCGCAGCCCGCCTCTTCGCCGGCGGTCTCGGCGTAGAGCAAACCGCTCCCCCGACCTAAACCCACCGAGGC
Organism: Ornithoptera alexandrae; assembly: GCA_029030555.1. NCBI lineage: Eukaryota > Metazoa > Arthropoda > Insecta > Lepidoptera > Papilionidae > Ornithoptera > Ornithoptera alexandrae. Next base: position 431,518 of record JARDVY010000297.1, on the reverse strand, counting down.
TCCCAAATCCGCCCCTCCGTTAAGGCCGCCGAAACTCCAGGCTGCTCCCAGCCAAATGCTACCACTCTCGCAAATCCAGAAACTTGTCACCTACATTAAGAAAGTGAACATCAAGGACATTCTTGTTCTCTGAGAAATGCTGCGAGTCGCGAAGAATTCGCAGGACAGGCTCAGGGCCTTTCTCGAGTACGGCGACACTCTCGCCGTGCTGGAGGAGGACTACCCCTAATTCTCCTAAGACTCTGTCCGCGACGATAATCATAAAAATGACTACCAAAATCCTGGACAGAATCAAACCTCGCTCTTTAACTGTCGCGCTCTTCAACGCGGACGGCATCCGCTCTCAAAAGGAAGAAATAAGCTTATTTCTCAGGAACGACGACGTCGACGTCATGCTCATTCAGGAAACGTTCCTTAAACCCTTCAATCGCCATACCATATTATCCGTCACGATAGGTTGGCCGCACCAAAAGGCAGCACCCCCATCTATATTAAACGGTCCCTACACTGCATATCGCTAGAAAGTCCACCCCTTGCCAACATAGAAATCTCGGCGTGCAAAATCTCCCTCACCGGTCATCAACCGATCGTCATCGCAACCGTCTATCTGTCCCCCTCCAAAACGGTGCGGGGAACAGACATAAGAACCCTTCTCGAGCTAGGCCAGTCTGTTATCCTCGCTGGCGATCTCAACAGCAGGCATAACACCTGGGACTCAAATAACTTCAAATGGTAAAATCCTGTACAAACTCGCGGATAAGCTCAAGCTTAACGTTGTAGCCCCGCCAACTCCGACGAGATTCCCGCCTATCGCATCCACCTTGGACATTGCGTTGTTCAACAACGTCACCATTCCACTGCATTCGATCGAGACCATTAACGATCACAGATCCGATCACCGCCCAGTTCTAATGAACCTGGGCCGGCCCGCTAGTAAGGTCCCTCTGACCAAAACCATCGTCAACTGGCGCAGCCTCGAGGTCAAACTCAAGGCTGCAGAACCCCAGCACCTAGATGGTATGCCTAGCACCATCGACTTGCTCGATAGTGCGCGAGCGTATCGTAGTGAGCGATCGACTCGTTGATCCATCTCATCGCCACAGCCGTCGAGGAATCGTCGAGGACGGTTCCCGAATCGGATTACCTTCTCGGGTCCCTCCCGGCCGACCTTCGACGGCTGATCAGATCTAAAAACGCCGCTTTGAGACTCTACTCTCGATATAAATCCGAGGAGAGCGAGATAAAACTGCGCCGCCGTCAAAGGCAAGTTAAAGAGCGCATATCCGAACTCAGATCCGACAGATGGGACAATCTGCTTTGTAACTTGGAGCCTTCGGACGCCACGTTCTGGCGTCTGGCCCGCAGTCTCAAGGCGGAGAACATGGCCCGTATGCCTCCCCTCGTAATGAGCAATGGTTCCTCTCTAGCGTTGGAGGATACCGATAAAGCCGATGGTCTTGCCGACAGTCTGGAGAGCCAGTGCACTCCCTCAACCACACCATTGGACCCCGCTCACCTCAAATTCGCCGAGGATGAGGTGCGCCGTAGAGTGATATCGAGATCATTGACATCATCAAGCGGCTGAAATCCAAATCTGCCTCGGGTTCCGACTACATCCCCAATAGAGTGGTGTAAGGTCTTCCGCCCCCAATCATCGGCCTGCTAGTGGCCATCTTTAACGCCCTGCTAACCGACTGTTCCTTCCTAAACGCCTGGAAAGATGCCGTAGTGATAGGTATTCCGAAGCCCGGAAAGCCGAGGAAGCTACCCAACAGCTATCGCCCGATTAGCCTACTGAATACCTTAGGCAAACTCTCCGAGCGCATCATCCTAGAGCGTCTGAGCCACTTCACCACAGAAAACAACCTACTCCCCTACGACTAGTTCGGGTTCAGGAGTACCCACTCTTGCGTCCGGCAAGTCCACAGGCTGACGGAACATATCTTGGCCTGCTTCGAGCACAAGCGTCCGATCGACACCTGCGCCGTCCTATTCGACGTCGCGAAGGCGTTCGACAAAGTCTGGCACGAGGGCTTGTTATACAAGCCTTACGCTCATAAAGTGCCAGGCGACTCGTACCCATCATTCGAGCCTACCTATCGAACCGCTTCTTCCGCTTCTGCGCCGAGCAGGCTCTCTCCTCGATCCGGCCGATCAAAGCCGGCATCTTTTAATGCTCTTACCTCTCTCTGATACTCTTCTCGCTCTACGCGAGCGACATGTCCAAAGACCGCTACGTCAGCCTCGCTCTTTTCGCGGATATTATATCGACTCGCTTACAAAAGGCGACCACTCGTCTAGGGCAATGGTTCCGGAAGTGGCGAATCGACGTAAACCCGGAAAAAAGTGAAGCCATTCACTTCATCTTCACATGAAGTCGGTCTTACACGGCTATAAACGCGGCCAGATCTCCTTCTTCGGCTAGTCCATCCCATGGAGGGACTCGGTCAAATACCTCGGCGTCACGCTCGACGCCAGGCTCAACTTCAGCGCCCACATTCGCGGGGCGAGGAACAAAGCGGCTCACGTGCTGGGCAAGCTACACCTACCGTTGTGCACGAAGAGCAAGCTCTCTCTCAGACTCAAGCTTCACCTCTACAAGGTATGCGTAAGACCTATAATGTCTTACGCCAGCGAAGTCTTTGCCCATTCGTCCGGAGCACGCGTCAAACCCCTGCAGGTTCTCCAACCCCGATTCGCACCTGCATCGCAACCGGTGCCGAATAGTATCAGCGCAATGTGGACCTCCACAGCGACCTCAAACTCCCGACCATTAAGGAGCACTTCAAAGAATGCTCTGAAACATACTTCGCCAAGGCGTCAGCTCATCCCAATCCTCTGGTGGCCAAAGCGGCCAACTACGAACCGCCCTCGGATCCCAAGATTAAAAAGCGCAGACCACGGCATGCGCTAATTCCGCCATCCCCAAGGGTCCCTCACACCACACACGAACCCACAGTCAACGACAAAACCCACGAACGCACAGTCACCGACAACACCCACGTCACCACCCACACTTCGGACACTACCAACACGCTCCGAATTTTGACATTACTCCGCCCTCGCTTCAGAAAGCTGGGCCACAGGTACTCACACACCGCGTACACTAAGTACACCCGCGATCAGGGGCGGTCCTCACCTCCCAGAGATTCCGATATAGGCGAAGGTAGTCGGGGAACGGGTTCGCGCCCGTCCACGACGGCCGAGTAGATATCGAGAAATTTCGCCGTCGGATAACTACATTCCACGTAGTATACTTTTTTTTTTAAATCAGGCTGTGGATCTTAGTCAACGAGCCCAGAATCAGATAAGCTGTAAAAGTCGCATGACTTGCAGCGCTAACATTGACAGGAATCCAGGTCTCATCGACGCGCATTAGGCCAGCGTGGTGGGGAGTGGCCCAAATCCCTCCATAAGAATTCCTTCAAAAATGAAGATCTTTGGGGGGTGCTTATGTCCAGTTGTGGACGTTTAAAGGTTAGTGATGATGATGATGATGTTATAATTATTTTGTAAAAGTTCATTAAATTTGAAAATAAATAACGTGTAGTATAGGTTAGTATGTTTTATTAATCATCCTTCACTATATTGTTGAATCTTTCTCTCCTGAACCTTATGGTGTACCAACACTGTATACTTGTACATGCATATGCCACTAGAAGTTCTTAGTCCTTCAATAATAATTAATCGTATCTTAGTTAATTTACTAATTATAATTGAATCAGATATTTCGTTTCATTACTTTTAAAAGAAAGAGAGCAGTTCTCCGATAATGATGAACACTCAAAGGCGAAGAAGTAGTATACATTATAATGAGTGCAGCATGTTTTCGTTTCTGTATTTAATGGTACATTATAAAGAACATAAATTCAACGAAATAGTCCGCAAACATTAATTAACGTCTGGACGCTGGCAGTGTTCGTCTCGTTTAACTGTCCATAAAATTTGAACAAACTTTACTTACTGAAATTATTCATTTTATATTACATATTAAATTGATGAGCATGATGTTCCACCAAAAGAAACGTTTAGGTAATTTCCTTGTTTGTTACTAAGTGGTGGGAGCAACGACTAGTATAGGGCACATACGCAAATAATAAGCTCTGTACTCAAAAACTATTTAACTATATCAAATCTATCATTACCATGAGTAAGTTACCTAATTAGAAAATTTTCTCTATTATTGGACAATATTTCGTGTTTTGTGCCTAGAAAAAATCAGCAGCAGAATTGAGTATCAAAAATTCATCAAATTCATACGCCACGATATCTGTCACCTTAATTGAACGCATCCATAAACGAGTACCTATCAACATTTTTTATCTATCAACAAAATTTGACTATCTCTCTATGGAAATCTTTGAATAGGGAATCAAAATTTTTCGTATTCATTTACAGTAAACATAAACACGATAACGACACGACCACGACACTACATTAATAATTAACTACTTTATGTTCGTCATTTTCTAGTTTATACAAAATGCTTTAAACGAATTCATATTTAATAAATTTCCGTATAATCATCAACCGATATACGTCCACTGCTGGATATAGACCTTTCCCAAAAGATCCCCGCGTTTGTAAGGGTTCGTATTGCGGGATTTGGGCCGTTTGTTCATTAGCATGGTGCACCACGAGCAGGTGAGGCTGGCTTGGTCCCGAGATTTGCTGTGCGGGACCCCTTACATTCCTTTTATCCATTTCCTTGTATCCATTGTTATTAAATCCGTTTAAATTAAAGTTCCAAGTTCAGTGGAAAGGTTAAATTGTCGTTGTTTGTTACTCAGTTGATCGTCTTCACGGCAGTAACATTACTATTTGAAGTGAGAAACGGAAAAGGAGGACGGAAATGGTCAAGTTAAAACGTATTCAAAAATAATTTATTAGAGATTATATATAATATTAGAGATTTAATAGAGTCGTCTTATACACTCTCATTTCCGTTCCAATAAATTAGTAATGTTAATTCAAAGATTCGAAGGGAAGAAACATTGACAAATATTTGAATATATTTCATTTGTAGTTAACTTATTTATTTCGTGGCATTAATAATACCAATCATTAATTATTCATAATTCATTGTCTTGTCAATTCTATGAAATCTATTTGATATTTAATTTAGTTTTATTATAGTAACTATTGTACTATTACATAGCTGTGATAGCTTGTCCCAGTCCAATGTAAATATATGACCGTATTTGTAACAAGCTCTCAATTCAACGTAATATTTTTGTCGCATTGCATATGCGGCGGAAATACTTTAATAGAACGTGACCCGACTTGAGATGTTCGATTTCAACAAATGTTTGGATTGTTTAAAGGAAAACAATATTTTTAATAAAATAAAAAGTTTTACACTTATTCGCCAATCACGTGAAAACTAGTGTGTATCAACACAGGAATAACCATTCGAAGTGTAATGATTTGTAGATGGTTATAGGCAATTTATTTTTTGAATTTCGTAGATTCATCATTATCTTATTTCTAATTAACTCTTATTAAAATGATCATTTCTTCTTATTTATGCGGTTGCTATGGAGAGTAATTTGCGATCTAATTTTATATTACGGCCAGCAAACCCGGCGAGGAACAGCTGCTATATAATTTTGTATTAGTGGCATGTGTTAAGTAATACTATAAACGTATTTGTATTTGTGTATATTGAGGTTTAAATATCGATCATCATCATCATCATTATTATCCGACAAACATCCACTGCTGGACATATGCCTCCCCCAAAGATCTCTACATTGTTTGATCGTCGGAGCAGTTGGTGGGGGAGGGGGAGCTGACAAAACTATTTCTTCCGGTACGTGGTGGCCATTCGAGAACCTTAATGCCCCATCGCCTGTCAGTCTTTCGAGCGACGTGTCGTGCCCATTACCACTTGAGGCTAGCCATCTTTTGGACTATGTCGGTGACCTCATTTCTGAGTTGATCACGCAGAGAAACTCTGAGCTTAGCCCGTTCTGTAGCTCTCTGTGCAACTTGCAGCCTTTACACAACGCCCACTGTAAGCGGCCACGTCCCGGAGCCACAGGTCATAACCGGCAACTGGCACGAATTAAAGACCTTTGTCTTTAGACACTGCGGTAGTTGGGAAGGGAGAGGGAGTAGCATCCCGAACGCTGCCCAGCCGAGTTGGAATCGTCGATTGACCTCATTCTAGAAGTTGAAGTTGCCAAGCTGAACTAATTGTCCTAGGTAAATATTTTCTTCAACAACTTGCAGTGTAGAGCCTGCAATCATAACTAGAGTGGGTACAATGTGGGCATTGGACATAATTTTTGTCTTCTCCATAATGATATGCGCACGCGTTAAAATGCTTTACAGAGGTTATCCAGCATTTTGCCAAGGTGTTCCAGGTGTCTCAGCCATGACTACGATATCATCGGCTTCTTTAGAAATGCTCTACATAATATTAGGTATGAGTAATTAGGACTTGCTGCAGTAGATGATGAGTGGAGACCTGTTCAACGTCTAATCACAAAATCCCTACATCTATGTTGTTAATTATTTCAATTTGTAATTTCGCCCATGTATAAAAAAAACTAGAACTGAAAATACTCTATTCTGCTGAATAAAGTATTTATCTCTCAATGTGATGTATATTAAATTTTTTATTTCATTAATTTAAAAACATCAAAACCGGTAAGAAAATCATAATATTTCATATATTAGATAATACATTATACACGATAAGACAAAGTTATTATTCTGTTTACTTATAGATGGTAAGTCTCGGTTATTAAAGCACACTAATCCAGAAGTAGCTTAAATAAATCCTCTTTCAAGATTCTCACAACATTTAGGAGACAGCTCTTGAACGTTGTTTATTTATTAATTAATGTTAGTTATGTATTAAATATCCGATTTGTTATAAATTATATTTATCTCCACGCAAAATGACAGTAGAAACCAAAAATTGTCATAAGAGTCAACATCAACGCGGTAAACTGCCGGAAGCGCTAACTGCATTTCCTCTCTATAATATTATATTTAAGCTTTGAGCACAGAAAACGGCTACAACTAGATTTTCCTCTTTCATTTAAAATATGCATTTACTTTTGCACAACTTAATAATGTATTTACATTTTATCCTATACTTGGTATAATTTTTTATTCATCACATCTCTAATGAATGTCTGTGGGTATTACAGAAATGAAAACTATGTTGGAATTAAATTTTAACTTTCATATACATACAACTATTTCATACGTATACAACTTTCATATACTATATATTACAGGTTTTATTATATACTTATTAAATTTTTATATGCTGCCAATGTAACGCAAATCTATCCTCCGGACAGTATTATCACGCTCCCTTTACATTTATTTATATAATTTATCACTCATCAGTAGCAAAATTTGCATGATAAGCAAACATAGGGTAAATTAATAATGTATATGTATATATATATATATACACACATACACATTTTACAACTGAAACACCAAAAGCTTTCACGAGGCAGTTCGTCTAGACAGACTAATCCTATATGATAGATTACTGCGTTTATTTGAAACACAAATACTTCTTCTCCCTTCCTGTAGACAGATTCAGTAAAGTTTTAGTTAGGCGTAATGTACATTCATACTGTATATAGATAGATTCATGGATTTATTTTTTTATATGCGATGAAACTATCATTATGTTCTCAGTAGTGGTCCAGCATTCATCTGTTTATAGGAAAGACGAGATGTTGAGAATTCTGACCTGCCTGCTTTAAATATGACACATACATACTTAAAATCAATACAATTAAGTCGCTGATTGCATTCTTAAAACAATACATACTAAGTTACTAAGTTTCTACGAAAATCATAGAATTTGAATTCAGTATGATCAATAACGGGATATTAAAGTACAGATCGCTTGTACTGGGCAGAAGAGTAGCATCACACAACTTTACCCAAATTAGGTCGAAGTGTTGCTGTAACCAAAATTTACCCTCCCACCAAAATAGGCAAACAAGAGCATCGTCTTCATCATGAAGAAACCTTCTAGTAACTATTCAAGATTAGTTAAACTACAATTTTGAATCAGAGACCTTATGTGTGCCCATAAATGATCTAAATTACCATTTACTATTAAATTAATTAAATACCGATATAGTTTATTATATTAAAAATTATGTATTTTTTGTTAACTAAAGATACGACAGTAAAATAAATTAGTTTATTGTCGTAGGTTAAAACCTTCCGGTTCAACGTATTTGTGCCAAGTTTCCCCGCTTATATATTACCTGGAGTGGTTCATGGTGTGCGTGAGGGAACCGCTGCAAAACACAATGTAACCTTGGCCTTTGCCGTGATTACTTAAGCTGAAGTCTAAGAAGAGTATATAATAGTTTATGAATAACAGTTAACAGTAACATAATAATTTATTCATATTTGTTATCATTTATATGTAAGTAAGTCTTTCTTTGTCTCTTTTCTTTTAGTTTTAAATGGTTGATAATGAAAAAAGCTGAAAAAAAAAACCAAAAAGTTTTACCTGATGCATTATTAGCTTTATGTGGCGAGCATTGTGCGTAAATATATAAACAACTAGATATTACTTTATTATGTGCTGCATAAAGGAAACATACTTATATACTACTTATCCCTCTGTTTATTAAAAATGTGTATTTTTTTAACCAGCAGAGATAATCATATATTTCAGATACCGGATAAATTTAAGATTTGTCTACTTATGTAACACAAATTTTTCAAGAAATTACACAATCTAGTATTTATTAGAAAACAGTTATTTTACTCTCCTATTATTAAATACTGACCTAAATGTTTATACCGCTTTTTAAAGGTAAGTGTTGTATAAGTTGGCCAAGTTTTGTTCGAGACACATATATATATATATATATACTTTTGATATAAGCATCGATTGAGTAAGTAAGTATTGGGTACGTTAGGAATCTAAAATAGGAAATATTTTTAGATCATAATATTTTCAGGTTTCAAATAAACCCAGAGCTCAGGTTTAGGTAAATTTCCTCTCATTTTTCACCGAAATCTAATTTACTTCAAACGCGTGCTGTACAAAATACGTATATTACCCATATTAAATTATACATTTGTATTATGATTTACTGTATATTTGTGATATAATTTCGTAGTGCCCCATTTATAAAAATATATTCAGAGATATGTTTTTGAATAACGCACCCTTATATAAATAGATATCAGAGTAGAGGGAGATTGAAAACGGTGTGTTGAGAATGATGTGAAGAGAAACGATCTGACTACTGAGACGAAAGATGATAGCGATAGGTCAGGTTAACAAAGAATACATGTTGGTCTTAACTCACTCCAGTTCTAGATTTATAACGTTATTAAGAAGGAGATTTTAAACCTCTCTTTTAGATACTTTTATAAGGTCTGTCGTTAACACTTTCGTAATTACTCAATGTCAAGGAGAGTTTAACATTTTACCGCATTCAGCAAATTTACTTTGTTATATCTAGTTTATACATTTTAAAAGTTTACATAGTAAGGTAGTTATTTTTAATGACTAAAAAAATTATAAATTATTTCAAGTAAAATTACTAATTAATCATTGATCGAAACAGATTCAAAGTTTTTCATTTTCGTAAGCGCTGTTGACAATTACTTGAATAGAAATTAAAAACTAATGAACTAATGAAATGAAAGATTTTATCTTTGAAAGTTTTCTCTTAATCTTAATTTAGACAACGATAGCGCATACTTTACATTCTTGTTACACAAAGTAAATTGTTTCAAGTTCTTTTTAACCCGAAACTTATTTTCAGCGCTCTTTGCATTCAATAGTATTGCCATGGTTTCTTCGCAACAGAATGATAATTCCAAATAGATGTCATTCTGTTACTATAACTATAACTATAACTCTCGTCCGCGGAGGTCTCTTTAGGTTATATTTGTACTATATATAAATATTGTTTTATAGCTTAATTGTATCCGGAAGACAACTGAAAGTGGAAGGCGTAAGATGCTGTCACAAACGACCTTTTGTTATCTGCGAATAATTTTTCAAGGTCCTCTGGATTTGCGAACAAAGCGACTGACATATTTCACAGAACCGTAATCTCGCGCCTAGTTTGCGAAAGCTCGGGTAACTTTTTTTACAGTTAAATGCTTTAATTCCGTTTGATTTATTTCAGCGCAGACGTATCTCTGAATAGATGAATCTGTAAATGTTTCATCGGGCAACGTTAAAATTATTTGAATGGCATAAATAATAAGAATCGAAACCGACTCACGGCTATTGTTATAGTATTAATTAGTCTTTAATTCCTCGCCTTCTAATTATTTGCCTTTCTAAATCCTATGTTCTTAAGATGGTATTACAGTAAGTACTCACAGCAATGTTTTGGTACACCGTGAAGATTTAGAGACTGATATAACATTTGCGACTGTGTTTGTTACCTTAATATTTCATCAGACGCTTTTCAATTCAATTCCCTTTAATATATTATATATAGGCTTATATTTATTTAGCCTATGTATATACATTATTCAGTTGTGTCCTTAATGTAAAGCTATACGAAAATATTTTCATTAGTTGTATTTCTTCACTTGACAAATCAGCGGGGTCTAATCGGTAAGAATGAGAAAAATATAATGAACAAGAAAATATCACCAGTATGCTCGTTATAGGATGGGTAACCTTGACAGAGGACTGTAGACTCGACACCCAGTCTAAATACATGACGAAGTAAAGATTTGTTGAAGTATAAAATATAGTAATCATGATCTCATTATTATATTATTAATCTTGTTCTTCTTCTTCGTCGGTATCACTCTTGACAGAGTGGTCATGGTCATCAGTTTAGGTGTTGGTCGCAAGCTTAACCACACGTCGCCATTCCGCTCTGATGGCCGCCTTCCTACTGCATTCATGTAGTGGTAAGGATGATGAGCCATTTACTGCCGCTTTTATCGGATCAGTCCATCTCATAGGCGTTCTTCTTCATATTTTTATTAATAAGTAATGTTTGAAAGGTTTAAAGTTAAATGAAAATCAAATAGTGGTTTTTCGAATTTTTTATTATAATAATTTGCAAAGCATACACCGAAGCCGGATTACATATCTTAACATAAACACAACTTTAAATATATTATCCAAATAACATGAAATCCTCTGAGCCATACGTTAATACATTTTAATCAAATTTCGTAAAATAACTACTCCATTATAATTTTTATTACGGGATAAATGTTAATAAATGTATATTTATTCCAAATATATCAAGTAATATATTATTTCTAAGTATTATATATCATGAAACAATTTCAAAAGATAATTTACAATTGAAAGCTTGATAGTTAAGCTGAAACAGATTTCGTAGTTAGTAATATTTGAATTGAATATTGTTTATATATTATTACATATTATTGTTTATATATTATTACAAATTATTTCCCTTTCGAAAATTTGTTTCATTCGCAGAATTATAACAAACAGGAAATAGTATTGTACAGGAATAGTAAAGCGCATAGTACAGTTCACGAAATAAAAGTTTGATTTATTACCTCCTAAATCGTTTAAGAATTTTCTGTATCTGTATGCGTTAGTTTTTATTCTATACATTAATAATCGAAAATTTTGTATAGATCAAAATTTAAAGCATTTTCAGAGCATTGAAGATTTTAAGTCATAACTCTGAACTGTTGTTTATAATATACATATTCTAATTGTTAATTAAAACTTACTACTGCTATTATACGTAAAATAACTTTCAATACATAGTCACCCTTACGGAGTAATAAGGAGGTTAGAAAAACGATGAAGAGTATGCATTAGACTGAATCTTAGTTAAAAAAGTAATACAAATAAAGTTAATTAACATAAATAATACTGTGTACGAAAATGTCTAAAATGCGAGTAAGCGACTGACCCTAATCTACAGTTAAATATATTAAATAGACATTTAAGACGTTACACGTTTTTAAGTTATTCTAAAACATTTACAGTAAATACTACATAAAATATGTGAAACGAATTCACCCGCGCACCTTGCATCGCCACCTCCAAGGTAGGTAAGGTTAATGGTGACATATGTTAACACAGAACTTAACCTACGGAGACACGTAAGTTGTCATGATTTTACGAAACCTCACTAATAATACACAAGATATATAGATAGTGTAGACATATCGTAAATACCGGAAGGACGTTACAATTCTTTTTTTTTTACTCTTTCGAATTCTTTGATTCTATTTATAAATCTTTTCCATTTAATACACATTTCCAAAACGTCGTCCCATGTAAGTAAGTATAAACATTTACATAATTCGGATTTCGCTTGAGACTGTACAAAGCAAACTGTTGGAAATGAAATATCACATTCATCTAACACATAGTTAATAACTATCTTATAAGAAACTCCATTGTTCGTTTACACCAATAATGACAAAGCTCTATATTTGTTACTTTATCTGTTATAATTCTTAGTATAATTGATTAATATTAAATAGGTTGTATCAACCGCATGCATTATATGTACATTTCTTATACAGTTACAGCTGTTTCGTTGGTATACAATTAATATTTAAGCATTAAGAAGTATTAACATACACAATTATACGTTTATCAGTGACATAGTTTACTGATGAAATGAATACTTTTTTTTAATATTCAACCTACCTTCATCTTCATCGCTAGTGTTAGGTGACAAGGAAATGTTCATGCCAATAATATCTACGTGTGCCATCAACTCATACAAAAGTCCTTCTAATTTTGCTTATGCTATCCTTACAACTTCTGAGCAAAGAAGATATGTAGCACTATCACATAATTACTAATAATTTCAATCTTGTTCACAAATTTAAAGGTTCGGTTCATACATTTATAGTGTATAAATTGGACTCTATACATACACACACACACACATATTTATATATAAATATATATAGATAAATAATACAATTTGATACATTTTAAATAGGGAGATTCGCAGTCGTTTTAAACTAATCATCGTACAATATTTAAGTAAGTTGTAATATAAGCCTTCACACAAATGTTATGTTTAATGTTTAATTGTTACATGTTGTAACTACTAGACACATAATCTACACTAACACATAATAAAGTGAATATATCGCTAACACATGGAAACATGTAATTTTGTGTTACGGTCATAAATCGTGGGTGTTTTTATATACTACTCAATGGTTATTTACTACGTATTATATAAATGTATTTATGATTTAGTTTAAATCTATTTATCCTCGGTTAGTGTAATACCTGTACATTAACATTATATATCTGTGTACAATTACAATACTCAATTAATTATTTATTACTTATTATTGAATTGGTGTTGCTCTTACAGTGTCGAACGAGTTTGTAAAATTAAAATTTAACAAACTGAAAGATTTTTGTTTGCGTTGCGTTTAGCGACACTTCGTGTAACGTGTAACGTGTAACGTGTAACGTGTAACGTGTAACGTGTAACGTGTAACGTGTAACGTGTAACGTGTAACGTGTAATGTGTAATGTGTAACGTGTAACGTGTAACGCGTAACGTGTAATGTGTAATGTGTAACGTGTAACGTGTAATGTGTAATGTGTAACGTGTAACGTGTAACGCGTAACGTGTAATGTGTAATGTGTAATGTGTAACGTGTAACGTGTAACGTGTAACGTGTAATGTGTAACGTGTAACGTGTAACGTGTAACGTGTAACGTGTAATGTGTAATGTGTAACGTGTAACGTGTAACGCGTAACGTGTAATGTGTAATGTGTAACGTGTAACGTGTAATGTGTAATGTGTAACGTGTAACGTGTAACGTGTAACGTGTAATGTGTAACGTGTAACGTGTAACGTGTAACGTGTAATGTGTAATGTGTAACGTGTAACGTGTAACGCGTAACGTGTAATGTGTAATGTGTAACGTGTAACGTGTAATGTGTAATGTGTAACGTGTAACGTGTAACGCGTAACGTGTAATGTGTAATGTGTAACGTGTAACGTGTAATGTGTAATGTGTAACGTGTAACGTGTAACGTGTAACGTGTAACGTGTAATGTGTAACGTGTAACGTGTAACGTGTAACGCGTAACGTGTAACGTGTAATGTGTAATGTGTAACGTGTAACGTGTAACGCGTAACGTGTAATGTGTAATGTGTAACGTGTAACGTGTAATGTGTAATGTGTAATGTGTAACGTGTAACGTGTAATGTGTAATGTGTAATGTGTAACGTGTAACGTGTAATGTGTAATGTGTAACGTGTAATGTGTAACGTGTAACGTGTAATGTGTAACGTGTAACGTGTAATGTGTAACATGTAACGTGTAACGTGTAATGGCGTGATACTGGTGACGATTTATCCGGACGCGCAGACAAACAGGATAAACGTAACGTAACGTATACATAGTTTCGCAGATAAAATAAGGAAGCGACGTTAACCGTCGCCCATAAATAACCAACGCCCCCCCCCTATAGTGTTGCCAAAGCGAACTTGTCCATTGTTAAGGAAGGAGTCGATTCTTCTCTTCAACTTCCTTCTATCAGTTTAAAGATAACCGCAACGACTATTTAATCCAATAGGTGGTGGGATTGTGGATGAATTACGCAATTGCGGGGTTGAAAATGATATTTAGCGTTATTGTAATTCCAAAAATACCTTCTTCGAAAGATTTTATTAGATTTTGATCGATGTTCATATATATATATACAATGGTGTACGGAAATGACATATGTTTATTTTTGCATTTTATTAGTAATAATTACACCGCGGAACAGATTCTTTGGAGAGTTTTTATTTGGCTGTGAGATGATACCAGTGCATAATGATATTTGTATGGTCTAAACAATGACCATGATCAATGCATTGAAAACGAACGGTCATCCATTTCGACGAAGTGTCTCTAAATGCAAAGCCTATATCTACTTACTTTCTAACTTGTAATTAAATTTTAATGTTACTTTCTTAACTCTATAATAGTAACACTAGATCTTCTTGCATTTTCTAATAATATTGTATAATGTTTTATTGATTGTCCTTATTAATAGATATACACTACTACCTCTTAAATACTAACTTCTACACTATGTTACTATTCATTGAATATATACTCATACATATTTACATTACTTACTTATTACTTAATTAAAAGAAAACCATCGAAGAATACATGTTGTGGCGTAAGTTGTACAAATTAAATACTAGTTAGGAATATGATGATAAACTTAAGTTGTTCATGTTTTCAAATAAATAAGAGGGTGTGCGTTAAATTTTAAACCTCCCGGAGTAACTTTGCTCTCAAGTGAAACTGTCAATTGTTTACAATTACACTACGACGTTGTTTGTTGTCGAGTGGGGGCCGTGTTAGTGGTAGACGGTCTGATGAGAGTGGCGGGAAGCCACTGGATGCGAGCAACGCGGGACCGATCGGTGTGGAGATGTTTGGGGGAGGAGGTCTATATCCAGCCAGCTATGCATATTTATCGGCTGGTGATGTTTGTCTTGTTGTATGTAAATTTCTACTGGTGGTTGGTAGGTTGGTATTTATACTAGTGGTAGGTCTCCGTGGCCGGACACCGTCAACCTAGTTACTACCGCAACGCCGATTTCTGCCGCCTAACAGTAGTGTGCAAACATTATTGTGTTCCGGTTTGAAAGGCGCTGAAGCTAGTAAAGTTACAGTGATACGTCTCGTGACTTAACATCTTGTGTCAAGAAGAAAAGCGCATTTTGGTGTAGTGTATAACATCCTAACTGCACCACGTTGTTATGAACAAGGTTATTACTTACCATCATGTGAATGTTTTATCCTTTTCACCGCTTCGTCGTATAAGAAAATGGAATTTAAAGTATGTTTTAAAATCTTTATAACATGTGTGAAACAGGCGAGGCGGTAGAACATAAAAGTAAACTTTTTTTTACATAGGATGTGTGGGCAAACGAGCGAACAGTTCACCTGGTGGACAGTGATCACTCACACCCCCGCACTGATGGATAATCGCAACACCAGACGGTGGAAGCGGCGTTGCTTTCGTCTCCTGAAAATTCTTATATATATTATTCTTATATAATAATTATTATTATATATGTCTATATATATATGTATCATATTCTCAGTATATATATATATATATATATATATATTAAACAAAAAAAAATAGCTTTTTTGACTTTCGAAACTAATATGTTGTTACATATAGTAAATACTCGAAATTATTAAAATATATCAATGAAAGTAAATTAGCAAATGTAATTTATTTACTTTATAATTATGTCTATAATTACAACCGTAGAGATTTTACAAATATACGTTAAAATAATATTAATGAAGACCTATCCCAAGTATTGTAATGATAATATAAAAAAATGTATTTCCACTTAAATTAATAACATATAAGTAATACGTATATATTATATATACTTGTCTTAATGTCTCTAAATCTTATTTTTTTTTTCTTATTAAATTAACTTATAAACTAACTTACACTGACTGTTAATATTAATAATGCCAATATTATTTTTATAATTTTCTTAACTTATATCTACAACAGGATTCTGTAAAGAACTGAATAGACGACGAGTAGAGTATAGACGAACGTGTTGTTTCCGACTATTTAGGCTTCATATTTTAATGAATATCCTAAAACAAGACTTTTTTATAATTAATTAGACGAGCAACATATATTACTGCAAAAATTTACTGAAAACAGGAAATTCGTGTTTCTTTTAAAACGTTTTTAGTAAGTCATATGTAACCCTTCATGATACTTTATAATAGCAAAAGTAAAAATTCTATTATAAAAAAAATCGATTTTAAGTGATTTTAAAACAAATTAATATCGATTTATGGTAAATGTCTTCAAATATCATGAGTTAAAAAGATTAGCTAAGAAAAGAATTAGTTTTCTCAATCTGATTACCAAACTTTAGTTTGAAGAGGGCACCTTATGATGTTGATGATGATGATGCATTCAAATACCTTATCGTATGCAACAGAAATTTTGTTAGTGACTGTTAGAGCCGGAAATAAAAAGCGTCAATAAATGATATTGTTTAGTCTTTCATCCTAAAGCCTAGCTTACATTTTATATTTACTATCCTAATATCATCGATTATCTCATTGATAAATGTAAAATGCTATAATATGAAAATATCTTTCTTATTTTAAACACGATTCTTACATCACATATTTATATTTATATTTAACATGTTTATAAACTTCAAGTTCATATTAAAAGCAGTCCAGTCCACATCAGTCCTTGGTTTACACCAGATCCTCTTCGTCATAATATCATATAATGTCTTTCGGAGTATGAAAAGTGGTGTGTGCCAGAAAATATGAAAGTGGTGTTGCATTCTGCGAGCCTTCATCGTCCTGGGTTGAACTTGATGGTATGGTCGGGTCAAACGTCACATGTGTCGGCCGCTGTTTCACGCGTGGGGGTTGGGCTTGTTTTGCACGCGGAATGTGGGCCTGTCTTACACACGGAGGATGGGCGTGTTGTTAGCTGCTCTTAGGCACAAGCTGATAGGGAGCGTGGATGGTAGCAACGCTACCGACCTCAGTACGAGTCAGCAGCTCTTCGGGATGTTCATGTTCATGCTCTCTGCGCTTCTCTTCGTTTGTATAATATTGAGCCGCACGACGCCTTGTACAACATAAGGCAGCCGTAATCGCTGAAAATATCGCGATGCAAAGAAGAAGTAATCCGGCCAACACACTCATTTGCGCCTCATAACTACTTGGACATGGATCCAACACACCGAAAGTCAAATCAGAAAATTTAGTTCCGCGGAGTCTCAGGGGAGAATAACAGGTGAGCTGTCTAATAGTAGTATTCAACACTGACGTCGTCATATACACCAACATCACACCAGCAGAACATTGGTCACAGCGCCACAAATTTTTGGATAAATCAATGTGAGCTATTGCCTCTAATCTTTGGAGATCCACTTCTTCCAAACTTTCTATTTTGTTATGCGATAAATCTAGACGTTGTAGAAATTTCGTCCTTGCGAGTAATTTAAATGGAAATTTTGTTAACTTATTCCAAGATAGATCCAAACCCACCAGATGATCATTGTAGGTGAAAAAGTTTGGAGGTATATCTTCCAACGCTAGATGTGCTAAACCCACATTATGGACTTCCGGTAAAATTTGAAGAACAATAGCGATTTCATTTAAGGGTAGATTATTTCCACTGAAATTAATAGTTTTTAGTGATTCGACAACCGAAGCAAATGTTTGCAAATGGAATCTGTCTATCTTGTTGTGACTTATGTCCAAATGCACGAGAGAAGTTAGATTTGTTAACGCTGCTGGTGCCAAGAGTGCTAGCCTGTTATTTGATAGTGATAAAATTCGTAATTCCCTGTTTCTTCCAAACATATTATCTACAATAACTGATAGTTGGTTTCCATCAAGCCTTAACTTCCTTAATTTCTTTAGGCTGATAAATTCATCGGAGGTTAAGTATTTAAATTGATTTTCTCCCAAATCTAGCTCTTCTAATTGAGCAACTAAATGGTAGATTTGAGTGTTTATTCTTCTCAAAAGACATCTTCTGCATTTAAAGACTCTCAAATGTTGTATATCTTTGAATACTTCTGGATTTAAATCCTCTAGCGGATTGTCACTGAGATCTAAATGTGTAAGTTTCGCCAGCATACGAAACAGCCTCGGTACCAAAGTTGTGATTTGGTTATTTGATAAAACCAATGATTTCAATGCTGTGAGATGCCTAAACGTTTCACTAGGCATTTGTTCTATGTTGTTATGGTCAAGGTTAAGATCCGTAAGATTTATAAGCCCTCTGAAATTATCAGTTCCAATGCTAGTAAGATTATTGTATGTGAGATTAATCAATCTTAAATGCTGCAGACCCCAAAATGAGTATTGTCCAATGGATGGTATATTGGAATTCACAATGTGTAATTCGCGAAGATTAAAGAATGGAGTAGGTTGGGTAAATATTGGACCAATCGTAAGGAAGTTTGGTCGATCTTTTGGAGCTGAGATGATGATTACTTCAGCGCTACGATCGAAGAACTCCACAGGTATAGTATGCATGTCACCACGCGAGCACACTATACGTAAAATATGACCCAATTCTGTTTCAAACGATGTTCGACAAGTACATTCACTTGGACACGTTATTTCGGCTCCTTTTATGTTTAATATTAAAATTATTGATATCATCAAAATAATAACGAATCTCGGTTTCCTGAAACAAAGAAAAAAAATTTTCATAACATTTATTTATAGAATACACCAATGTGGGAAATATTATTACATGTTGTTCATTCTCTTGGAAATATATTTTATTTAGTTAAGTTAAGAGATCCATTTAATTAACATACACAATGTATATGTTAGCTGAGCGTACAGCACCGAGCGTAGATTAATATTGAAAGTTAAGCACTATTTGGTAGTTATAACATAATAACTTTTGTAAATTCGTTAAGACTTCCATTTAGTTCGAAAATTTGTTCATGTAGTTAACGATACAACGAATTGTTGGCAGCTTTTGTCCGTCTTTCGTATGAGAAATGTTGTCTTGTGTGGAAGTTGGTATAATTGTCTTATCGTATTTTATCCGTTAATTACTTTTTGTTTTGGGTAATCAAATTCAGACTGTATAGAAAAATGAAGAATAAGTTTGCACGTTGCACGCACGAAAATCAATTCTGATCAAAGATATATCCATTACCTATGAAAGCAGTGACAACTACAAAGTTGGAGTGTCAATTTGTGTTCACTTGGAGCCTTATTCAGTACGTGACAGTGGCTTGTTGAACACTGCACGCCGCACACTACGTGACTCCATCAAGCTCGACAAAAGGAGAAATAAGCAACACCTTTTCAGCGACCTCAAGCGACCTCTATGTTCAATAGGGGCTAACGGTACCATGGCGCTCTATAAATAGTTTTTGAAGGAAACGCTTCCATAGATATGTTACAACAAAATGTTGATTTAGACAATTCTATTTACAGGCGGTGTAATCAAAATCTAGGGAATATTATGTTCAAAAACGAAGCGGTTTCTTTAGTGGTGGTAAGTTCAACTTTTCGGTTTGTAGCATATTTTGTACATCTGCTAGACACAGTGATATACGCGATAGAAAATTAATGTAACCTCTATGGGCTTCAGTTTGCTGATCTCTAATAAGATCCCACAAACAGCCCCAAATTACCACATAAAAATTTCAAAAATTAAGTTAAATATGTTTTAATAAGAAAAGAGTTACGTTGATGAGTATTTCATCATCATATCATCAACCTATAGATGTCCACTGCTGGACATAGCCTCCCTCAAAGATTTCCACATCGATCGGTCCCGCGTTGCTCTTATTCAGTGGCTACCCGTGACTGTCACCAGATCGTCGTTCCGCTCCATTGTTGAGTATTTGAATAACAATAATGTGTTTAAATAAAACGCATGACTCTTCTTAAGTGATGTTTCTCAAATGGTAAAACATTTTGGAATAAAGTTAAAGAAAACATATATATATATATAGTCCGCTAAGTTTCATTCGTCCATTCTTCTCATGTCCGAGACGCTTCTTTTGCGAACGTCTACGTCTGATAGATTTTAAGGTTCATTAACTACACGAATGTTTCTGTGAATTGGACTTTTTAATATGGCTAAAGTTAAGACGCATCCCATTATGCTCAACCCTTTAAAACAAATGTTAATTTTTAACATCAAAACCATCCCACTCGTACAGTGCTATTTGTATACGTTTTTCGGAAACAGAAAATGATCACAATTATAATCAAAATTTCATCCACACTCTGACTACAATATCTGAACTCGAAGCGAAAATCGAAATTGTGCATAGCCGGAAGTAATCATAACGATTATAAACATCTTATTTAAAATTATATAAACCTAGTTTATTATACTGTTTCATATATATTAAATTATATAAACGAGTTGGAATAATCTGGTTAACTCTCCATTAACAATATTGTTTGTACAAAACTCAAAACAAGTTAAACTATGTATTATTATTTTTTTTAAATGTAACACGTTGTGACACTTACTGCGTACTAGAAAGCGCGCGATCTAGTTCATTGTGACATGTGTCGCTTAAACATTTTGTTAACTATAAAATTATAGTAAATTTCGAATAAATCTGGCATTTAATATTAATAAATCTATAAATAAACAATTATAAAAAACAATAATACATTTATCAAACTACGCAACATTGCAATATAACAAAAACAGTATCTAGGTTATTAGTATTTGATTTCAGATATACAAAAATCATAACAGCTCTAATAGCCAAAATAAAAACCTTTTAACGATAACAGGCGTCCTTTTAAAGAGCGAATATCCTGTTTCAATTGTGAAAAGGTGACATTCGCGATACAGTGCGTTACCAAAACATCGACACAAGTAGAGTTGATAGTGAACGGAGCCTTGTATTCGGGAATAATGCGAGCCTTGTTCACTTATCGTACTAAGTGAATATAGCTGGTAGAGGTAGAGATAGGTAAAACAGTTAGTTGGAGATGGTTAGGGTAGAAAAAACGTAACAAAAACTACTTTGAATACTTTAAATAATACGAAACTCCATAAAAAACATGGTAGGAAATATATAAGAAATAAAAAGTATATCATAAAAATATATATCGACTGAGTAAAGTAGAAAGCAGACGTCGTTTCTGACAAACACTGTGAGAGCTATGCGAAAAGATTTTTTTCTGTGTTAGTATACACAGTTAGTGTAAACAGTATATCATCATTGTCAAGAGGTGCCTCCACCGAACTGAAGTTGGACGGTCACATTCAGAAAACTAACGCAGAATTAGACGCTGCGATTACACCCGCCTAGACAGTCTTCCCTTTAGATAGACAGAAAATTAAATCTTATCGCTCATACAATTTTTTATTTAACCCTCGAGCAGTTATTATAAAAATGTTACAATATTCTGATTTAAACCACCCTTCAAGTAAATTATTAGGATGACGAGATCTATCATCGAACGTCTTAACTAATCACCTCATTGTTAAAGGCATATCATCAGGTGAAAGTCCCGCGCGTCCAGAGGCTTCATTGTATAATTAAATGATTCCTCATGCTTCACACGGATACCAGCTATAAAATTAAGAAGAATTAGGACGTTAAATTATTGGTACAGGATATCCTTTTATAGCAAGAGATATAAGGTCACATAATTACGGCCGACATTAGGGCGTATGCTCATTAAAAATTCAGGCTCGCGGTAAGCTTGGCCGACGATGCTCCGCCTTTCCTCGAATATGGCTTTCTGATTATGCAGTTAGAGTATCATTTTGAATTATTCATGAACCGAGAGGTTAAGGAATCTATTAAATATTCCATATGTCCACTTTTATGGACTAAGGTTTAGTTCTTCTGGCCCTCAACTAGTTAACCTGTTATGGCGATCAGGGACAAAGTGTTTGAATGGAATCCGAAATAATCAAAACTACGTTCCGGATATGCCAATAGTTCACAGTGAAGATTTCTCCATTAACGTATAACAAACTCCCACCCCGTACACATATTAATATGCTGTGTGGTGACGTTAATATTTTTATGATCCTTTGGTTGGTTTATGCATTAACGCATGAGCTGTAGATCCCTACATCATTTTTATATCATCAAAAATTCTACCGTTTCCGACCAACAACTGTTCATTATTGCAATCAAAATGTGAATAACACCAGTAAACAATAGTAATTTTAGTTTTTACTGTTCTCTTTTGTTTTACCCAGGATATATAAATGCATAAGTAGTGTAAGGGGTACCGCACAACAAACAACACACGGGATTCGAGTCAACCTCACCTGCTCGTGGCACACTCTGCTAATCAACAAATGAGGTTCTGGTTCCCGCCAACCTGCATTGGGCCAGCGTCGCGGAAATTATCAAAATCTCCCCATATAAACCCCTACATATGACAGCCCCCAGTGCCCAGCGCTACCGAAAGCTATGTTGACTGTATGTGAAGATCTGTGGTGGAAGCCTATGTCCAGCAGTGGACGTCTATCGGCTGATGATAATGATGATGACTTAGGTGCAGATAAATAAATGCATGAAACTGCCTATGAAGCTGTTATCTCATACTCATAAGTTCATAGTATTTGCGTTTTAATGACTTGACGATTTCGTAAACTACAAACACAAGAGAACACTAATATAACAGATACAAACGAAACCTTTTTTTTATTAAATAGGTTAGTGCTTGATCACGATCCCAATTGGTGTTAAGCGATGATGTGGTTTGCGGTGTTAAAACGCATTAACCTAGTAACAGCATATTCAGTTTTCTTGAGAAGACACCGTATTTAGACAGGAACACTGATGTCGGCGAATTGTTCCTCTCGATCCTTTTTAAAGAACCAGGAGCCAAACCTCTTTGTTTGCAAACTGGGCATGATTACTATGTAAGGATGCTGATTCGCCATATGTCCGGACCTCCGGTGGTAAAACAAAGTTAGGAAAATGATATCAAGTAATTGCATTGATTCACCTTTCAAAATGTATCCTGGGGTACGTCTTGGGACGTGGCATTGCAACATGGTTTGTTATATAGATTCATATAAAAAAAACATATATATATATAGCAATAAACCTTATTGGATGATTCTGTAAGTTTATCTACACGGAACCAACACGGCAATTAGTTTTTAATTCATCTGTGCTGTATCACATAACACTAAAAGTAGGTTAATAACTTTTTATTTGATAGACAGACCGGAAGCGGGCAATGCCGTGTTACAAATTCGTGCTGGTAGTATATTGTTATCGATTTTTAAACTGAAAACCAACAACCTGTCTTGATTTAGATGCAAATGATATTTATCCGATTAAACAAACGATGTATCATTGTATTACTTTCCTTTTATTTCCCTAACGTGAAATCAGATAGATTGCATTTCTCCAACAACAGTATGTGATCTGAATTCGCTGGCCGCCAGCACGTTAAGGATACCTTTGCTACCATTTAACATAATACATTTACCTACATTTTTTATAAACATATTATTATCATAATTTCATATTAAAGTTAGTTTAATATTTTACTGTTAAATCTGTTTGTTCTCAACATTGAAGTAAACTTATTTATTTATCATCGCACTTGACCCGTTACTCGCGATAGGATGCTATAGCTCCCAGCTATGAGAATGTTAACAACTATCTTTACTATTATTGTTTTTCTTTACTTTTGATAAACTGAGCCGATTATTGAAGACGATAAAAGTAGTTTTTCCTGGGGAACTATGACTGGTTAGTGCAAGTATAAAAATATTAAAACTATACAATTTTTTATTTACAGAATAAAGGTAAAGGTCAGTTTAAAGATTTCATTTTGCACTCTACTTAATAACTTTAAAGTAGCAATGCGGAGTCAGCTGCATTCTCATCGATTATTCATCACAACACTCGGCCTCCTCACCTGCCATTCCTAACGCGTGATACACAAAATTCACCCTAACGTTCGCATTTAATATTTAAAGAAAAACAATGTAGAATAGAAGTTTTGTTCTTCTTCAATGTCGTAACATTAATTTAGGCAATAGTTCTGCTGTCTGTATAACCTGTATTTAACAACATGCGTATATATTGTATTGATCATTATGATGTTGTGGAGCACAAAATTATTATAACAGCAATAGTGCAATGAAAAGCGAATATGCTCGATGTGAGTCGCGTTTTAAACACGCAATATCAAAACATAAAAGGATCGCCTCGTCCTTGCTACGGAGGGTTCCACGGAGGGGGGACCACCCATTGATTGCGAATAATATGCAGCTGTCTGCGGATATTAAACGATGGGAGGCTGCCAGATCGCTAATGTAGTTTTTATGATATTTATCAGTGTCCGTTTGGTCATTATGAAATTTTACCATATTTACGACCGCATCATATTAAATATACTTGTTTTCAAAACAATGACGAGTGTTAAATATTATAACATTTATTATTCAAACACTTAATACATAAGTCGTAAAATGTATACACAAGGTCAGCTTTATTCTTGCAGACAATCTCTATTAGACAAATTTGAGCTGAGATAAGATGTATTGTATATACTTTATAAAGAGCAACAAAGAGATATTTATTGAATATAATGAATAACACAACGTATTTTATACAAGTCATTGTATTCAATACAATAAAGCGCAGCTGTAAGTATAACTGATGAAGAGGGGACTTAGCTTTTCGGTACGACATTGTAATCTAATCTAGTGTAAACGTTCTAACTAGTGTCACATCGTTTTTAGTTTAAATAAATTTCTGTTAAATAAACAGGCGTAGAATGTGACATAATATTGTATGCGGCAAGAGTTCATCTTGAACTTGAAGAGTTCACTCTGGACACACGCGGGCTGCGTATAACGACTACTCAACACTCCACGCACTTGGAGTTATTTCTGAACGTCATATAAGCGGCACTGTACTACAGTGGCGATATAATGAAACCATCTCAAGTTTACTCGTTCACTTTGTTCAACTTGAGAAGCTTTTAACCGAACGTACTCCTAAAACATTATATAATTTTTTTTAATTAAAATTTGCAATTACTAGGTACAATTACAATAACAGATTCAACGCTAACTGATATTACGCTAATGTTGGTATGACGTCTAGGTGTTTCATTAAAAAAAGTTCATTAAAAGGTCGAACGACACATGATAATGTTGATAACTTTACAGTTTATTTTATCGTATATATTTTGAATAGTTTATAAAGTATCGGGTCGGGGACATAGTAATGGAGCTTTTTGAAGCAACACAATACGACCGGTAGTGATCGAGAATTATCAAAAGTATTGAAAAAGTATTCGGATGTGGGACGGGGCACACGTGTTGGAAAACCAGTTTCATTATTCAATATCAACAAAGTGCTCTTTTTAATTTTAATGCTGCGGCTTTGTGTTGAAAACAGGTTTACATAAAATGGCACAAAGCAAACTTAAATTGAACAGCACGAGCTTTCAGTTACAATCGACATAAACATGTCCACAATTATTATGTTTATGTAGTTTGAATAGTTACGGCACTCGTGATTACACTTCACCGCATGAAAGTAATCAGAGCTCTGTTCACTGCTAACCCAGCTTATCTGTTTATGGACTTACTTGACAGCTGCCTCGTCCAATGACCAGATATCTATTAAATTCTGTATTTCTAACGTAACTGTTAACCGCAAACTGTTAATATGTCGAATATGCTGTGTGCTTGTAACAGTCGGATTTTATTGGTTTTGGTAAATATATCATTAGATATATTGTTCCCGCACAACGAGTGAATTACCTCACTTGCTCGTGGTGCACCCTGCTAATCAAAAAACGAAGGCTCTGGTTCCCACCAACCCGCAATGAGCTAGCGTGGTGGGAAATAGTCCAAGTCCCAAGTCCCATTGGAGTCACTACATGACCGTGTGTGAATCTTTGGAGGAGGCCTATGTCCAGCAGTGGACGTCTATGGGCTGACGATGATGATGATGATGATGCTCTATTGCAATATCATTTTTAATAAAATTAACACAAAGAAATATAAAAATTATACTTATTAAATGAAGACAATGTAAACGAAGAAACTTTTCTTCAAATTACTTTTGTACATAGTAACTAAAGCTTGGTAAGGATCAAAACGGATGTACAAGAACATTTTTCAAAAAACCTAGATTAAATAGTTGTTTGTTTTAACATACAGCACTTTTTAACTATAAGACGCATCTCTACTGTAATATCAATGTTATAGAAAAATATGTTTTAATGTTAAGTTTGATTCTTTAGTTATATTAAGTTATATCAAGTTTTGTATGTAAAACGGTACATTGTTTAATAACAAGACAGGTTTAGTTACTAGGTAGCTATATTAAGGCGAGGCTATGTTCACACGCGAAACGATACCGCTGTAAGCAGACTGTTACCTAATCAGTATCGGTAACCGTGTTGATGATTTACGTAATTAACACTGTCGGCTCGTTTAATTATTTCCCAGGTTCAAATTTACGCAAGCCATTGCGGATTAACTAAATGTAATAGATTAATTTATGAATTTACGCATACATACATACATACATACATACATACATACATACATACATACATACATACATACATACATACATACATACATATATTCATTGTTAAATAAACACATTTGACTTAACTAAACTTTATGGATTCCATTGCAGTTCATTATACATTATATTTAGTGTCACTTATTTATCTTTAAGACTGTTGATATCGACTGATGAACGTAAACCAATATTAAATATATATATATCAAATTATCCTCAATTGTATAGAACCGTTATCTAATATGTATATAATAATATAACATTTCAAAATTACCTTTTTCACAATAAACGAATGAGAACAGAGTGCTATTACTGGTAATAAGATGCGGGAATGTATCAGGTTCCTTGCTACTTGCGTGTAAATAATAACAGGGCTGCATCGATCCGGACCATTCCGTTTTCACTACTTCCATTCTTTTTTGGATGTTGGATGGATTTTACATCGACAATTACTATACAATAGAAGTACTCATAAATATTTTAGTCTTATATATTTAGTACAATATTTATATGCATAATTCAGGATTAAGACGACAATAGAAATGAATGTCATAATAAATTTAAAGTAACAACAGGAAATCTTTATTCCTTCCGTTTCGTAGCGCCTTAGCCACTTGTCTTGTAAAACGGAAATCCCTAGTTCGATGCCGGAGCCACATAAGTGAAGCTTGAACGGAGAACGGTTTACATTGTCACATTGTGTTCCGGTAGCCACACTTAGACACAAAGTATGGCCGGGGCACACGCTTTACTATATTCGCAAATATACACTTAGTCAAATTCTATTGTAGTATCGCAGAATACAAATATGAACGATCTTTCTGAACAATCAATTGGTAATGTAGTTTAATAAAGATAAAAAGAACTAAATACATTATTTATTTCATTCGGTAACAGTTCCCAGAGTAACACAAATTAATATGTAAAAGGAATCGCCTCCAGAATAACTAAATGCTAAACGCGTAGCCCGAGGTCGGTGTACTTAGTTTACAATGCAGTCAAGTTGCTCTAGTCCTTCCACTTGACCACGTAGGACCAATCGCTCTGGAGATATTTGATGGAGATATAAACTTTCCGGGTTTGATGATGAATAGCTATCATTATTTATCAATATTAACATTGGTAATATACAAGGGTGGAATTTAAAAAAAATAATTAAAATAACAGTAGGTTTTTTATTTTAGCAATAAGTTTCCGAATAGAAGTTTACGCTGTTTGTATTTTATTCGTCACATCAATACAAACGGATGATTCAGGAGCCGCACCAATTTATTTTAACACAATACAAGCACTCAGTGCGAATAGTTTCTAAATTGAACGTTGTAACAACGTGTCGATGTTTGATCCGATACGAAATTGCATGTAAATGAATAAACAAATATTATTTGACAATACGTGGTTATTAAGCACTTAACAAGGGAGCGGTTGTACCCGGCCGCCGCAGGCACCACCGCAATCCAACTAGCAATCTGATACAAGTGGATCAATTCTATTTCCATCGCCTTTAAATTAGCTCGCCTACTCGAGAAACCGATGGATGCTTTAAAATCAGCCGTTATGATTACGGTAAAGATCAAAGGTCGATCCTTAAGCAGCTTTCACGAGTGTATATACATATATATATATATATATATATATATATGTATATATATATACATACAAAGGTACCCTCGTACATAACGCACTAGATTACCCTCTACACACATTCCTACTCAACATAACAGACAGTATATTCATCGTTTTCTTACATCCTGTTTAGAATACAGTCCTTACAAAAACCTTTATGTATTTAATAAATAATATTGACATATAAGGAGCAAAGGAAGACAGAGTAGATGATGTGAACACGATATGAAGCAAGTCGTACCTCCAGAATGGATTCGGATAACCAAAAAATGAGATGTGTGGAAGTCATTATGTGTGCATTTAGATTAAGGATTATTTAATTCAATAAATTCTAAATAAGTGAATAAAAATTAGATATATTACTTTTCACTTATATAAGGTCAAGGATTCACTTTTTATCTCATTTATATATTTATAATTCTTGTGCGAATGCTTGTAGATGTAATAAACATAATCCACTGAGTATATAGAGGAAGAATTGTTATATGATAATATTTGTTACTAAAGTACGCAATTAAGAGTAAGCAGGGCGGATTTAATGCTATGATAGAATTCTCTGCCTCGTAACCCTGAGAGGCGAGAGATACTGTAGATAGGTGCACGTTAACAGTTTATATATTATAATAATAATATGCAATAAGATCGAGGTAAATATGTGTGTACATAAACAATAAATAAAGTAATATAACAGAAAATGTATTTATTATGTAGAATTTTGCTAGTTGGAGAATATTTATAATAGGAATATATCGTATCACTTAATAAGCACATCTTGCTTGATTTACGCTTAATTATGAATTATGGGAACAATTCACTATAATTTAAAATTTATAATTATTTAATGACACTAAACATATACCTTGGATGGATTGGCCACTGATGGTAGGACTCTATTGGGGGAGACGATCTAGGTAGGTACCATCGCAGCGCCTATTACTTCCGCCAAACAGTTTTGTGCAAACATTACTGTGTTATATTCTGAAGGGCGCCATAGCTAGTGTAATTACTGGGGTAACGAGACACATCTTACGTCGCAAGCGAAGAGCGCAACGTAGTGCAGTATATATCATCCTGACTAGCGCCACGTTATTATGGGCGGGTGTATCACTTACTATCAGGTGAACCCGTCGCTCCCGCTTGTCTCGTCGCTTAATTGAATAAAAAAAAAATCTCTGACAACGATATGTTACTTGTTAAACTGCGCAACACACTTGTTCCCCGAGTACTACAGGTGTCCATAGTCAACGGTAACTGTATACCGTCAGGCGGATCGTATGCAGCTCCGGTATACCCACATGAAGGACACAGGATATTCATGACAAAGTACTGCATTATGCAATTGTTGCGAATTTACTATCACGTGTACCCGACTTTTTTCATTTAACAATGCGACGTGATCGGACACGAAGAGCGGGATGTTCACTTGACAAGTGCTAGTGCTACGCTCGTCCGTAACGACGCGGCGTGATATACACTGCACCACATTGCGCTCGTCGCCTTGAGACATAGGATGTCAGGCCTCGTAACCCCGGTAATTTCACTAGCCACAGCGCCCTTCGAACCGGAACAATAACGTTCGCACAGCACTGTTTGGCGCTAGAAATATGCGCCGCGCTGATACCTACCAAGACGGTATCTGGCGACAGAGATCTACCACCAGTAATACAGTCGCAGTCAATTAGTGAGAACGTTATGGCCTTGAAATATACGTCTGTAAAACTAACATCAGATAGTTATTGTTGAATTAAGATCAGCTATTGCGAATCAGTCGGGACAGTCAAGCGAGGTTCGGTCAGTGCTGTATTTGTGAAGGTGGACCGCGGAAGGCGACCGCTTACGACTAAGCGTTTCCGTACCATGTTTGATCGATGTGAGAAACGAACCGTCTCCGTTATTCTCTCAATACACGGCCTGAATGTACAATGAAGATCTATCATAGCACTGATATTAAAATGATATGAAAGACAAATATACTCATATTAAACAGAGAAATCATTTTAAATAGATCACACCGGATTGGTTACGTCCATCGTGGATGATATAGCTATGAGTTGCAGGTAACAATGTCCCAGGTGTAAGACGCAGAGCAAAATGATAGTCAATCCTAGCAACTTTATCTCATGAGAATTCTTAGAGTGAATGGTTGGAATAATATCAGAGAAGAGTATCTACTATCAAACGTTTACTATTTTATGTCGACTTTACGGTGATCTCGTCTCGCTCTTGCCAAATTTTGTAATTGATGTCACATCAGGTACCCTCTTCAACAGCCCTGTAGTCTCGGGCTAGTAAAAATAGGACTAAGGTAAGCCGTGCCTGTCGTAAAAGGCGACTAAAGGGGTCTAGGAGTTTCTCGGACCTTGAGGATAGTGAGTCTTATCGCTCAACAAGCGAACTTGTGTGGACTGCGTATGGCTCAGCGGCGGTGCCTAAGAGGGTTTGACCCCTCCTTCCAATGGTGCTAACGCAAAATGTAGAGGGGCGCCGGTGCGGTCTGTAAGAGAGCCCGGGACCTCGCCGAATGCACTGACGCAGAACACCGGGGTTTTAGTGAGTAAAAATTTCACATAACCCTGACTTTCACGCGGAAGCTGGGTTTCTTTCGAATATTTCTCCCACCGAAACCGAAAAAAGATACCCTCTTCAAACTGAAGTGTGACGATCAGATTGAGAAACCCATTTTGATCCTGAGCTATTCTTTTTAAATGATTCACGTGACAATGACACTCGTTTTTATCGTCAAGCCATTTGTTCCGCCATCCGCCAGGTTTATAACTGGTGCAGTGCTTATGTAAGCGGCCGAACGACCTCGAACGATTCTTAATAATAAATTTATTATTTGATCTGGACTCCCAAATGTATGTACCATTAACAGATTATATGTACAAGATATTTGCGAGCGGTACTCGCCGCGTTCCCCATACACATTCATAGATAAAGTTTGATGTTTTAACATAATAACATAGTACATACATAAAGCACCCCAATTTCGCAGGGCCTCCAAACGCCTCGCGTACGTCAAGATCTAGTGAAGTAGATTTACAATAATAAAGGCATAAAGCAAACGGCCCTCCTTTTAAAGAAACGCTTTTGTCGACAAAGAGTTCTTTCAATTACAGTCTTTACAAAAAGGAGCGATTGTACTCCCTACTTATACTGTTGTTTGACTCCTTAATGTAGGTGATTCTGTATACGTATACTGTTAACACTACTTTTTTATACGACTATGTTACTTTTTTTTTATGCAACTTCTCATACCTGAAAATCACAAGCATTAATTGCAAAAGTTACTTACGTTTTTTTTAAAATACGTAGGTCATTATAGGACGATTAAATATATTAAGAGCTGCCATTCTCCCACTTGAAGCCTGCGCAAGCCCTCTTTCACTTTACCTAACGGAAGTGCCTAGTATTGAGACACTTGACCGTACCAAGTGTTGCACCTTTTGCAGTTCGATATAATTCATTTCTTTCTAATTAGTTTCATTAATCAATATTAATTTTGAAATATTAAATAAAATAAATAGTATGATTTAGAAATATCATGTTAAAGTAACTTGAATATTCTACATTTGACAAATGGATAATATGCCATACCACTGGAGTACAGTTTAACAGGTTCAATTCCTGGACCGATAGTCAATAGCAGTGGTAGTACTTTGTGAACTAGATTAAATACTTATTTAAGCGCTAAAACATGACTTATTCTCTTATCTAAACAACAGAACATTATTAGTTATACTACAAGTTGCTTGTGTTATTTAAAATTAATTGATTGCTTATGATGGCTCTACGCACTGACGGAGAAATGGTGGACAGGATTAAAAGAAATATATAGATGTCTTCTATTATATTTATTTTAAACATTATCTAAAGAAGACTCCTCTTGATTTTTCCTTTAACGTAAAGCAAAGAACAAAACACTTTAGGAACAAATTGTATTAGGTGTACTTCCCACTGTTGTTAAGTTGGGAACATTATGTTGTTTCAAGTTAAGAAATTATAATATTTTAACGTTACTTAAGCAATGTGTTCACATTTATAACGTTACAAAAAACATAGTAGGAGTTTTCATTTGTGAAAATTAAATGGTTAATTATAAATTTTGTATTTATTATAATACTCAATGGTGGCTTATTTGTAAACGAAACACATCAATAACCGGAAAGGGTAAACATTAAACTACTCACTCTACCATACCTCTCTAAGCTTTTGCCTCTTTACCATATCTAATCTTGTTACGTATAAAATTTAATCTGACACGCGACATATTAAAATCTCATCAAGAATATTAATTCTTACTAAAGTAACCATAAATCGAGTTTTCGGATAGATACCAGAGGTGTAGAGGTATCTTGAATTCATGCTAAGTGATTAGTTAAGTATTCATTTTGGGCACAATCACCCGGTGGTCTCGCACCTTAAGAGCTTACAAATGACCCTGGCTGACTATCATCAGGTGGCTGAAAAGCAATTTACTTCGCCTACTCGATTAAGCCGCAGTTTGATCGCGTAACAGACCACTTATACGAGCTATAAAATTGATTTTCGGAGCACTCAATTTCATATTATTACCTTATAAATTTAGTAATCGAAACCGTTAAATGTGATATCCTTGTGATAACAATGTAATTAACAAACTTCGCATACAACTTATGTTAAGTTAAATACTTTCTTAACACAACTGCACAGAGTAACGAGTCACTGCCTAATAATATCCTATAAATAAAAAACCTCATCGCTCTATGATAATATTTTATTAAAGTAACATACGCAATAAGTGTGGGGTGTAAGGGGTGTAAGGGTTCCCGCACAATAAGTCACGGGATCCAGGCCAACCTCGCCTGCTCGTGGCGCACCCAGCTAATCAACAAACGAGGCTCTGACTCCCACCAATTCACATAGAGCCAGCGTGGTGGCAAATGGCCTAGATCCCCCCATACGAATCCCTGCTCGATCGATGTAGGAATCTTTGAAGGAAGCCAATGTCCAGCAGTGGACGTCCACCAGCTCATGATGACGTAATAAGTAGTAAAGATCACAGTAAAATAAATCGAATTCAATGTCTAAAAGATTTTTTTGCACTGTCTAATTAATCGTAAGCTTAAATTTTTGTTACAGTAAAAGTTTACTGTAGCTAAAGTTAAAAACAATCAAGCTCCGTTTGATTAAATCAATTTTAGATATTAATACTAAGAAGCTGTATTATTGTTAAGGTATTTTCAAATTCGTTATTAAAATTACGAACAATTTAGGGAAGTTTATTTTATACAAATTCAGCAGTCAAACTGCCCCTAGATGCGTTCAATAAAATACCTTTCTTTTTAATATATTTTCAATTTGAAACACGCTGCAGTAATAAACACACAAAACCGTTGCTTAGTTCAGCGCTAGTGGAGTGTGTGAGAGGTGGAGAGTGTGAGCTGAATGTTGGATATTAGGAGAGCTCCGAACAAAGAAGTTTTTAGAAGAATAGTGACAGAATATTACCTGTGCACACATCACTAGTTCATTGTTATATATATTATTTACGTACTTTTAAACTACTTATTTATATATTTTGTACAGTTGGTAAGTATGAGTATACTGTATTATTTATTTGTGTTTCAAGATAAAATTTTCTTCCTCTCTTAGAACTTTCTAGGTAGACTGGTTGATAAGCATTAAATCCACACATTGTAACCTAATTTTAACATTTCAAGTATGCTTTTGAATGAAAAGGAATCTATGTTAAATACCAGAGATCTTGAATTATGGTATAATTATATAGATGTGGTGTATATATAGTATTTGCTAGGTATTGAGCGCAAACAGTCCGTAAACAATGGCGGTGTAAAGCGAAACGTTTGTGGAAATGGCTTACACTTAAACGCCACTAATTCGAGTTAATGCTTACAAATTCGGGGATAACTTTTTGCTAGTACATGAAAAAGTGCCTCCTATTTAATAATTAAGGGCGCCCGAATCCATACTCTTCTGTATTTAACCTCGGGCTGGACGAGACTGTGGTTTAGCGATTTTTTGCCACTTTTTGTTCAAACGAGCGCCGAAGGAAAAATATTCACAAAAATGTTTTCGGTCAAGAATAATGAGTGGAACGCATTACTAAAATTCTCTCTGAGCATATTTTGCGCTCTTGGTAAAATATACTAAATTTCAGGATTTTTTTTTTTTTAAAAAAACTAACCTTAACTTTATCCTTTTAAACTTATGTTCAAATTTAAAGCGCACAGCAACCAATCTGAATAGTTAATGAGTTAAGATATCAAAATTGTTATATTGATTCTGAAGGCAATTAACTACTTTATTACTGTTGCAGTAATTAATATATATTTTACTTGTCATTAAAGAAATTTTTTTATCAATATCAGATCTAAAACGTAATCATTTCTTTAGAAATGTCATTATTATTAAGTTCTGTGAAAAAATCTTCTTTTTAGTATTCAACATTAACATTTCCATCAAGTACTAGTTTTTCTCAGAATAACAATCAATAAAAATTCAATCAGATATATGATCTCCTATACAAAAAGAGGGGATCTTTCAACAAAGAATAATACATTAACAATATACAAATAATGGAGAACGTCATGTTTTTCGTCGAATAAAAGTAATATAGCAAAGGTCCATATCAGTTTAAATTTGAATTCTTAGATCCCAAATGTTTAAAAGCAGCCCTTCAAGTTCAAGAAAAATGTGAACGTTGTTTTTGGTTTGCAAATAAAAGCACAAAGCAGTGCCTAATTTATTTATTATGCGCAGTATGTAAAAAATCACGGTTATTGCGAGTTTCGTGATCCAGTTGATTGATTGGCTTAGTATTAATATTAATGTATAGACAACGTGTCAACAGAAACTGAAGGGTGCAAGCTCTAAATACCGTCAAGCCCACTGCTGGACATAAGCCTCTCTAAAAAGTCCTCATTAAGGGGGAATTGGGCTTTAGTCCCACCACGCTGATCCAATACGGATTGGTGGGTTGTCAAAGCCTCGTCGGTTGACTTGGGCTTCGTAAGATATTAAGTGGAACCTCTTACACCCCCGTCGTCGTGATCGTGTAATGATTAAGACCCTACAATGTAAACTTGATCATGTTAGTGTGCAATCAAGTGTTTGCGCTTGTCCTATATACATAATCTTCCACAACCCCTTTACATCCACTTTTGAATATACGCTTCACCAATTTTGAGGGGAAATGGCCGGCACTATCGCCGCCGCACAGCTAGCGGCTGCGACGTTTACCATATCGCAGATGAATCTTTTACGTTCGCCACTTTAAGTTCTTTCTATTCTTTTGTAATTCGATAATTCGTGACAAGAATTTTTTTTAACATGAAAAGCGTGTTTATAATAAACGACGTGTCAAACGAACGCATCTGCGCTAACTAAATGAAACAAACATATATATACTATGTTGTTGTTATTATTACGTTTACCGTATATAAAATCTGCAATAGATTAAAAACAATTGCTTTTATTTAAACTAAAATGTTTCACCATCATATAAATTGAAATTAGCTACAAGCTAAATTAGATATTAAAAATTCTAGCATACTACTTTTGTTAAACCTAAGAAATATATATATTTCTCTATCTTTTGTGTAAATTAATTATAATTTGGCACAATATAACAACAAAAAATTTGAACTCAAAACCGGATAGAGGTAATAATATAATACTGATGTAAATAAAATAAATAATCAGTAAATATACAAAAGTCAGAGATAGAGATCAGTGATGACGTACAGATAGAGAAAGTAAAATCAATCTGTAATAAATATTCGTTCTAACTTCTTGTGTATTTAATAATATTAATTAACGCGTGTTAGTTGTTTTTTTTTCAAACTATACTACATACTTCGTAACATATTATTCATTCTATACTTTTCGTCAGGGAGACCTCAAAGGCGTTACAGTACTTGCAATTCGTGGACGTGAAAAATGTTGCAATAACCCAGGAATAGCGACAGGAATCGTATACTCGCAATACTTCTATTGTCATAAACAATCGAATTTGTGTGTGATAAGGAAGAAAGAGAAGTGTTGTACTACTATAGGTTAGTAAACATTCCAACTTCGCTTCCTGTTAGCTGGTTTCTTTTATAAATGACTGATAGCTGCTCCTTAGTATTCGCAAATAATATTTAAAAATTATCATAAGGTTTTTAATAAAAAAAAAGTTGCCTAATAGCGATTGGAAGGCAGATAAGAATATCAATGACTATTATGTCAGAATATTGATACCATGCTTACACAACTATCGTTTAGCATTAGTAGCAAACAATCTTTAGGGGTGTGCACAGAAATTTAAGTAGGTGGTAGGGTATGCATCATCGTCAGTATTACATGCCCTCCACAAACTTAAAATGATCAAATTGAGAAAACCAATCGATTCTCAGCTATTCTTTGTAAGTGATGGTATTTAAACCCGATCCACTCCTTTATGTTTTATGGTTGCATTTTTGAACACCTTTAAAGAGAATCCCTTATGAATGCCCGAGGTTAATCCTGTAGGGCAAAATTCCTGTAAAACATGCTCGTGATAGAAAGCGGAAGAAATGGTTTGGCGACATAAAGAAGTGGACGAGAGGATGTATACCGTGCCTTAAATTTGTATGCTTATCTATAGATAAAAATAAACTTATCATTTACACTTCAACATAGTTGCGTTACCACTTGAGTGACTTGAAGGATTATTATTTATAAAAGTTTTGGAAGCTAGGATATATATATAAAAATTTATAGGGTATATATATTCCGCAACACACGGTATTGTGGTGTTTGACTCCAGTGGCTACCAGCAACAGGAACAACTCTCACAAGTTGTCCACAGCATATTTCGTACTGAAGATAATCAATCTTATCGTGTAATAACAATCACTCTTAACGTTGCTTACTTGTTGTTGTGACAAAAGAATATAAAGAGGTTGGTTTTTTTTCGGTAATAGCATGCCTTAAGTATTGACAAGTTCATTTTTTCCGTTCAACGTTGTCGACAAGCGCGTACTAAATCTTGTCAAACCATTTCGGAGCTTTACGATCGTTGATGTCCCGCTCAGTAGTTTTAGGTTGTCGGTCCATCATCCTTAATGTTCCTACCCGCATTTATTTTTTTTACCTTTTCTTTTCTTTCAGAGAGCAAAGCATATCGGTTGAAGAATTGATAATGAATTTTATCGACTGAAAAACAGCCCCTTAACTACATTAAAGCATATTTCGTTTTAGAAATTTCATGTGATTTTTTTATTATTTAATGGTCTTTAATTTTGTTAATTGTATTGAAATTTTATTTATTTTATATATTATCTGAAATTAGATATTGAAAACCTTTGTCCATAACAGCCATTTACGTGCCCACTATTGGGACACAGGTCTACACTCCATATGAAGGCGACGAGGCCATAGTCACCACGCGGGCTCAATGCGGATTGATGACGTCACACACACACCTTAGAATAAATCCGAATTCATGTGCAGGTTTCCTCGCGATGTTTTCCTTCACCGTTTGTATTTCGCTGTTGTTGCTAAAGTTCACAAATGTACATAACTTAAATATTGAAGTCATCGGTACATGACGAGATTCGAACCAGCGACCTTCGCAATGAAGGACGGACGCTATAACCGTTAGGCCAGCGAGCTACTGAAACCTTTGTAATTGAATTAATTAATTACTAGTTTATAAACAAAGTGAAAACAGGGATTTGTTACCTAAAACCATTAAAGTATCTTACAATAACATATTTCAATTTGTATCAGATATTGGATTACTAAACTTGACTAATGAATACTCACAAAATTTACTATTGTGTTTTTACAACCATTTTATTATGTTACACAAAAATTTAATTATTCATTTGTATGAAAAGGTTTAATTTGAGCCTTACTATGTTCTTCTATTACTTGACTTATCTTCAAGGTATACTAGAAGAGAGTGCCAGTTAGCATTGGGCCCATCTTTAAGTGACAACATTTTTGGTAAATAAAGTTTTAAATTAAATAAAAAAATGTACTAATTCCATTGTGAAGCTTTTGTTAGTGTATAGAAAGACAATACTGTAAGATAAAAATATTTGTATGATCACACCATAACAGAATATTTGAACGCGATAACTCCATCCAGCATTTTATTCCGCAAAAATGTGCGCTTCCAACGAACTTATTTGTCTGATCGTTCCAATAATTTACGAAATGGTCCGTAAGAAACGTTGGAAGGTATTTCTCAGGATAATAATTCTCATAACAAAAAGCATGCAAAATCTTACTACCCTGTAGAATTTAAACGTAAGAGGTATCTACCTCATTAGAGGTATCAACTCATGGTAATTAAACTAACGTAATTAAAAACACCTCCTTTTTATTTATTTTTTATTTCATTTTGCTAATGTTTACCTCGGCTGCACAATTCTACCTGGTCAAATGAATGGATATCTACTTTCCTTCATTAGTTATATATATAATGCTTTAGAAATACTACACAGTTGTAAACAACACAAAGAAACTAACTGTTTCGCGTTTTTATCTCGTAATGTTAAAATGCACGCAATAATACTATTTGAAAATTCAGATTTAGTGTTAAAGAGAAACGATCTTAAACTGCAATCTAGGTATATGCAGGTATAAATTGAATTATTACAGAGTTCTATAGAAATTGCCATTATTGAGTGTGCTACATTTCATACGTAGAGTATAATGAATGATAAACTGCAAAATGTTATTGTCCAACACACATCCATGAATAAAGCTGTTTCTTTAAACATCCTGTTATTTTATAACAGCACAGGTCCTATTGCTGTCTGTAACTATATCTATAACTCTCCTTAAAATTTATAATACATAGGTGATAACGTTTGAGAATTATATAGAATAATAGAATTATAAGGGTTATCATCTAGGCTAGAGCAAGAAGAAGAATGATTGTTCTAGTTACAACTTTCCAACAAAATGTTTGTACATCATAACTTCATCTTTAAGTTTTTCAATTGAGTCGACTATGCCCATGCTCAAAAATAAAGATAAACAAGACGTATATATAAATTTATTTATAAGGCATGATTAAAAACAATTATTAATTAATTAGGAATAAATTAGTAACTGTAATCGTGATATCCACTATATAAGCAGCCACAATCATCGCTCCCTCTAAAGCTCTAATCATTAACTGTGCTAGCAATGAAACGATTGTTGTTAATAAAAAGAGATTTCGACAAAGGTAACACCTTATTTTATTTGGGTTATCTGTTACTGTCCAAAACTAGAACATAACCTCAGCATTTTATATATATATATATATATATATATATATATTAATAGTAAAGTCCAGTTGTCGTGAATCATTAAAGAAACTAGGCTAACGCGCGCCCTTGGCACCGATGTTTTCACTGAACAACTTAAAAGTTGATTTTGACATATAATAAACCGAATATTATATTATCCACTAACCTTCTAATACAGTATTATCAGTACGCAGCCTATCTTTGATGATATGGATTTGAATCTCAAAACACTACTCCAAATTTACGGC
Organism: Ornithoptera alexandrae; assembly: GCA_029030555.1. Taxonomy (NCBI): domain Eukaryota; kingdom Metazoa; phylum Arthropoda; class Insecta; order Lepidoptera; family Papilionidae; genus Ornithoptera; species Ornithoptera alexandrae. The sequence continues at coordinate 391,341 of JARDVY010000297.1, read as the reverse complement.
AGGAAGAAAGAGAATTAAGCTATGAATTGAATATGTAAGAAAACTCTCTTTGGTACATTTATGATTTTCTTTACAGATTATCTTTCGTTCTGACGTCATTGTTTGGAAGAACTGTGACGTAGCCACGAAGCGCCAGTAATTGGCAAAATAACACAGACTCTTAGTGTGTACGTCCTAAGTTTTACTGCTCTCAGCAACGAACACGTAAGAGAAATATATCGTCGCGTGGGGCTGTAAAATCACTGTATAAAACATGGTTAGTGTAACACGGGAAATTGCTAAAATATTTCATAGTGAATGTTTATTTTAAAAAATAAACAACAAAGCATTTCACTATATTTCTATGAAGTCAGCTTCTGAAAAACTCTACCATCATACTATCATCACTATTTAAAAAGCTTTTCAATCGAACAAAATAGCGTTTCAAGGAAAGCTATAAGCTGTTACGCTGTGGAGGCAAATAAATAAATATAGCGACTACTTGCTATGAAATATTAATGAAAAATAAGTCACTTGTGGCAAAAGTTGGTATAATTTAAACATGATACATTCCAATAATTCAGTTCAATTCACGAAAATATACCAGCTTCAGTTAAGTCAGCAACTTATCGAACCTTATCAAAACAATAGAAACAAGTGCGTTCAAAACAATTTTCCACTCGCTTACTGGTCAATTTTGGAAATATAAGATATATGACATCGTCATAGTTATCTCACTCTCTAAGTCGATTCATCAATGCTGAGAGCCGTGACTCCTTATCGATAACCTGTTCTTCATGTTGTTACGCCAACCACTATGTGACGTCATACTATATGATAGTTATTATCAATACCTTTGAAAAATATTTATTTAAACATTCTTCTTTTAAAGACCTCATAAGCAAACTATGAATCTTTAAAACAACTATTTCAATGCACCAGATCCTTTAATACATTGCATCCATTATTCGCTGATGACATCGTAGTCATGGCTCAGACCCTAGAAGAACTTAGCAACATGCACGATGACCTCTGTACAGCTACCCGACGCGTGGGTCTTAAAATGTATATGGAGAAGATAAATATTATGTCTAATGCCCATATTGTACCAACGCCAATAATGGTCGAAGGCTCCACACTGGAAAATGTCCACGAATACGTTTACCCGAGACAAACAGTCCAGCTAGGTAAGTCCAACTTACACAAAAAGGTCAACTGACAAAGCATCTTTTCGTCTCAGATGGTTCAGTGTCTAAAGACAAAAGTCTTCAACTGGTGCGTGTTGCCAGCGTTGACACATAGAACCGAGACGTGGCTCCTTACTATGAGTCTTATAAAAAGGCTCAAAATTACCCAAAGGGCAAAGGAGAAAGCTATGGTCGGAGTTTCTCTGTACGATCGAATTAGAAATGTGGAGATCCGCAGAAGAACTAAGGTCACCGACATAGCTCAAAAGATTGCTAGACTTAAGTGGCAGTGGGCAGAGTACATTGCTGACTGACGGCCGATGGGGCAATAAGGTTGGGACACAAGGTGGACCGACGATCTGGTGGGAGTCGCGGGAAACCGCTGGAAGCAGGCAACGCTAGAACGATCGATGTGGAGATCTTTGGGGAAGGCCTATGTCTAGCAATGGACGTCCATCGGCTGATGATAAATGACACATATGTCAAGGCGACAAGCGAAACGCGATGCAGTGTAGAGATCCTAACTTGTTGAAATGTCAACAGCGAGGATACCGTTTATCACCATACAAAAATCCCGCTCCTCTCATGTCCGCTCTTTGTTCATTGAAATGGTCCTAAACAAAACCAATTTGAGTCAACAGGAAGCTGTTAAAGCACCAATTATAACAAAATATGTGCCAAATGTAGGGCGCATGCCAGATTCAGAATGTTTTCTGTTAATTTGTCACCATATTTAAAAGTACGCTCTTTTTCTGTTTGCTATAGCACCCCGAGCCATATGAAATATACAATATAGTAAACAATTCCCTCGTGTTCGGAACATTCTCAATGTTTCGTTATTAAAACTTATTAAAACTACCGACAACTTATATCATTCCTTTTATTCTAATATGAAAATAACTTAAAAAATGCACAATTTCAATTAAATTGATATCAGAGGATGCAATTAATACAGCATCCTGTTATTTCTTTGTAAGTTAAAACAGTTTTAAATATTTATATATGTCTGTTAGGATAAAACAGGAATCAAAATTTTCTCACAAGGATTTCAAAAATAAGTATAGAAAATTTTATTATAAATTCCAACGTCGATAATCCATCAGATTTGTTATTTCACTTTACAAAAATATTTGAATATGGGTACACTACATTAAACGGAGGGTAGTTACATCAAATCATGCTCCCCCAATTTATGTATCGACCAGTCATCGAATGGTGTGAGAAAATAACGGACCCCCAGCAACGGGGATGCATATTTGCAACAGTAATTACTACATTCAATAGCAACATTCAAAATGGATTTCGGGACCGTCCTGCTAAATACTACAGCAGCTCTACAAATAGTGTTACTGTTCCGATTTGAAGGGCGCTGCAGCTAATCAAATTACTGAGGCAACGAGAATGCGGCGCTGCTTATATCATTCCAACTAGCGCTATGTTGTTATTGGCAGGAGTGTCACTCATTATCAGGTGAACATCTCGCTGGCCCCATCGCTTCGTTAAGTAATAAAAGTTGATATATCTTTTAATTACAATTTTCGATGCGGCTTCGTTTAATAAGTCTTCCTCTACTCAAAGAATATTGTTAATAAAGTATACCTTTAATTATTCTAATAAAGTTAATATTAATTAATCTATTGAAACTATTGATTTAATATTTAATTTATGATCAATTTTTTATTTTAAAATAATAAGACTACCCTTAGAATACTCCACAGTTATCCAAAAGAATAAAACCAAAATAGATAGATAAGGCGACAAATGAAGTATCTCTGTTTTCTTTTATTGTTTACTAGATGCTCCCTGCCCGCTTTACTGGCCGTAACACCCCCGAAACACCCTTTGGGAAAAGAATTTCGTAAGATCCATTCTTAGCTTAGCTTGCTCGGCGAAAGGAATATTCCTACTAAATTTCAAGTCTTTAAGCCTTACGGTTCCAGAGATATCGTGATGCGTTCTACGTAGGCGGAAATAGCTCACGTATATATATATATATATATATATAGGTAACTCGAACATGTAACAATGAAACAGTTTCACGGAAGGAGTAAATATTTTAAAGATACATTTATGATTATTTATTATTTGACCTTGAAGTTGATAATAATTGAAACAAGTGCTTTCTTAAGCACTCCAAAAGCGGCCGCTACGGGTTAACGACAGGAGATACGATAAAGGAGTCGAAGTCTCCGTAGCGGTGATAGATTATGAAACATCCCTTTCTGCGTTCGCTTTGATAAAATAAAGAAAGCTTGTGTGTTAAGTTGATTCTTTTATTTTTGTAGCGGGCCATTTGTTTTTTATCTCGAGTGATAAGAAATTAAAAAGTACATTAAGATTTATATTAGCTGCAAGTGTATATACTAATGTCATTCATTAAGAATAACCTATAGGCTTCATTAGTTACTAGGTTTTAATGTAATTGACTAACTACGCGATTTCAACAGAAACAATTTTTAACAATTTACTTTTTCAATATTTTTAGAAAATTACAATTTATTTGAACAATAAATTAATTGAGTAGTGGGTTTTCTTCTTTGGAAAGGAGGTAATTTGCAAAAAAATCATTACTTTTCATTAATAACTTTTTCTTGGAAGCTTCTAATTAAGGAAAAATTCGTAACGTAACTTTTTGAGCTTTAAGTAAATAAAATTATTAATCAACCTAAATATTTATTAATAAAAATATGTATTAAAAATTTATTAACAACAAAAAATCGCGGCTTCTAAATATTTCTTAATAACCGTGATTTAGTTTGTTTTTTGTGTGTAATTTTGTTATTTTGTCTTGTTTTAAACCTATACCGTGCTCGTGTTTATTTATTTATTTATTTATTTATTTTTATAACAAAAAGGTACTGTTTAATGTTAAAAGATTAGAAAAGCTACTTCGCAGCGGCTAAGTAGTTGTATTGGGTAAAGACAATATTCGCAAGAGCTACCAACAACGCGCCGAGCGACACCTGATGTGTAATTTGTTTGTATTTTGTTGTTTGTTATGTGGTTGTCGTGTATGTATACGAACCTCTTGAGGCGGCGGTTGCGGCGCCTAGCGCCGTGGCTCCCGCCGTACATCTCGCACGGTGCGGTTACTTATCGCTCATGCAAACTTTGGCCGCGCTCATGGCAGGGGGTTTCGCAGACGACGCGCCGCCGCGGACCCTCGGTGCCGACTGAGCGCCGCACGCTCCTGGGGTGCCCGCGGCGACCCCGCGCCTCTCGACCCTACCACACCGAAGGGTTACATCGTCAGCTGTCCAATACTCTGGACTGCCCGACTGCCCACTATCACACACACCCCTAATACAAATCCTTTGTCCAAATTTTACTAAAAAGGATTATCAGGGAGCGAGACGGCTTTGTCCGTTATACTCTCATTTAAATATAAATCTTCATGATCTTACGCCCCGCTTGCGACGGCTTATTAAACCAAAACCTTACAGTTTTAATATTTGTCAATTCATTTACCTAAACTTTTTTTTATTCATTCAAAGGAGCGACGAGACGAGCGGGTTGGTCACCTGATGGTAAACGATACGCCTGCTCATAACAACCTACTCCTAGTTTTGATGATATATATAAACTGCGCCACATTCCGCTCGCCGCCTTGACATTTAAGTTGTTAAGTCTCATTACCCCAGTAATTACACTATCTACAACGCCCTTCAATCCGGAACACCGTAATGTTTGGATAATATTGTGGGACTCAGAAATCATGCTGTGGTTGTACCTGTCTGGACAGTCTCCAGCAGCAGAGACCTATCACTAATATCACAATGTTATAATGCAAACCGTCGATTTGTTGAAGATGGCAGCACAGGATCGACCATCAGGGAAGATGTTTGGAGAGGAGCGGTATGCCCAATGTCGGCTGATGACAATAATAATACAAAAAATTAATTAATATCTCTATAAACTGATCACAAGTAAAATCGATGGTCCACATAGGCACAAATAGGATTCTATGCTCCTTCCCGCTATCCTCGAAATAGAATCACACCTTTGTGTCCTCCTCTCGGAAGAACGGTGCTTGGCCCCGATTCCTCTCTAATTACACTTTGCAGGGGCTTCAGTAGTTGTAGTGATATGAACTTGAATTTTCCCAGTATTGATAATTTTTTTTAATAAATTTAATTTTTTTGTTTGTTTTTCTGAAAAGTATATTTTTTCGTTGTAATTCAGTTATTTTTAATTTACTAGATATTGTTAATTCAACGAACGATGGCGCCGATGGCCACCGCACTCACGCTATTCATTAACACTGTTACTATAATTGGTTGCTTTTATTCTTGTTATTTATACTTTTTTTGTTGAAATTATTTTGTTTTTTGCATATAGAACTAGCCTGTAAGAGATCGTTGCGCACATATAATTGTATATTTATATTATGCAAATAAGTGTAAACAACCCTTCTCCCTTTCTTCGCACATCTTTTCGTCAGTGCTTCGGCTCGTGACCCTTGTATTAATTATTATACCTGATTGTTAGGTTACGTCAACTCTTCCTGTTCGCCCCTTGCATATAATATTTAACTACAATTTAAAAATAACAAACTGTACCATAAACGTTTTTCGTATTTATACATGTACGGATATATTAGAAGCAAACGCCCGTTACTGAAGTTATTTAACCCTGAACACAATGTTCACAGCTCCAACTAATTTCGGGAACTCGGGAATGTGTACGGATGAAACATATTACTTGAAATTATCATTTAACCTGTTTTTGTTTAGTAACTTAATTTCAGATTATCAAAAATAACTTTTGAGTTAAAAAAACATACTTGTAATGTAGGTTAACAATTTCTTTTTCAAAACTTTTGTAACTTTCAAATTATTCTTGACTGTAAGTACTGTATAATTCAGTAAAAACAACCTATTAAAGATACAATTAAACGGTATTTTTAATTTTATATATTTAACATCGTTTATTCTACTTAATAAGATGATAAATAGATTTTTTATTATCTTGTTATGTACGAAAACAAAGTTATTATAACTGTTACCTGTACTACATGAGATATCCTTTTTAAATACGATAATGCAATGCTCCGAGTCTATCACGTTGAATATGGTAAACATTGTTTATACGTATTATACGACAGATCTATTAAAAAAGAATAATAGATGAGATATTTTAAAAAAAAAACCTTTCATCTAGAACATTTCACAAACAAAATTTAATTTTCTAAAGTGGACGAATAAAGATTATCCTTTTCTTATTAAATCTAAAATAAATTTGGTCCGTCCATACTCCGCAAAGCATTGCTTTCTGGCAACAGACGTCCACTACTGAACCGAGGCTCCCCCAAAAGTCTCCACATTGATCAGCCTCGCGTTGCCCGCTTCCAGCGACTTTCCGCGACTCCTACCAGATCCTCGGTCCACCTTGTGCCCCAACCTTACTGCCTCATCGTCCGTCAGTCAGCAATGTAATCTGCCCACTGCCACTTAAGTCTAGAAATCTTTTAGGCTATATCGGCGACCTTGTTTACTCTGTGGATCTCCACACTTCTAATTCGATCGTGCAGAGAAACCCCGAGCTTAACTTTTTCCATTGCCCTTTGGGTGAAGGCCCATAGTAAGGAACCACGTCTCGGTTCTATGTATCAACACTGACTCCACATTGATCGGTCCTGCTCTGCCCCTATTCAGTTGCTTCCCGCGACCTTTACAAGATCGTAGAACAATCTAGTGGGGGCCTGCTAACACTGCGTCTTGCGATCGCCGTTAGTGGACTTTGCTGAGCCGTCGGCTGTCAGTCCTTAGATAGATGTATCCTGCCCACTGCCACATAACATTAGCATTGTTTTGGTCTATGTCGATGATCTTAGTTCTCTTGCGGTTCTCCTCATTTCTAATGCGATCACGCCAGGAAACGCTGAGTATAGCCTTTCCATTGCTCTATGTGCGACTTAAAGCTTTATAACTACTTACGTTACTAAGCTTTACTTTCTTTTCGTAGCTTTATTTTAAGATACTATTATACATCTACGTTGTTTATATTTTTCGTGCTATATTTACAATTCATAAGTAACATACGTGACATACATATATTTATATATATATATATGTTACATATGAATTATAATATTGAAAACATTCGCGATAAAAGCGTAATGCTGTTTTTGGATAAGACTTTGAAAATACTTTCTTTCCAATGCGATTTTTTATACATGTACGTATTAAATATTTCACAGAACTGTAAAAGGTATTCTAATTACGAATAAATATATTTAGTAACTATGTGAAATGGACAGCTACGAGTACAATAGAAACCTTTAAAAATGTATTAATAAAATGTTAATGGGCACGGCCTCATAAATAATCTAGCACACCTTGGCACGCGCGCTGCAGCGCCTCCAAGAGAAATATTTACGATCGGAATCCCAATATTAATTAATATTGATTTCAAACGACAATAAGCTGATTTCTCTTTTGAGTAAATTCATCTCGCCGCAAAAACATTTCAGAGCACTTTTGACTGAAAATTTTATTTACTTTAATCATATAATTTTTATCAATGTATTAGAATCATGTGACGAGCTGGTATTGCTGTGGAAATTATACATGGGATTTATACTAATAATAATAATATAATCCTTTATTCAGATAACATAGATCTAATGATTAGTTGTAGAACAAAAACTCTTAAAAACTGATGTCAGTATGACATACAAATTCCTATTTGGGCATTTGCGACACATTACCTGCTGCATCATTGACATAAAGCAGCAAGCAAGCAAGTGTTTAAGCGATAAGCATCGCTAACTCACCCGCAAGTAGACATAAATGCCCCATCATCAAATTATTCACATGCTTGTGTACTTGCGAATCTGGTTTACTCGCAAACATCTGCAAAATACTGTTGGTGCTGTTCCACACCCTGCGCATCAGTCAGGCAGCTCTTTTGCGCAAGATGCCATGAAATCCGTCAATGCGTGCCTCTCCGAATATTAATTGTTATGTTGGACTGTGACCGGTTAAAACCCAACGGTGTTATTATCAATGCTTTTGGCCGTTTTCGACAAGGCCCTGATGATATTTACCCATACGATCTCCAGCTAAAGGGAAACGATCGTAATAGTTCAGCAAGTTTTAAACCAGTGGAACAGTTAATCAGTTTATCACAACTTGCTGTTAAACAGCTACTTAGTGAATTCACGTACCCACTGTTTTATAAAGAATAGTAACACTATGTTCAATTTATTTACAATAGTAACCTAACGTAGCTTTATAAAAATTCATCCATATGTTTTATTAGATTCTTAGCGTAGAATAAATCACAATGTATATATATATATTAACATAAGTGTACATGTTATTGTGTGGATGTATTATTGATTTTGATTAAAACAAAAACTATCGACACAATCATATTTTATTGCACTAACAACAAATATAACAAGTCTACTCCCTCACGTCAATGCTGTGTCAATTTCAACAGTGACACGTTATGAATATCGATGAATGTAGGCGTTGGTAGCGAAAATTGATCGGCCGGCTGGCTTATATCTATCAGCAGAGCTAATCAATATGCATTTCACCTATAGGCGATAGATGCTTAATAAAACTCCACTCCAACTCACTCTTTCTTTCCGTGGACAATTCCTATATTGGATACTGTTACGTTGCGCAACCCAAGGATTCCGAGCAACGCCAGATTCTTAGCGGTTAAGACACTTTCTTCACTATGTCTAGCGAAACTATTGCAGTTGCGTGAATGTTAGCCAATTTACGGGAAAAAACTTAAACATAGAGCTGAAGCAGCCATTATCTCTTCAAAGTACTTTCTCTCGACATTACCCATTAGCAGAAGCCGACATAGGAGAAAGCTTGTTCACCTCAACAGCGATGACGTTTGCACTGTCCAGTTTGGACTGACTTCCGAAACTCATTGCACCGAATCAACATTGAAACAACCTGCTCATATAATCATCCAACCGCAGTTGCACTACCTACCAGCTTCAGTTCGGTTATATTGGCAGTAAATGCAGAGCATGGAACCCCAGGAGTACCGCTTGACTAAGCAGTTTTTTAATCAACCTTTTTCTCTTCAATTCACTTGAACTTGTTAGACCATGATGAGAAGACTTCAAACTGAATTCGTTCATGTGTTGACTCCACTGGCTTAAAAGTACTTTTCATTAATCAATTTTATCACAAAATACAACCGTAGATATATTTATATATGTTTTTTTATAGACTTTTCTTGTTTTTTGTACAACTTCCCCTTGGGAACTGGTTTTTATACTACGATTAAAAACAAAACGGAGAAAAAAGTAACTTCATTGCTTGAACATAATTTTAACAACATTAAAGCTAGCAGATTCCATGAGTAACTTGTGACGTATTTAATGCTCAAGTTGTTCCCTAGTTTTAAAGTAACTTTTCCTGTACAATGCAAATCTTTAAGATGAAACAAAATACAGCTCAATTCGCGGAGTTTTAACTTCTTCCTCTTTATACTGTTGTTTTCTTTAAGATACAAAACGACAAAGAGATTTCGTTTTCCTGAACAATTTTTGTAATTAAATAAAAAAGAATTTTCTTTACCACGAGCAATTAATTATTTTTTATCATTTCCCTCCGAATATATGTGCTTGTATTTCGGTTATACTCTTATCATGCATATTGAAATTGGGGCCATTACAAGGAATTTGTTTGTGGTAATAATAATTATATGAGTCTGTTACTTTGTTCTGACGAACATTTATATGTTCTTCCTAGAAAAAAAATACAGCGCGCCGTATGCTATCTGCATCCATCGATTTGCCCGTCATCATCTTCAAGACTCTTCACTTTGATACTACTAACCATAGAGGTACCCTAACAGGTGTAGTTATTGTACTGGCCAAGTATGCCATGCGAGTTGGCGGACGCAGTATATCTTTAACAGTTACGATGGACTGCGCTACCCTTTGCCTGGAATTAATTCTTCTTTAGCCGCACCTTAGTGAGCTAAGATTAAAGTGGTAATGGTAATAATTTAATCTCTCCCAGAGACAATATCTTGAATTAATATTTAAAAGGCAATTTATTCAAATGTAAATAACTTATTCAATATATACAATCGAGTATTATTTTATATAGAGACTAAACGTAACTTTTCACTGGAAAAAACTTACAATAGAAGGGACATCGTTAAAGCCTTGATTTTCCATTCTTTGGGCGCGAATAACTTCTTGATGGAATTACGGTCCGGGCGGGTGGTGACATTGAACGCTATGAGAGGAACATAACAAAAGTCTTTATAAAATCTAACAAAACGAGAAACGTTCGTATTCAGCTGACCGCAAAGTGCACTCACCGAAACAGTCCTGTAACAACCTACACCGTATTGTCTAAAAACCACACGGAGCTAATACTAATACGTTTCGCTACAAACGGTTACTCTCCCCAGTAGACATCGAAATACATCCTCCTCGATTACATTCTTAATAATTCCCTAAAACATAAAAACTTTTACACTTCTAGGAAATGATAATAACAATCCGACAGACAACTATCACTAAGTATTAAACAGTTGAAAACTAAAACTAAATTACCACGGTAATAGATTGTTATAAAAAAAAACCACTGTTTTACCACTGCATTGCGTTTTTTTTATTATGAAACTTTCTTAGTGGTAGTCCTTTAAAGATAAATGATAATTACCAAAATATAGGTCCGAAGAGGTGATGATACTCTTTCCAGTGGTCTATTTAACCCCTGACTAGAAACCTTCGAATATCGTTACACAAAATTAGTCCTTCATATCCAACACCGTGATAGGAGTGTTGTTGTTTTCTTAATTAGCCGACACCCGCTAATTTACCAAGGACTTACTTATTTTACTTACGTATCAAGACGCCGGAAATGTGATGCGTGTTCAATGGCAATGCCACCTACGAAACTTGAATACTAAACAGGTAACGGCTTTCCTCTACCTCAGTTTTATGTTTAATAGGACGCGAGAAATTTTTAACAACCCCTTCCATTTTATTAAAAAATTGTCATAAATCATTAAATCTACATTTTTTAATATAACAATTGCTCTATCGTAATAAATAAATCAATACTTTGAGTGAGTGGTAATATTCATTGACAAGTTCAGAAGCTTTACTCTTTTCCTTATTGAAAGTTGGAATTCACCCCACAAAAGTCGTTGCGGAAACAAGAATCGTTAACCATTTTATTTTTACATTATTCTCTTTTATTTCAACTTTATAGTTGGTTAAACTATTTTTGAAATAATAAATGATACTTTTTCTAAAACTTCCAAGTTCTCAATAAGTGACAGTGCATAACTACCGATTGATGTTATAAATTACTTTTACCTTACATTGGTTATTTTCTAAGAAAATATGCTTCTTTTTCTTATGGGCTCATAATAAAAGACACGAAGTAAGGACAGACAGAAATGGAAAATAAATTTTTCATGGCGATGCTGAAAATTTATCAATTGAGTTAACATTTCTGTAGCCCTCTAAAAAAATGAACTGTAGCGAAAGTAAACTTTAAAAAATAATTAGTTGTATGTAAAATTTATATTCGCACGGTAGCGTAACTCTTTAACGAGGCTACAAGCTATTTAAGTTAGCCGATGTAGCTTTCATTATAGACTTCACTCGGCTGACTTTAGGATGTTAACTTACATACAAAAACAATGATATTGAAAGCACATCTTTTTTTAAGCTCTGAATTTTTTTAAAGACAGCTTCACCGATAGTGACCTCGAGTGAGGTCCGCGAAGTCCTCTCCTAACAAACGATTTGGTGAAGATTACGAGGCGCTGAAATCTCAAGAGAGATTACAGTAGAGATATTTGGAGTAGCTTATAGTCAATGTCTTTCGGCTGGTAATGATGATATTTCCACCATATGGGATATCTTATTTTTAATAATTTTGAACCTGCATTTTGAAAATTAATTATTACCATCCTTTTTGTTATTGGCGAAGAATGCGGAGGACCGCTGGTTCTAAGAGCAACGCGAGATTTTTGCAGGAAGTCTATGTCCAGCAGTTGACGCCTGTCGGCTGATGATAATGGTAATTTTAATATAAAATTGTCGCGGTTTACAATAACAATATTGTCAATAACTTTTATTGGTAAAAGTCATTTGGAGACTAAAATTAGTATTTTAGTAGCAAAGGTGATGATGCAAATATAATTTATTAAACGTAATGTATTCAAAAGGCATTGTTTATATTTTCCTGAATATTTTACATATTTAGTTAAACTTATTTCACGGAATTTATTATTCATATTTCGAGTGTTTTACAGCATCCATGATCTTGGAAAAACCGGAGTGATGGTCCCGATGTCATAGTTATAACTGAGCTTAACATAATTTTTTAGTTAGCTATTAATCTTTGTTTTTATTTGTTTCCGAGGCTACAAAAGTAGAGGATTTAAATGATGAGCACGGTGGGAGTTTTTGGAGTACCTTTACCTCTTTCACAGTCCAATTATCGCTGTAATAATATTGTTGTGTCATCAAAGTGTTCCACATCTGCGGTAACATTTTTATTCATCATATGAACATCCATAACAGCCAATTTACGTCCCCACTGTTGGGCCACAGGCCTTTGAGGGTAGGTCGACGGCGGGCGACGAGGCGAGGCCATAGTCACCACTCGAGCCTAATGCGGATTGGTGACTTCACACACACCTTAGAATGAATTCTAATTCATGTGCAGGGGACCCCTCGCGATGTTTTCCTTCACCGTTTGTATTCCGCTGTTGTTACTAAAGTCCACAAATATACATAACTTAAACATTAAAGTCATCGGTACATGCCGAGGTTCGAACCAGCGACCTGCGGAATGGAAGCCGCGCGCTCTAACCGTTAGGCCAGCGGGCTAAATGACATAATTATTGATGCTTAATATAGTTAAACATATACAGTGGTTAAAGCATGCTTATACTTACGAATACATTTCATTAACCGGTATAGGTTATAATTACATAATTGTGAGGTGGTTATATGTCTTCGTTAACTGAACTTCCGTTCCGTTTAAAAGTTCTCCAACGGTATCTATATCGGTAGGAAGGAGTGACGTTCTTCGTTTGTCAAACACGAGCATTTTGCACTTTATCTGATAGCTAGGATATTTTTATTTTTAGTAAGCGTGTCCTTTCGCTATTCTGTGAAGTTTATTTTTACACCGACTGCCTGAAAATCGAACAAAATTAACCTCCACGAACTTCTAAAGCTTCATTCATCCCTTATTATATTTATTATAGGACTAGGCGCTTGGATTATTCACTTTTCTAAACTTATTTTATTATATTTGTTTGTATTTAAAAATAGTCAATTTATATCGCTACATAAACGGTAAAAGGACGTAGTTCTATGATTTTTGCTTCATTAGGAATGTATTAATTATAAACTGGAATCAGAAGTAAACCTTAGATGAACGGTTTAACATTCATAACGTAAATTATCTTATAAAAAACGTTTTGACAGAGTTAAATGTAGTTTACCGAATGATAAGCAATTTTTGCAAACCGTTTCTATGTTAAATAGTTCAAAAGCTGTTGAACCCTTCCCTTGCAGGTCCTATTCGACCCTAAGACCGTTAATAGTGAGAGTATTAAACATTTTCCAGATTAAAACAGTCGATTGAGAAATAAACACTTAGAAGCGTAGAGAGGTAAGGTAGGTTCTAGCTTTTGTGATGCAAATATGAAAATGTAATGATGTTTTATATAGCTGCTAGCACGTTTCCTGTGGGAACAATACGTTTAGTTTACTATAAGCATACGCGCAATGCGGGACCATGTTACTCGTATATCGAGCCACTTATTGTTATCAAGTATTATAGAAATGTTTGTTCAGAGATACGCGGTGTTCCATGCGTATTGTTCATTATCTATTACTTTGTTGTGGAAATCAGATTGGAGTACATTGCTTTATTACATTTTGATGAAATTAAACATGTAATATGTTTCGTGTCTTATTTTGAAGCGATTAATTACTAGCACTGGACAAATTGTCGGAACGCGAAGTAAGAGTATTGCAATCAGCCGAATCCCGAGTGAAACAACACATTGGTCTCAGGTGAGGTTCGATTCCGTTAACTCCTTAAATGTAATCATGCTGACTTTGTGAGAATTGAATAATGCAATAAATCTTGCCCGCCGTGTTCACCGAAATCTAACTGTCGACATTTACTGGAATACGCATGCCGGGTTTGTCTGCGTATTATTTTGTTTAATTCAGAAATACCGCATATGTAGTAGTATCCCAACTGTAGAGTTATTCGATCCTTCCTGGCTAGTTCACCAAATCTTAAAGTAGTTTGCTTTGGCAATTGCATGAATGACACTAGTGATCTTTCAGGATACGCATCTGATCTCCAACCTCACCTCGATTCGATACTCTAGACACAATTCCGTCTATTGCTTTTTGGATGAGTTCTAGCTCATATATTAATTATATTTTCAACGCTCAATAAAATACCTTTGCCAAGAAAAATGCGTTAGATGAAACCTTCAGATATGTACGCATCGTAAACATATTTCAAAAAACTTTATCACTTAAATATTATTATATATTTGAATTTAAAGAATCTTCTGAAGTATTTTTCTGATGCACATTGCGAAAACTTCAGTTTGCAGTGCCGTTGAGCGGGACAATGAGATATCTAACATAGCAATAGCTGTTCACACATAATAAACTCGAAGAATTTGTATCTCAATTGAAAAGATACCCGTATAACAGTTCTATACCGTCTAGAAATGTAATATCCATCGCCAAACGGTACTGTGCAAACATTACTGTCTTCCGGATCGAAGAGAGGTGTAGCTAGTGTAATTACTGGGCTAACGAGAATTACCATCGTGTGTCTCATGGCGACGAGCGTCATGTGGTGTTGTGTATACCATCCTAATTAGCGCCACGTTGTTATGGGTAGGCGTCTCACTTACCATCTCATGAACGCCCCGCTCGTCCCGCTTGTCTCGCCCGTCCCGTCGCTTCAATAAGATGAAAAAAAACAGACCTGGTACTAGCTTATTTATTAATAAATATTTATAAAAATCTTTCCAACATTTTACGTTATTTTCTTATATAAGAAAATGCTCTTTGAAGATTATTTTATCTATTTTTGTGACTTGTACAATAGAATTCAAGTAAACTCTACCTTTGTAGACACACCACGTCATGTATAACCCACGTCAGTTTTAAAATGTATTTTCAATCAGTTTTTCCAGTCTAAGAAGGTTCTACGTAGACGAAGCAATAGTCGGTAAGTTTTATTTTTAGATCAAACCGTCTCGACATTATTATTCTTGAGAATCTTTCTTAATTCATAAGTAACAACGTGACCAGTTAGATAACCATATCCATGATTATTTCATGTACAATAAAGTTGATTTAAGGCCTTATGCTCATATGATGAATGAAATGTTACCGCCGGTGAGGAACACTTTGACGACACAGCAATGTTATTACAGCTACAATTAGACTGTGTGAGAGTAACTCAGGAATAATAGCTAACTACGGAGATAGTTCGAGATCGATTGGCTCTATGACTTTATTGTTTCAACCTTTACCCCGTCCCAAGCTTTCGAATAAAAACTTCCTCTTAGTCTATTGACCTTATTCTATAATCAATATGGGTTCTTTACAAACCATCAAGAAAAGTGGCTTTAAATCTCTTAGAATAATTAATGCGAGGGAGTCAGGGCGAGGCGGAATCTTACTTTTATTAAGTGCGGAATTGCACCGGTACATTTGCAAAGGACGCCGCTGGCCACTCCTCTCTCTTAGTACCACCACCACCACCACCCCCCTCCTCCACACTATTGTTTTGAAAATAACCCGCGCTCACGTCCGCGCTTTTATTTTAAATGGGCCCTATACCCTTCGTACTCCAGTCACTTTGGTTATATGACGGCTTTTAAAGGGCTGCCAACTCGGAGGCACTCAATTCAAGTGTCTACACGTCGGGCAAACATTTATTATATATATTTATGACGACCAAATAGCCATTATAGTGTTTATCGTTATTTTAATGATAGATGTTTTAAACGTTTCACGCAATTATAGCAAGCGAAAGTGTTCAAAGCGCAGTTTCACCATTTCTGTTAACAGATCGATCTAAAACTTGTTACAATCTCGTAGACGTCTAATAAAATTTGCTGTTCAAGTCAAATTACTGAGAGATGAGTAAATAAGTAATATGTTAAGGTAATAATAACCTCGCTGTACACTCCAAAACATAATTAACTACTGTAAGTTACTTTTGTTCATGAACCTTGGCTAATTAACATTTCGTCCATTGTTTGAAATGGATCTTCGCAGAGCAAAGCTTGTTTCATAATTCCAACTGCGTATTTCATGACGACTTATTAAATTGAAGATCCGAGGATGGGGTGGTTGGTTAGATCGAGAACCTTCATATGAGTGTGCTTTCAAAATTATAATGAATGTATATTTATCATAATTTTTGAAGGACATTCATTTAATTTTGGAACATTAGTCGGAACTAATGTTTGCGCTTGGAAAAGCCTCACTATCAGCTAAATGTTATGCAAGTCTGCTGATCTGTAACAAACGTAACAGGAACAGGTTTCGTTGAGCCAAATAAATCTTTTACAGGTTTGTACTTTTAATATGTTCTATTAACAAGTTAGCTACGAAGATATTTTTATAACACAGCCAATGCGTTGGAGACCTATTAAATCTCGTAACCATTTTCTATTGCAGTGCAATAGGGATCTAAACAATCTCCGATTTTTTTACTTAACTATTGAATCAAACAGAAATCAAAAAGTACATATGTATGTTTGTCTCTGGCAGACAAATAGAAATAAAAATATAGCGCCTCACCAGCTCAGACTCGAAGGAGACCCTTTAGATCTCATAACGTACTGAACGTGTTATGAAAATGCGTTTACATGCTACCTTCATCACCAGTCGTAATGTATAAGTATAGTGAATAAATTGAAAATAAAAAATGCTTTAAAGTAATAATATTGGACCAATGAATTCAAAGTCATTCTTTGTCATACATAAAAAGGGTTCATTTAGACCCCCTCCTCCTCCTTTTTATCAAAACAAGAATGTTCTATTTTTAATTATGTAAAAGCAATATATAACTTTAGTAATTTTCTTAAGACTTTCGATTTGTCAAGTATACTCCTTTGCACATTTACGAACTTGAAATATCTAGTGGAGCTGCTTTATATTCACAAAGCTTACAAACAATGTGAGCTGGTCACTTTGCAGGACTGTGTTGCCTCATGTTGGTACCACCTCCGTTTACGGACTTGATAGTTGCGCAATACCATTAGGATATTTATAGTGCACCAAAGCCAAAGTATAACAATTATTTGTAAAGATCAAAATAAATAAAAAACGAAATCTGTGAAACCGTTCACCTAACATTTCTACTGAACATCTTACTATCAACGATATTAAACTATAACTTTATCTTGTTTACTGTGTTCAATGAACGAGTTACTAACCCCAGCGTTTTGCGTTTTGCGTTTTGCGTCTTGACCCAATTTTCTACGTTCTTCTTCGGGCCCTTTCGCGTTTCTTACATAGGGCCGACCCCTCGTAATAATATTTATTAAAAAAGTTTATTTGTTCTAAGTTCTGTGAAGTGTTTTTTACTTTAATCGTTATACATGTTAGTCGATATATGCCTTAATATTTTTTTGTTCATATGCTCTTCGGCTCTCAACCTGAGATAACCGAACCAGCGCATGCGCATCTCTGCAAGCTGCTCTACATTTACTACATACATACATTGCATTAATTTCGTGTGCTGCTTTTTCATCGGACAGTATTCTGCCACGGCTGGCAATTTTATAACTTGACATTGTCACTTCTCCATTTTCGTCGGTGTATGTTAACGAGACGAGATGTGTAACATCAGAATCACTATAGCCAATAAGAAGCACTTCATCGAGGTGTTTAAAGTGATATCAATTAGAGGTGGAATTAATTATTCGCACAACACGAACATTCCATTTTTATAAAACAAATCGAATGTCTTTAAATATGAGATGAATCTGCTTATCACTGGAGTCGGTTCGCTTTATTAATGTTGGCAAGTTGCCCCCTTACCACATGGTATTGGCAACCACAACGGATCCAGTTGTTACCTAACCTTCAATGATACACTACACTTTGTACAAACTATACTTAATATAAAATTTCAGGTGGCACACAGTTTTGATAACAATTAAAATTTATGACGCGCGAAGTTAGTCTCTTTATATAATATTTGTGGAGGTTTTTAATTATCTAAGAATGATGCTTAATAATTAAAATCTCACACAAAAATTATCAACATACTATAGATGTTTAAGATTAACATACTACTAATAAAAAAACAACAAATTTTAAAATAACCTTTTTTTTTCTTTAGATCTAATAACAACATTCTTTTAAACATTATCACGAAGTGTTGTCAAAATTAAAATATTTTAGCAATTTGTTTGCAATGATGATACCTTGACATGTGAACGTAAACTTTAAAAAATACCATTCACTGCTTACTCTGTACCGGTACGCATTCTAAAGTATTTATATTTGTATTATTGTCATACTTCGATCTGTTTATCATTACCTTAATGGTTTTTATATCAATCTGAAACCTTTATCTGCTAATGAAGAATCATCAATATATATAATGTTAATTGAAAACCATTGCTCTTAAAATGATGATATTATTTTTGCCTTCACTCTCCTCTTTTATTTCATTTATGACATGAGTATTTAAATTTGTGTAGATACATTCGTATGACAGTAACATCTTTTTAAATTCCTTACATCAATACATCAATATTATAGTTTCATCATTAAAATATGTGCAAAGTAAACTAACTCAACTGGTTGTCTTAAATTAAGTCTCGTCATATGGAAAACGCGTTCACCAATCGGCTTCAGAAAGGTGGGCATATATATATGTATATATATTTATATATATATATATATGTGTGTGTATGTCCAAACACTTCCCTACGTCCCACAGCGCAGGAATGTTGAGGATTGGAAAGTTTAATGAGAGCCTCTAGGCTACTTTTGTCTCCTATTCTGGGAATTAAGACTACTCTGAAACTAGTTTTCAGTGAATAAAATTTTCCAGTTATCCATTACTTGCCACTAATTGTGTCGGTGATGTTGGATACGGCGTCAAAGGTCGTAGCCTTCTTTTAAATACAAACATAAGTCCCCTTTTCTGTGTAAAAAACTGAACATAATTGAAAAAGTAGAATAGTTCATTCGCTTTCTTTGGAAGAATAATTTTTATTTCACTTTCGCCGAAAATGTCAACGACACTGTTATGTATTCTTTATCACATACACTTATTAAGTTTAGGTTAAAATTAAAATTTTCTTAAGTAATTTACACACAGGCTGATAAATAATGTTAGTAAAGCCTTTGCCAAAACGATGAACATTTTCAAGAAGTTAAAATTAAACGCCACTTCGTTACGTTGAGTTTTTGCACTTTTTAAGTAATAATTTTCTCAATAAAACAACTGCTGAGGAATATTCAAAATTGCATTATTTAACTATGAATTTTTTTTCTTCCAACGAGACACGGGTATAGAAAACTTCATCACTATCCAAGCTTAACGTTCACTACTTTCTGGATTTACTGCTATATATATATATATATATATATATATATATAATATATATAATAAAGAGGTTATAAAATAGCTGAATACCGTTTAAAGTGTTTTTAGGTAAGAGTGTAGATTAAAATCTAAAATTTATAACATCAATAGGACAACAAATCTACAATACGTCGCTAGTAGTTAGTTCCTCCACAGGACTATTTACACTTCATCATATGTAGCATCATTATTGAATAGATCTTCGAGATGCAATCGAATCGGATTTATGTTAGATTTTCACCTCTTAAAGCTCCTTCGGAGATCCACAGTACGTTGCAAGGGAGCCCAGAATCACAGAGAAGATCTTTAATTAAATATCCATCACCATTACTCTTCCCTGGGTATTCTAATAAAAAAGCTCGGGCTCGCTTATTAGGCGATGATGACGCCTTCAATTCCCGAAAGCTCCAAGTCCTTCTTAGTCGCCTTCTCCGTAGACAGTGGGTATTATAGTTTTATTTTGATTCCCACTAGGCTATCGGTTTACATGATATTAGGAGCATTTTTCTTAACACTATATGTTTACTGTAAACATAAATATATACAAAGTTATAAAATACAACATTATCGTCTCCGGGTGATATATATATATACACACAAAAATATTTACCGTGATCTACGTTATCTGCAGCGATGCAAACAAGCAGAATATCTCTTTAAATTTTCATTTCCGTTTAAACCAACGGGGACAAGTAAATACAACCGATAGGCAATAGGCAAACAAAACGCGGCTAATGCACGCCTCGCGCGTCAGTGGTTTTGAATGGGTATTATTACTTGTTATGAGCTAACTACGCACTAAGAGTTATAAAGAAGATAATCGGTATAAAGCAGTAAGTATAATTAAATTCGAGATTGAACTTATTAACAACTAAAGAATAATCTATTACCCTACGCTAACGAATATATTTGTTTGATAACATTCCACATACAAGATATTTTCGAAACCTATTTCAGAGTTACTCGTAAAAAAAATTGTATTTAAAAAGAAAAAAAAAGGTATGTTGATTTGAAGATTCCCTCCTCGAAGGTTGAAAACTGGTGTCTTCGACTAAGCTTAATTCTGTAATTCTTAATTCCGGTTCGATTCCGAAGCCTCATACTGTGGAGTTTAATTAGCGGTTTAGTTTGTCCGGACCCGCGTACCTTATCACTACAGTATATTTGCAGATGTATCTGCCGACATGAGCGCGTCCCTGTGTGCTTCATAACGTTTACACTATCATTGTTTGTTTACACGACAACACAGTAAACTCCAAAATAAACATAACTCATTATCAACCATTTTGCAGTATTTACATGACGAATGTATATATAATGCGGCCTTGCCCCAAAATAACATTATGGGATATGTACGGAAACAAAGCTTTGTCCATTAGGAGTTCAG
Source organism: Ornithoptera alexandrae (assembly GCA_029030555.1). Classification (NCBI taxonomy): domain Eukaryota; kingdom Metazoa; phylum Arthropoda; class Insecta; order Lepidoptera; family Papilionidae; genus Ornithoptera; species Ornithoptera alexandrae. Next base: position 370,162 of record JARDVY010000297.1, on the reverse strand, counting down.
TTTTTAGTTGTTCCGCGGACGGTGAAAATTAGTAAAGTTCTTAATAAGAAAAGTTTACGATTCAATAATAAAAACTTCCTTCTTTTATAACAAGAAGGGTTCGAAATTAATAGTTTTCCTAAAAAAAAACTCTGTGTGTAATGTTTTTAATATTTTTCTTCTTGAAATTTTCACTCAGGAGTTTGTTGATACCTAATCTAGATAAATGCGGATTAACAACTACCAATTTCAGTGAAATTCAATAGGATATTTCAAAATAGCAATATGAAAAATCCGTGCGATATATTTTGTTAATGATTCATAAATAAAATTTTATTGCGAGGCTTTTAGTAATAGTAGTTAGTGCAAGGAACGTCAGGCAAGCTCGTTGAACAAATAAAAAGTATAAGGATATCGCAGTTCCGTTTGAACCTAACAGTGCATTTCAAACTAAGCACAGACTATTAACAAAACAGCTTTCCCAATATATTCCTTGTTAATTATAAACATATGATTAAATATATACATTATCTATTATATAACTAACCTCAAGAGTCATGTGTTGAACGGTCAGCTATTTTTAAATGGTTTTACACATATGGCTAAAAACGCATAAATAGTATGAAATATTCACGGGTATACTATTACTAAATCTATGTCGGTCACACAATAGACCAATTATGTGCTGGCGATTTCGTGAAATTGCTTGACTTTACATTCGTTCGCAGTTTCAAGAGTCATTATATTTTAGTGCTGTAGTTTCGCGAACGGCACAAACTGATTGTAAATAGTTTTCTATGCCGTTTTGTTAAACCACAAAATTATTGATTCAATGTTAAAAATCTATTGTTGATTAATCTTCTTCACACTATTAACAACTTTATGTTTTAAACGTTTTTTATTACTCCTTATGTACATGAATACAAAGCCACGCCCAAAGTTTAATTTTTACGGTCTTTTGATATTTCTATTCCCAATTAACTAAATATAAAACGGAGGCTTTGGTTCATATAGCAATTACTAATTATACAGTCTCTTGTACACAATTATCGGATAAGGGACTTGATAAAGTTATACATACAATGCGTTAGTAATACACATAGCAAACATACAGATAACAAATAAGGATAAAGAATATTAATAATAAATAAGCATTACAGAGACGAGGTCCTTTGGCGTGGAAAATTTATTTTGTCTTAGGATAGAACTTTAGACTTGCCGAATCGTTTGAGTAGATGATGGAGCCTATAATGCGGGATCAAAGCATCAGTATATGTAATATAATAAACATTGAACCATATCAGAGTCAAAAACTTTAAATAAATTATTGTGGGGGGCTATAAAATACATGATCCGGTACATTGATATAAAATAAAAGTGGCGGCTGCATGCCACTGAATTATTAAGTAAGCACTCGCCGAAAGAGAAAATTGTATTCTATCTATTAGCGGAGTGGATTATCGTGGACCATATTGCGGAATTAAATATTCAGTTAACATTATCATTATTAACATCTCATCCTATAGTTCGCCATATGTAGTGTAGCCTAAAGGTTCCATTACACAAAATACATACAGAGAATGCAATACATACAAAAGTTTACAATTGTCAAGATATGCCACAATATTATTGCATGTCATTTCTTTCTAGTACTTATAAATTATCAAACTTTTTTATATCTTTATACATTTATATTATTAATAAAAATACAATTTTATTAAAAGAAACTTTCATTTAACTTATTTCCGTCCGCTATCAATATCTCTTTCAGCATACTTTGATGCGAAAATTGTTTGAAAAACGAAACACGATACATAAGTGATAGTTATTACTCGCTATTTATTCCATAACTAGAAGGAAAAAGATTTAAACATTTCCGGTAGTATAAAAATCTATGTCTATTACCGTATTCTTTGTTGGAACCGACACCGTCCGACATAAGATCTAGATAAACTTGACAAATGGCGAGCAGGTTCAGTACGGTCGTACACATCGTTTTGTTCCTTGTAAATGATGTGTTAATATTAAATAGGTGATTTGTGCTCCTGTTTTCACACAAAAACTACAATATGCCTAGAACAAAATCATCGCGCAATGCCTAATTATATAGCTTTGGATACCAAAAATTAATACTGAAATAGCATGGGATAAATTGAAGGACAGCGACCGCATGGCGGCTACCATCAGCAAAATGTTCTACCATTTTTTTTTCACATTTAGATACAATATAAACATATTACAAAATTATATCGTATAAATATAATACTATATTAAAAAGATTGCACATTAATATTAGAAATATTTTACTGTTTACTATTACCACGGCGTCAGATGTTCCTTGTCCATCAGATGTTGGTCCTCCCATCAAGGGTACCGTACTGCTACTAATAAAGGTTGAAAACAACCACTAGATGAGAGCAATGTGTGACAGATCGAGGTGAAAATCTATGGTAACATCCTATGTCCAGCAGTGAACATTGACGATCATACGATGATTACTTTGACTATGAAAAATGAAAAGGAAACACTGTTTCATTTTATCGATCACTTTATCAATGTCATATGGATAGAGATAACATTAAAGGAGAAATAACATGAATACGTGATGGTATAACAATAAAAGCTAACCATAAACGAAATCTCAACTCGAAATTAAAAAGGTAAGAGTATAATATTTTTAAATAAGGTTTCACTAGTGTTGAAATAAATAACGAGATTAAGCGAAGTCTATCAAGCACGTCAAATATGGAGTGAATTTTGGCAGCGTGATAAATGACCCAATCGTAATAAACGTTGCCGAAGTTGGAAAAGATTGATGTTAAATTCTCTATGCGAATATTTATAGAAATTATTATTTAACAAATTAGCTTTGATGTACCATATAGAAAAAAGTTCGATTGCAAAGCAAACTTTTCAAACTCCAGTTGTAGTACTTACTGATCTATTTGGATATGCAAACAAAACTACATTGGTTACAGTATCAAATTGTACACTGTGTAAATCTCATGGGCAGAGAAAGGCTCCTGCAGCCAATTACGGGGCACAGGTCTGATATTGGTAACACGCTCGCCGGCATTACGTATATTGATTGTTATTCAAACTGGGGAAGAACACCGGTGGATAATTCACACCGTCATCATGCCGTATCGTGCCTTCCCGCGCGGCCCTGGGCGAAACCGGACCAATCACCAATCGCACCGCACTCGTTTATGACCATTTTAAATTTCAATTTCCCACCTGAAATATTAGATTTGTTTTGTTACGAAGTTAATATCAGCTCAATATCGATTATACTTAGCACCGCTTAAAGCTATAAAGTTTCTTTTTATATTAACGTTTTAAGTTCTAAATGTTAAAATAGTTAAATGTAAACAGGGATTTAAGTATTTAAACTATACTATGGGTATTTATCAGCCGCTAATATTTTCAATTTGACGATCGATTTGTGGATTTCTCTAACAAATAACTTCACTGAATAAGTTATCAAGTACTTTCATACTTTACTATTCGCTAATTAATTTTTATATTATTATCGCATTTTATTACTTAGTGTTACTCTAGAGGTATTTTAGAAAATTTCAGTTGGCGAATAGAAGTAAAAATTATTTTATATACACAAACATTAACAGTACAAGTTGTTTGGTCAATGAAGGAGGGAACGGCATTCATGGTCTTGCAGTATTTAATTTTCTTGATATATCGTGTTAAATATATAATATTTATTATTTATATGGTACTATTTAATACCTCATCTCCTGGATAAACGTACCTTTGAAATTTAAGTAAAGAAATTTCTTGTAAATAGACTCGCACAATAAACAGATCTATCAGAATCCAGTTCATTAAAGCGTTAGCACAAATAAATTCCGTACGTTTCCAACATATTGACCTAGTAGTAACTATGAGTCTGGTTTTTAATATTATTATATATTTTTAACAAATAAAAATAAATGAAGTAAAAATGTACATCGCGTACCAAATCCATAAATATTTATGATTGCGTAGAAGAAATTTCAGGATTTTTTCGTTAGTAAATGTATATACCGAGAGTTGTCTTCCTCTTATATATTTTGTGTGTTGTCGGCATATCGTAAAAGATCACTAGAAAAGAGTTGTCCCTAACTTCAGAAAAAGAGCAGATTTCCCTAAAACATTTACCAACATATTGCGGCACCACCCCGCGTGTCAAGTGTGCTAAGTATGGCAATTACCGCCAAGTTGAGAAGAGGATTATATTCATGGACAAATTTATATAACAGAGAAGCACTATAAAATCATTGTGTAAATAAAGTTAGTAGCAAATCGAATAATAAAAAAATAAAGTAATTATATCTCAATTTTTTTTTATATTTTTGTATTGTATTATTTACAAAGAGACATTTTCTTCATGTCGTTCATTTTGATTAGCTTAGAGCAAAAAAATAAAATGTTACTTTCCTTAAACTATTTACGTACTAATGCCGTATTCTCATTCCGTTGGTTTCATCATCGTCACAATCTGCCGAAAAACTCCTCTGCTGGATATAAGCCTTTCTCAAAAATCACAACGCCAAGGTTTATTTGCTCCTAGTTGAAATATCCTTAGAGTAGTTTTCTATTAATCCGTTTTATAGGTGATAGAGACCGGGCGTATTAAACATAGTTGACTTATAATTCACACATGTGACTTCTTTATTGTATTGTATATATACACAGTGAATTTTTTAAATGAGATGAAAAATAATCTAAATAAGTAAACAGAAAAAAGAAAGGAAAACAATAAAATTTCGTATCCGGAGAAAAATTTGTCAAGGGGAAGTACAAGAACAAATATATAAAGTTGCTTAATTAATCATTCAACGCTTACCATCTAGAGCGGACTGTACTTCTGTACTGGCTGTGCTGAAAATATCTAAACTTAGTTAGTTCTAATTAAATTGACGAGAAACAGTTTCGTTTCTAAATATGCTATATAAATAATTAATGATTTTATCTTAGTTGAATTTTAATAATGAAAAAAGTTAAAACTGTTGTTGTGTCATTGAAATATTTATTTTGTTACTTAACTGTGCAATAAATAGTTGATGTTTACTTTAATCTCACATTGTTTTTCTGTTTATTTTTTATTAAATTAAGAGAAGGCGCAATTGGGACGTTCACCTGATGGTAAGTGATACGCCCGTCTATAATTACGTGGCGCTACTTAGGATACTACACACAGCACCATATTGTGCTCGTCGCCATTAGACGTAAGCATGTAAACGTGTCCAATAAATATCTTAATGATAAGTCTCGTTACCCCACTGGGGTTGGGGGTTGGGGAGGGAGTTGTAGCAAGTGAAATTACTGAATTTCACTTGCTACAACTCCCTTCAATCTGGAACGCAGTAATATTTGCACAGTACTGTATGTTGACTGCAATAGCCACTGCGATGGTACCTACCGAGACGGTCTCCAGCAACAGAGAACTATCACCAGTAAACATAAACAGCCAATTTACGTCTCTAAGGCTGGGGCACAAGCTTACCCCTCGTTTCTCGCTGGCCTAATGGTTAGAACGTGCTGCCTTCATTTCGAAGGTCGCGGGTTCGAATCTCGGCTTGTACCGATGACTTTAACATTTAAGTTATGTACACTTGTAAACTTTAGTAACAACAGCGAAATACGAACGGTAAAGGAAAACATCACGAGGAAACCTGCATGTGAGTTAAAATTTATTCTAAGCTGTGTATGTGACGTCACCAATCCGCATTGGGCCCGCGGGGTGACTATGGCCCTGGCCCCATCGCCGTCATCACCAGTGAAGTAAGTTTTAAATGATTTATTGGTCCAGCGATGTACAAAGTCATTTTAACGGAACAATTTTTTCAGTCATCAATTCAAGTGGATGACATGCATGACGCGGCATATCAGGACAAGACATGGAGGAGACGACATAAAGGAGACGACACTTGACGGAAATATGCCCATGGCGTATGTATGAAACGAATTAATGACCTCCTCTTATATACGTTACACGTAATTTGTTATTCAACACAATAAATTTTTCTTAAGAGGAAGTTAGAGGAAATAATGTAATGTTGTTTTTATAACAAAAAAAATATTTATTCATAGCATTAAGTCAGTTTTAACGGGTGGTAGTTCCCTTCTGTTCAGAGACCGTTCAGCTACCACTGGTAACTACCGGAGTAAAGAGACTCGATACCTTGTCGCAGTCAATGAGCGCAATCTGGTGCAGTTTGTATCATCCTAACTAGCGCCACATTGTTATAGGCGGGAGTAAAACTTACCATTAGGTGAACGTCCCGTTCGTTTGGTCGTCGGTTCATCATCATCACTATCAGCCGACAGACGTCGTCGTCGTCGGTTAATTGAATAAATAAAAATTCTCAGACAATTTACTCAGAGTCGGTAAAAACCTTATTATCTTCTAATATTTTCATATTTTATCCAAACTTAAAGGAAGATTTTTTTTTATTCAATTAAGCAACGAGACCAGCGGGACGTTCACCTGATGACAAGTGATACGCCCACCCATGACAAAGTGGCGCTGGTTAGGATGATATTTACTGTACTCGATGATACATACTCGGGTGCAAGGGATCCCGCACAATAACTTACGGGACCCAAATCAATCTCACCTGCTCGTGGTGCATCCTGCCAATCAACAAACAAGGCTCTGGCTCCCACTAACCGGAATTGGGCCAGCGTGGTGGGAAATTACCTAAATTTCCAACATAAACCCCTACAATCGACAGTTCCTGATTCCCGGCGGTACCGGAGGCTATGCTGACTGTGACAGACATTGACAAGGCGCCGGGACCACAGCAGCGCGGGATCGATCGATGTGGAGATCTTTGCCTTTGTCTAGCAGTGGACGTCTATGCGTAGATGATAAAGATACTGCACCACATTGAGCTCGTCACCAGAGACATAAGATGTTGAGTCTCGTTACCCCAGTAATCATATGTTGTACACTGTTTTGATATTAATAGATAAAAAAAATATTTAAATTAATTCAGTTTACTATATTACATTTTAATTTATTCATATGAGATATTAAATTAAATCCCGCCATATGAACCCCCACAAACGTGGAGATCTTTGGGGGAGTGCTATGTCCAGCAGTGGTCGTCTATCGGCTGATGATGATGATTAAACTACAAACAGGAATAAAAACAAGAAATATGAAATAAGTACACGTATATGGGACTTAAACTAAAACGGACACTGGAAGTGCTGGAATGGCGACCACGCATCAGAAATAGCAGCGTTAGCAGACCAGACAGTAGGTGGACAGAAGCGCTGTGACAAGAGAAGCGCTGTGAGCCACTGGATTCAAACAGCGCAAGACCGTGCCTTGTGGAACACATTACAAGAGACATGTTCAGAGGTCCATCGGTTGAAATGATTATGATGATGCTGATATAATATATATTTCGTAAACGTAGTACCTTTTAATGGTAACATAATATTTCGCATACCTTTTTTATATATATATCATATTTTTTCTTTATTGTAAAACCTTACAGCGAGGTATACAAAAGGCGGGCTTGATGCCTGTTGGCATTCTCTACCAGCCAACCTTCGGTGAGGTGCGATGTTGTGGTTGGTGACAACTACCGACTTAAACTATATATATGTGTGTGTGTGTGTGTGTGTGTGTGATTCAAAGCGTTGTTAACATAAATCAACAGTAATCAAACAGTTTCCAAACTTCGCTCGTATTCATTGATCCGGTGGTAATAAATGACCCTATTGCATTTAAGTTCATTAATGATTAAGTTCAATTACCGACATTTATGACGTACCCGAAGAAAGTTAACTATTATAAACTTTATTTGTATAGTAAAACATTATATTTTATCATCATCATTATCATGATCAGTCGATAGACATTATATTATATAATGTTATAAAACCTTAATAATTTGAGAACTTCATATAGGTATTCGTCAAGTTAAAATAAAAAAACACCTTTATTTTGGACTCAAAATCCATTGAAGTACACAGAAAAACCCCATATAAACCCCTACATACAAAAGCCCCTAGTGTCCAACGACACTGGAGGCCATACTGACTGTATATGGAGATCTTTGGGGAAGGATATTGACACCGAAAAAAATAAACTATATTAATGAATAATCAAAAAATAAAAAACCTCACCTCGCCGGGTGACATATTGAAGCACTGTTTATAAATAAGTATACCCGCCAAGCCTGGCGATGGCTGAAGCATTGCGTTTCCTCTGCGTGGCGTCGAGCGAGTCGGTCCACCAGGTAGCTAGACCTTATAAATACATATCACTTAATATACACTGGATTTCATCGTTATCATCTCAACTGATAGACATCCACTGGATATACGTTACACACACAATGCTGAGCTAGTTATAATCACATTTACTGGACCAAGTTGCACTCGTCGCCTGACACATAAGATGTTTAATCTTGATACCCCAATAGTTACACTAGGCACAGCGCCCTTCAAATCGGAACACGGTAACGTTTGCATAGTACCGTTTGGCTGCAGAAATAGGCGCTGCTGTGGGACCTGCCTAGACCGTCTCCTGCCACTGAGACCTAACATTAGTGAGTTACCATTTAACACGGTCTCCTACAAAAATATTTAAACGGATTTGTCTTTTCTAGACGGCCTTAACGAACTTTTTGTATATTTTTCCCTTTATTTGGTCTAAGACGTTGCATAACCTTGAATTTAGCCTAGATAAAATTGACCAAAGTTTACACATAAATTTGAATTGAGTTGAACGAATACATTTCATGAATTATTCATCACTCATGAAGTTCCTATTTATGTAAATTAAGAACGGAAGTAATCTCTGTATTTCCTATGTTTTGAATAATTCCATACTTCTATTATACTATAACCACATAAATTCATAGCAAAAATGTAGTACTGTGCAATCCCCGAACTTTGGAGGCATCCGGAACTGTAGCGATTTGAATTTTTATATAAAATGGCAACCGCCAAGTTATTCCGTCTTGTTGACAAGCGTGAAACATATTTCAGGCACGCCAGCTCGCAAACAGGGAATTCCTTTTTTATTTTTCATATATTCTTTTTATTCAATTAAAATAAGCTTCGGAACGACCGGGACCAATAACCTGGTGGTAAATGATATCGGCCCATGCGAAAGTGGCGCTAGTTAGGATGATGTACACTGCATCCACATTGCGCTCGTCGCATGAGAGATAAGATGTTGAGTCTCGTTACCCTGTAATTACACTATCTGCATACCCTTCCAATCTGGAACACAGTAATGTTTGCTTAGCTGTATTTGTCGGCTACAACGGGCGCTGCGCTGGGCTACCAGCAGTAAACTACCACAGTAACTGAAATAATTAACAAACACAATGTAATGTAATACAAACTAATATAGATACAAATCATTGTCGTCCCTCTCACCATTCCCAATTAAAGTATCAAGCATATCTTAAGGTGTAAAGGTCGGCAGCGGAGCCGCGACCCCTCTGGTGTTGCGATGGTCCATGGGCCTCAGTGTTCACTTTCCACTGTTCGCTCATTTGCCCATCTTTCGTATGAAAAAATATATAAATAATTTTACCAATAAAAGTTGAAGAAAATGCATTTTAATGTTTACAATTTGAAAAAAATAAAATAAAATAAATTTGAACATAACTTCAATATACGAGTATATAATTAAAGTTTTTGTTTGTTTGCCAATCACGTAAAAACTGGTAAACATATACAAAAACTGGTAAACATAGATGGTTATGATCTATTTTTTTTTAGAATATCATAAATCCTTCATCATTTTATTTCTAATTAACTATTATAAACATTTTCATTTCGTGTTATTCATGCGGTTGCTATAGTAACTGTTGCTAGAGAAAGTTATTTACGATTGCTGTTGATCTCCTGAGAAAACTAATCCTGATCTTAAGCTATTCTTTTCAACTGATGGTATTTAAACTCGATGCACTCCTTTACGTCTTATATTATCTGAACTATTATATATATATATACATACACACATACATATATATATATATATATATATGTGTTTGTGTATGTATATATATGTGTGTGTGTGTGTGTCGGAGATTGGAGGATGCAACGTCATATTTTAATCGAATTAGGGGTATTCGGATATAATAGTGAGTAACTGAGGGGTTATTTGTTAAGTGTCAATGTCATTTCGAGAAAGGATAAAAAGAGGAACGCGGGGCGGAAGCGGACACTCTTTTGGAGGACAGACGACGTTGAACACGAGTGTAGCCGATGTCCGTCCGACTTTGTCGCGCTTTGCAATCAATTTGTTGGATTACAAGAACATATCGAGTCCATTTCTTAAAATTCACAATGAATGAATATCGGAGGGACGAATAAAGCTCACATCTTACCACCCTGTCTTTGTTTAAATATATATATTTATATATATATATACACGTCGAATCTATATTGATACGATGGAGGAATGGAACCGACGCTATAAAGAAGGTAAGACAGACAGTATCACCAAGCGCTTTCTTCCGGGTGACATTAAAGCATAAGGACTCAATAAAAAAATAAAAATAGAAAAGTTACGCAAGTGCTCACAGGTTATGGTGGAATTTCCGAGTACTTGTATCGCTTTAAGTGTGAGAATAGTCCGGCATAGGTCTGCGATCCTTTACAAAAAGAAACAATCGTTCACCTGATTGCGGAGTGCCCGACGTTCGAGAGGAAACGAATAGATTTAGAAATACAGTTAGATTCAAAAATAGATATAAGAAAATTGAGTTATTTAATTATCAATAAGAAAATTGAAAACAAGTTGTTAAGTTTGTAAATACGTTGCACTGAGAATTGCAATTAGGAACGGCTAAATGGAGAGAAAAGCGGCGCTGAGGAATTCCGTTACGTATACGCAATTGATTATCACGAGAAATTTAGGTGATTCTAATTAAGCGTGCAATTTTTTTAATGAATACAATAATTGTCTAGGTATACAATAACGCGGATCCAAGTCGGAGAAAATTAAAATGTATGTTATATATAATAAATCGTATGTTTACATATATGTCGGACGGAGTTTGAGTGGACTAGGCACAGGAGCTAATCAAAGCCAAAGCTGATGTGTCTTAAATATACTACTGCCTTAATTATAAAAAAAAATTGCAATATTTAATGTTGTTCAATGTTATCTAGTATAAAGCCAAGTAGATGATAAAAATTATGTCTGCTGAAACTTCTACTAGGGATGTTTAATTATGGAGAAAGAGAGTTGTATAAGTAAAAATTGATATTTGAACTTATCACAAGTCCGAAGCCATAAAAGAAATGTAGATGATTTTGTGGAGAAGCAAATCGTACATTAAACTTGGCCTGCCTCAATTCGCAAACGATGGCTATAAATCAATCCACGTGAGTTGAGCGATAAAATCGTGTACAAATTTCGACTGCGAGAAAATAATTCTGTATGAAGAATTGCCTCGACTTGCTACCGTGTCGGGTGAAGTTATTGTTGTAATATTTACAACGTGAATTATCAACATTACAACGGAAGTGCGTCGTCATCATCGTCGTGAAGTGCGGCCGGTGTGAAGTTTGCCGGTCAGATTGTGAAAACGCAAAGTTAAAGAAAATTTACACACAACTTACAGTTTATGCTTATCTATTGACACCAGCCTTCGATATTACTACATAGTTTACATGGCACATTCAGTTGCACACTATCTTACTGTTGCTTTCAGTGAGTCGACAAGGGTTACGTGAAGCCAAAGAGAGGCTTAACCGCGTATACGGAGAGGCCTTAAGTGTTTTGATGGTTGTCCTTACAGTTGCAATGTTCTAGTTTTTCGAGGGTCGGTAGCTATTGAAATTAATGATGTAACTTCCTGTATTATGTTCTTGAGCACGGAATAAACGTTCTAATTTATGTGGCATAGTCATCAATAACTTTGGGATAGACCACGGTTCAATCGCCCAATCCGTTCTGGAGTCATTACGAAACAAAATTTTGTTTTATTGTATACTTTATAAATTCTACCTTCGATAAATTGCAGTAGAGATATGTAGTATAGTAAACAAGTTTACATGCAGTAGCGTAAACATGAAGAACGACCAAAACCTGGTTTGAATGGTAGTTGCAGTTTCCTCTTTGACCATACAATATAAATTCTGCGAGTACCTACCTAAGCCGGTTGTTACGCTTCGACTAACCGATCGAAATGATTCGTCATTTTCCGAAGTGTCGACGACGAATACCGGATGTACCTACCTGTACGTTCCAATTAAAATTTATTTTTTATCTCGGACAGGCTTTTCTTTATTAATCTTATTTAGAGATATTTTTACAAGTTTTTCCAAGGGAAAATGTTTCAGGCACTAGCATTTAACCGCTCATTTAATTTTCTTAAGAAGATAAAGAGAATTTTTCAATTTCAAAGGAGTTTTATGTAAAACGTGAGACTGAAGCGTCTAATCTATCTGCTGGAAGAAGCGCAGTGGAATTTTTTTAAAATCGGCCAAGTCTTATATCCCTCGAGGAGGCTGTACATAATATTATAGTACTTTTCTTACACGAAAAATTTTTAGCAATAAAGTACTTTCGCATAAAGTTTTCACAGGAATTCACAGGATTGCATATTTCAAGTATTGGTAAAATTTAATCTGTATTTTTAATTAACTTTCTAAAAAAACAAGCGAACATAAAGATATCTAAAAAAATGTCAGAGGTTATACTGACGAACATAGTGCAGTGGACGTCTGACGTCTATCGGCTGATCATGATTATACTGACTGTAGGTCTCTTTCGTCGGAGACCATCTAGAGAAGTACCACCGCAGCGCTTATTTCTGCCGCCAAACAGTACTGTACAAATATCACTGTGATCTGAATTATCCATAAATGATGTAAAACTGTACAGCACGCGATAATTAATTATCAAGAATTATTATCCTGTTGCTGGAGATCATCTAGGTGCTACCACCGCAGGGCCTATTTCTGGAGACAAACAATACTGTGCAAATATTACATGTGTCTGAGGCGTCGTGCGAATGTGATGAAGTATATATCATCATAACTAACGCCACGCTTTTTCTATATAACGAAGCGACGAGACTGGCGTGACGTTCACCTGATGGTAAACGATAATTCCGCCCATAACAACGTCGCCTCAGTCAAGATGGTATTCATAACACCACATTGTATTCGTCGCCTGGAGACGTGAGATGTTAAATTTTATTACCCCAATAATTACACTAGCTGCAGCTCGCTTCAAACAGGAACACGTAAATGTGTGCACAGAATTGTTTGGCGGTGGTACCTACTTAGACGGTGTCCGGCAACAGAGACCTACCACCAGTAAACGTTGTTTTGGACAGGCGTACGACTTATCATCAGGTAAACGTCCGGCTCATCTCGTCGCTTCATTAAATAAAAAAGATAATACTCGTAAGTAAAAGACTTTTTTTTATTTTTATTCATAAATTTTGAACGCTAATGTCTTTATCAGGATAAGATTTTTTCAAAATCATCTCTAACATATAAAAAAATAAACGTTTTACAATAATTTTTATGTACATATAATCTACATTATTATTGCGAGGATAATATTTTTATTACAGCTACAATTACAGGTAATTTAAAAAAATTACCAAGCGCAACCTGTAAACGTGTAACTCGTAACGAAGCCAGATTGTAAATATATATATATATATTTATAATATATATATATAGTAGGTATAATTTGTTTAAGTTACATCTTTAACTAAAATAATCTATTGTTTTAGTTATATATAGTATTATTTTAGTTAAAAATTTCACTTAAATAAACTATACCGTTATATTGAATATAACATTTGTACTCTTATTCCTTGCAAACACATCCTTGTAATTACTAGTTATTTATAGTTGATTCCAACTCGTGTTTAATACATTTTTTTATTACACAAGCATATAAACATCATACATATGAGGCTATAAATGAATTGATTCTAGTTTACAATTCCGCAGTAAAACGAATCAGATTCATTCATTACCTTTGACTAGTAAAGTTTTTACTAGTATATCAGTAGTACATTTGCTTTGAGATTCTGCATACCTAGCTTCATAACCTTAACGGAACAGAGACTGTATATGTCGACAGTAAGCACTAGTTTGCGAATTAAAAAAAAACTATATCACCAATACACATCCCGAGGGCGAACAAGTAATGGTGTCGAGAACCTTTTGTGTACACTATTGTATGGTTCTTGGTGTTTTATTAACACAAAGAGTCCTGTCTCAAACTCCACTCGTGAAATCTTTGTTCATAAGATTTATCTATCGCAGCACTGTTAGAGGATTTTGTAAGGCCCTCGAGTAACTTTCCAGTATTGTAAAGGACATATACCTCGGTAAACCATTGTTCGTTTTACACACTGGATGTAGTTACAAATGCACTTAAAAACTATTGTAAACTAAAGTTGTATCTATGTTGCTCTTAAACCATTACGACATTAAAATATTGTGAAATAGTAGAAAGAGTCCTTCATTTAGAAAGACTTATGTTTGGCTTCAATTTAATAATTTTTCTCTTGATCATATTGATATATATTATCTTGTTTAATTGTTATTCCTCTTTATTGTACTTATGCCCAATACATTTCCTAAAACCTTACCACCGTACATAATCTTCTATTCGCGGCCTCGACATCGAACTGTGTCCTCCACCTTACCAACGGTTTTTCGAAAACAGTTAAATTTCTATTTTAAAAACTGAAAATAAAACGTTTCTTAGAAATACGTATCGCAACATTAGGCAAACTATTAATTATGTACTAAAATAACATCTTTACGTTTACACCGATGTATGAATATTTGATCTGCATTAAAAGTTGCACTATTGCAATTTATCTCAACAATTCGAACAGGAGTAACTAGCATTGCCGAAACTTAACTTTGCTACCACTCTAATAAGCTCAAATAGGTTTCCAAGAAACTGAAAGACGTTGAAGGAAAATTACATTATTTAGAAATTGTTACTATCATATAGTTGCAACGACTTGGAGGTACATATTTACCAAGTCTCTCGAAAAATCACTGAGTAATATTCCAAATACATATATATATATATATTCTCTGCAGCGTTAGTTTATTATACGGATAATTGTAACAAAAACTTAACGAATGTTCAAAAAAAAACTTCAAATACAAATATACGTACAGAAGATATATACGGAGATGACAAAACAACGCTATTTAATTAGTTCAAATCCGCAGGGTACGTCCGCCTACACAAATTGCAAACATTATTAAAATACCAATTAACTCCTAATAGTCGACTAACAAAATGAAACTTTAGGGCGAAGTACATATTAACTGAATACTACCGATCACCAATTTAAAGTATAACTTGACAGTAAACTCGATATGCACGGAAAAACTTCATAAAAAATCTTTTGAAAGCTTTGACGGCATTTCTAAAGAAACGCTACCATTGATGTACCACCCGTTGCAGGAAATATTATTAGCTTCATATTGAAGACCTTCACAAATGAAATCAATTAAACTTTTAATAAATTTACTCGTCGTCATTTATTGAACATCATTCGATCAACGTGAAGTCGGAAGTCATGTATAGCGCCTACAGTAAACCAAGATTATTATGATGCAATATAGAGGAAGTAAGTTTCGAAAGGCTCAAAAATACTCGTCAAGTAATCTACGTTCATAATTCTAATATGGGGACCTAAAGTCTTATTACTTTGGTAAACTTTCAAGCTATTGTTAACTATGGTTAAGGATTTATTGCTAATATATTTTTATATATATATATATATATATATATATATATATATATATAAAGAAGATAGTACTTCAAGGGCCAGCACGGTATAAGTTGATTACGATTATTACCCCCTAAAAATAAGGAAAATTGTGTTAAGCAGTGAAAGTAAATAAGATGAAATGATGATGATATATATATACTTATGAGACGGATACATAAATTCACTGATCGAATATCTCTGTTGCCAATGATAATATTGTAGGACTGAAGCAGCAATATTCTAGTGAATACTGGAGTAATGACTGTCTTAGATTTTAATCTTACATAAATTCAAAGATCTTACTATTAAGAGGAAGGCCAGGTGCACGACCAGACGAACGTTCAGCTCTCGTAGTTTCGTTTCAATAAAAAAGAAACACATTTTTATACACTAATTAAACGTCGACTATTCTTGAGCTAATTACTTTGACGCTCAAGGTGAAACTGTCATAAAAAAATTTGCAGCACTTAAGTACTTTCCAAGAGGAAGCAGGTGATGTTTTTACTTACGACGTAATATAAGAATATTCAAGCAATTGGTAACCTATTAAAAATTTATAGTGGTTTACGCAACATTAAGCATATATTTATTTATTTCTATTACCCCCTAACTGTACCCTTCGCTTCTCAATAAATTTACTTGTCCTCACGAACTGATCTTTTATCCGAAAGTCCTTTACTATTATGGCGGTTCGTTTATACAGCAGCTTTCCGGTTCATAATCACCTCAACATCACAAGCTGATAGACGTCCACTGCTGGATAGGCCTCCTTCGAAGATCTCCACATCGATCAGTCCTGCGCTGCCCGCTTCCAGCGGCTACCCACGACCTTCATTTGTAGGGGTTCATAGGGCCACTACGACCCAATGCGGGTTGATGGGACCCAGAGGTTCGTTTGTTGACTAGCAGGGTATACCACGAGCAGGTGCGGTTAGGTTGGGTGGGGTCCCGTGAGTTGTTTTGTCCCTTGCACCCCATAATTGCTTAATAAACGTAAATTCTAACATGCGCATATATTTTTATCGTTGTTCATTAGGTGCTTCATTATTATATTGTATTTACATTAGCACAGCGCCGCGTTTTCTTACTGCACAGTTTATTTCTTCATTTCCGTTGGGTGGTCTGGGAGGTATTGCCTTTAGAGTACTAAGATCGTTCATTATACATTTTACTTTTAATTGTTGATTTTTATTTTATACTCGGCGTACTAATACTATTATTATATAACTTGACAGGGGCTTCACGTGTATATGTGATCATCACTGAAATGAAAAGACAATTCTTCATATCGTATTACAATAACAAGTGGATCCCTCCTGCGGGGCTCGTAACTACTGTTACGTGTTATCCGTTGTTATGAAATTGTCTGCAATATAAAATGATTATATGGCGAAATTATGTCACGTAATATACAGTGTAATACCTTCTAACACTTTGCTACATGTACCTTAAAAAATTAAAATAATTCACTTATACATTTTTATCAACAATAAGTTTTTATTCGTTACTATTGGTATATTGAAATATAGCAATAGTATCTTTTGCTTCGCCTGCAGTTAAGTTGCACTAACATGAATTGAATCGTATAAATAACTAATCAATTCACGTCGATTAATGATCCTAATGTCATTTTAACTTAAGTTATTATATACGTCTAATTCATTAGGTTTTATTTTTTATTCAAATAAGCAACAAGGCGAGCGAGACGTTCACCTGGTGTTAAGTGACCATAATTTGGTTCGAGTTAGGATGATATATACGCACCACATTACCACATATTGCTCGTCGCTTGAGACATAAGATGTTCAGTCTCGTTACCCCAGTAATAACACTAGGTACAGCGCCTTACAAACTGGAACACAGTAATGTTTGCACAGTTCTGTTTATCAGCTGCAATAACCGCTGCGGTGGTATCTAACTAGACGGTCTCCGGCAACAGAGACACTACCACCAGTCTCTTATTCCATTGTATTATTAATATTTTTTATATTAACAAAGAAGAATTCATGCACCAAAACTAATACTGTTAAAAACATATGATTGATTTAAAAAAAAACTACATGCTTTACTAGTGGTAGGACTTAGTTGAAAAAAGGACTATCGAAGAAATGTTTCTGTGTTCCGATTTGAAGAGCGCTGCTGATACTAAGATTGTGACATCAACAGGGTACTGTCGCCACATTGTCAGTAGCAGGCAAGGGTGCGAACATTCTGATTTGATTATTACGAATGTGATGCAATGAAACGATGATTTTAAGCCTCTAAACCTTTTGAGGCCGTCAACTTTCCTTTTGATTAAATGCATCCACCTTATCTGACAGAGACGATGATTAATCACCCCTAAACTACCCTCGTCATATAACGATAGACCGCATTTATCAATCAAATTTCTAATTTTAATATTTCTTATTTTATAATTTAATACTCATTTATTTATTACCAACGAAAATGACTCTTGATACGTTTCTATTACTCATTTATGGATAAGGATTATCAATAGAATAATAACCATGTATTTAAATTAGTAAGTTACGTTAATTTTCCTTTTCTTTATTCATTAATGCATTTTAAAACGCCATTATAATCTTAATAAGGAAACAAGAAGAGATTATTTAAAAAAAATAACAAATTTTTACATTTCCAACAGAGTCGCAAAAAAGTATATTTATAGACATCGCGCGCCCGAGGACAATTTATTATGCTTATCTAAAGGACTTGGTGATCCCGTGACCGAGCGATTAGCGTACCTTAATTTTTTAAATAAAGTATCCCAACATTCAATTCTAAAACATTGCTAAGTACGAAATTTGTTGAAAGTCTTTGTCCGTAGGTAACAAACGGTATTAATGAAAATAATTCTGCGAAAATTAGTACTACCACCACCCCAGCAGATATCTGGAGTTCGCCGAGTGTTGTTGGAACTTGGCCGTATAATACGGATCGATGATGATGTATGATCCATACATTGACATCTATATAAAATATGCGTTACAACAAAATTAGTTTATATATATATATATATATATATATATATATATATATTCGCCGGCATAGATAAACAGTATTTATTATCTTTGCCTACTAATTTAGAAGATAGTTAAGAATTATAACTATTGAATAACTTGCTGTTCCAAGCGAACTGCTTTGCTTTTACCAAATTTTGAGTGTTTACGTTTAATAGTTTCGGAGATAACTTGATGAGTCAATGAATCTCTGGTTATCTCGTACATATATAGATCATTAGTTATTACGATTCCTTATTATTTACAAAACGGCTATCTGGTGAGAGTCGCGGGAAGACACTGGATGCGGGCAACCCGAGACCAATCGACGTTTAGATCTTTGGGGGAAGCTTATGTCCAGCTGTGGACTTCTATCGGCTGATGATGATAATGAAAACGGCTATGAACTAACGTAAACTTTTTGAATCATTTGCTTGATATTTTCTATGATCAAACAATACAAGTTTGGGGTTTAGGTTTTAATAATTAATAATAAAAAGCCTTCGATATGTTAATGGTTATTTTATTACGGTACCCAAGTACTGATTGGTGGGATTGGTCTACCATTATAATGGAGCAGGTCAATTTCCTCATGATGTTTTATGTCACCGGAAGCTCAAGCTTCGAGAGGATCGAACCCGCACCTTTGTAGTCCTTTAACCGCGTTATAAACTGAGCTATCAACGCTTCAAAGTTAATTATGTGCTTGAATATTGCTTGTGACATAAGGGGATGAGATAATTATAAGGGCGCAAGACGGCAGATTCGTGTTACATAAGCAAATAATATATATATATATATGTGTGTGTACTGATAAATTGTTAATGCATGTATAATTTTGCACATTACCGTTTTTATGCAAATTCTTAAGTTGTCTCTTATAACAACTTATACAAAATATACCAGCCAAAGATTTCCGTGTGGAAATGGGAATTTGCTGTTTCGGAAAAAGTGATTAAAGGAATACATTTTCCTGTTACCATCACATACGCTCGCCAAGCCAGAAGCAAAACACGATGAGAATCTACTTGAGAAGACGATGAAATGAATCTGATGAAATCGGAATTAGCCTCAAAATTGGTCTATGTTCAGCAGTGTATTTAAATACGCTTAATTAAATAAATATCCTTAAATACTTCAGAGGATTATGTAAAGGATGTGATGGTCCTGAAACTAAGCGATCAACGTAACCGATATACCAATAATTGTTTTTTATTCAATTAAGCGACGAGACGAGCGGTATGTTCACCTGATGGTAAGTGACACGCTCACCCATAACAACATGGCCCACTGCACCATATTGCGATCCATTTGAGACAGGATGTTAAGTCTCATTGCCCCAGTAATTTCACTGGCTACAACTCCCTTCAATCCGGAACACTTAATGCTTGCGCAGTATGGCGGCAGAAATAGGAGCTACGGTGGTACCTATCTAGCCGGACACCGGTAACAAAGACCTGCAACCAGTAGAATAATAATACGTCCTCTTCATGTTCCCAATTGTGAAACCCAAAACCCTTTACAAAGAGAGAGTGAAGGTTATTTATCTACTACGACGGTCAAGTGCGGGTGGCGGAAGATATGTCGACGAATGTTGTTCTTGGAACATGTTTGTTTCGTATTTACCTTGACCAAGCTCGACGGGAATCGAACCTGCGACTCTACTAATCATAATTCGGCAGGCGTATCATACAGAGAGGTGTTCCATCACACGAATATCCTGTTTGTCTCTTCAGCGTTCTCTTGATGTTATCTTTTTTCATTTAATTATAAAATAATACTTTGCAATCGTATTATAGAATGCTTTAAAGTAATTACGTAATTCTGTTCTGTGCCTGCCTCATTACGTCCACAAGGAAGCCGCGGCGGCCATTTTTAAAGGAGAAGTACGAACACACCGCGGATGAGATTTCTTTTCAGACCTGAAATAATATACTTTTAATTAACTCGGCGGCGAAGGTGCACAGCCGTTCCGTTACTAAAGGAAATCCTATCACGATAAAATTTCAATTTCGTCGTTAAGGAATATTTTAATGATTCTCCATAGATTTGTAATGAAGGACAAAAAAGAAGAATACATTTTGCTTCCTTTAGTGTTTAATTCTTTATTAGAAGCTTTTTGAGCTATTTATGTTGTTATTAAAAAAAACACTTCTTTAATGTAAATATTTCGATCTTCTTCTTAAGGTGTCTTTGTGACTAGCGGAAGTTGGCGTTCAGTTCACCATATTTCGCCCGGTCTCCTGCGAGACGAAACAAACGGGCGGCACTCGCGATCCAGGTCCACTCCCTGATGTTACATCTGTATAAGTAGTCCCCCCCACAGCACCAAATTCATTTAAACCACAGTATGAAGACTTTACTGTATTCATGTTTTAATAGGTTTGTTTTTAATGAATTTACTAAGGTAACGAATGTATGCAGTGTTAATACTCTTATTAACACTACAATGTTTTAGGAACACTTTGTGACACTTACCATCCGGTGACCAGCCTAATCGTATTATCGCTGAGTTGTATAAGAAACAAAAACTCTTTTTTCTTATTTAAAAGCCGAACGGGACTTTCTCCTCGTGGTAAGTGATACGTCTGCCCATATCAACGTGACGCGACTAGGCGGTGTCCTAAAACAAAGACCACCACCACTGTATTTCTTCCCATTCTTTTTTTTCTTCTTTTGATCTTAGTTTATCTTTGTAACAAATCCTTCATATACAAGGACTACCATTTCATATATATATATACACACACATGTACATATATATACCTGTGTTATGTTCTATGTTTATTAATATAGATTTTAATTTAGTAATTAACTAGTGTATCTAGTAGTTTAGTAATATAACATTTTTTTTACACATAAATGTGAGAAGACAGACACATTGTTTCCTACATACTCCTATAAACTTGTTTTTGCATAAAAAGGGAACCAAAACTACGAAAATCTCAAAAGGTTAAACGAGACCGTACATCGAACAGATGCTGAATATTTCAACACTATATTCAAATATTACTACTAAGCCATTTAAATGAAGCCTGCTGGAATTAATAAACTCTACATGCCAGGGTAAACAATGGATTTAAAAAAAATTGGATACATCTTGTAACGAAATACATTAATTTATAATGATTCTATGAAAGAATAAAATATAATACTAAACAAAAACATTTAAAAATATTTTAAAGAAACTTTATTCTATGTCTAAAATACGAAAATATATAAAGAAGTTAAATTTGAAAAAAAAAAGATCCACTATAATAAGTGACAAAGTTAAAGGCCAACAGCTGGGTGTTCGCGAGACGCTCCAAGTACAGTAATAAGGAACTGTTCGTGTATCGACCGGATGCATGGGCGGCGCAGACGCATGCTCGCGCTCCTACGTACACATGGACTCCGTAGTCCGGAGTCCGGACTCCGGACATGTACCGCGCACGCGTCCAATGTGCATTTGCTCCGTGCGAATTGATTAAAATATTGATCGGAGATTATTACTGACCTCCAGTACATACTGAAAGGATGTATAAGGGTGGTGTACTGTATAGTATACCGATTGAAATCCTAACAAATATAAAAATCCTAATAAAGTCGCTAGTGATGAGTTATAAAGGATGTATCGGTTCGAATCCCGGGCAATATGGAAATGCAATTAATAATGTGTTATGATACAATACGATAGAGTAATGGTGTGGAGGTCTTTGAAAAATGGAATTTACAAAGTATACGGGTTCGAAACCGTGTGAAATGGTGCATGGCAACTTTAACATACAACATCAAGTTGGTGAAGCAGGTGAGATACCAGCCGGGTGTAGTTGGTGGTTACTTTAGTAACTACTGGATTATACTCCGGTTCGGGAAGTGTTAGATGGCACTTCGATGATATCGAAATACTCAGACCCATGTCTTAGGGCTTCCGCTCTGTGATACATGGGTGCTCGGCGTGGTACTGGCTTGCCGCTATGACATGTCGTTTTTTTTTAATAACATGTGTTCATTCCAAAGTCGACTCGAACTCTGTCGATGCATTATGAGGTAGCGGAAGCGGATGCGAGCCGCTGCCTCGATGCTTATCAAATATTGATATTGCGTCTTGTCGCAGCGGGACGTTAGCATCGTTACTGAACTGATGCGTCTTACGGATTCGGTTGGCTGCTGTGATGTCTTGTGCGCCTTTCATGATGACGTGCACCGATGGTAGTCGATTGCATGTCTGTCGCAGTTCAGCGATACGACGTTTTCGACGGTCACCTGGCTAAATGTCACCTTTGAAGGTTGCGCCTCGCATTATGGTTTGACACTCTATCTTATTAGATTTTTCCAAGTCGGGTCCCTTGATGACGGGGCTGCAGACTGTCTGCCCTCCCTATTTTATGAATATTGCAAGTGAAGGCCTCAATAGCGCCCCATGTTTTAAGACATGTGGCGAGTTGTCGGCGGACGAGACAACTTGATCAAAACGACATTTTACTCAACGACAAAGACTACGCCTGATGGCTCATAATAAAATTGATATTTGTTGGCTACATCCACTACAGCGGTTTGCGGAGATATGCATTTACTTCATGTATGGTGATTGGTGGTGGGAGTACGATCTCTCAAGGCTGCGACGTAATCGCTTTGCCATCTTATGAGGTGAGCTCTGAGCTCTCTAATGCACTCCGCGGATTGCGATCCGCGCTGACTACATAGTTGGTCGTGATGCCAATTCCAACACTTTACAATGCGTCTGCAAGTGCACCTCCCTGGTGAAGGTGGTGGCTCATACAAGGACTAATCTCTGAGTCAGAGTACCCTTTATATCTATTATGTGTCATGGAATGTGCGCTGACCATTCACTGTATATCTGGTTACGGTTGTATCTCGTGAGATGCCTACTCACATTGCCATGCGCAGTTGGAGCAGTTGGACCACAGTTTGTGCTTACGCACTAACAATGAGCCGAGTGCTCTCCTACTGGTTCGCCGGTAAACCTTGCTGTGGACTGCGGTCCGAGGCCAATTAAACTCTCCCTGTGTCGGGGGAGGGGGTGGCGCAGTATTTGGTTGGCGGTCACCGCATACGGCGGGGTCTGTACTGGAGCCTAATGCCATCCCCACGTTTTTTATTTTTTTTAAATCTGACGATGCGAAATTAAACACTTGTGTCGGGGTCTTAAGAATTAATAAATATTGTGAACCCGTAACTAGATGTGTTCACCCTTTACAGGCGTGAAGGGATTATAAATAAGATAATATACCACACGAACGGCATCGGACTATCTTAACAAATATTCATCCTTCTATACTCGTATAAACCTAAAAGAACTGAATATTACTATAAACACAACGTAGAACAAGGTACTAATTAAGACGATCACAAATAATTATAATTAATTAATGGCCAAAACATAAACATCAATAATACTAAAAAGAATAGTATGCATCATGTTACAATCTGAAAAACTACTATGATATTCACTGGTGGTAGGTCTCTGTTGCCGGAGAACGTCTAGATAGGACTGCAGCGCCTATTCCTGCCCCCAAACGGTAGTTTGTAAACACTATTGTGTTCCAGTTTGATGAACACTGTAGCTATTAAATTACTATGGCAACGAGACGTAACATGTCTCAGGACAACGAGCACAACCTGGGTCAGTGTACATCATTATCCTTACCGACACCACGTTTTAATGGGCCGGCGCACGTACCACTTACCATCAGGTGTACGGTCCGGCTCGTCTCGTCGCTTTGTAGTAGAATACAATAAAATATCAATGCCCAAACGCAACAACTTTGTTCTCAATTTCCTAACACTGGATCGAATGCAATTTTCTACGACGGTGAACACGAAATCAGTTGCAATATTTTCTTTGTTTCTTCTAAATTTTTTCATAAAAATCGACGATGAATAGAAACTGAAAAAGCACAGTTTCAATACAAGTTATTAAAAAAATCAATTGTTCCAGATTTTCTGTCAGAATGGAATTATTTTACAAAGATGGAAGCATACATGAGATTTAACTTTTCCCATCATCTGAAGAAAGACTGTTGATAAAAATTCAAAATCAGCATTTATACATATAAATTTGAAAGACAAAGCTGATCATCAGTTTATGGAGCCTAGAAGACCTATGCTCAACAGTAAGCATATTCCTCTTGATATAATTTTATTTCATACAAATGTTAAGATACCTAAAAAGATCAATAAAAATTATTTTCGTTAATTTTTACTGTTTTTCCATTAATCCATCCATCCATCCATAACACCCAATTTACGTCCCCACTGCTGGGGCACAGGCCTACCCTCAATATGAGGGCGAGGAGGTATACTGTTTTAGTTTATACATTAATATTAGCTGTTCTTTGCCTGCTTTGCTGGCCGTAATATATTATAAAATTAAACTGCAAATGACTTATGCAACTGTTACTATGGCAACGGCATAAATAATACGTAATGATAACGTTTACAAAAGTTATTTAGATATAAAATGTTGAATGAGTTATGCAACTTAAAAATGAAATAGCCTATAACCATCTGCAAATTATTCCGCGTCGAATGGGCATCTTCCCATGTCGTTACGTTCACTCGTTTTCACGTGTTCCGGCTTAAAAGGAATTGTAGCTAGTGTAACTACTGGGCTAACGAGACTCAACATCTTACGTCTCCAGGCGACGAGCGCAATTTGGTGCAATCCATTCTAGTTAGCGCCACGTTGTTATGAGCTAGCGTATGATTTATCATCAGGTAAACGTCCTGCTCGTTTAGTTGTATGGTAAAATAGTTTCTTTTTTTACCTATTTACATGTTATCATCGATTTCCTACTATCTGTACATGCACACTATTAATAATAACCTCTTGTATTTAATGCATTTTAAGAGAAGACAATATTATTAATTCTAATTATATTTTCCTAGTTTGCTTGTTATTAACTCTGCTGGCTTTCTTAATGCAATTAAATGAAAAATCACAATAATATATTAGTCTCTGTATAGCTTTTCCATAAAAGCAAAATATACTCAATGAGGAAAGGGGCAAAATAACTAATATATATATATATATATATATATATATATATATATATATATATATATATATAATGAATTTAGTATCATAAGAACAAGTAAATTTAAATAGTAACGAAATTATAACGAAACAAATGCTTTTGTTGATTCGTCTAGATAAATAATGAATGTTGTAGAATGTTTGTAGAAGACAATTTATAAACTATAAACGAAATACTTAGTCTGTTGAAAAGAAATCTGATACGAGTGCTGTTTTACTACTTCCTTTTAATTTCAACCCGAGAATGGCATTCATTTATTGAATAGAGCAATGAGAGGACCGTAAATTAATTATTTAACTGGTGGTAAGGCTCTGTTGCCGGAGACCCTCTAAGTAGATACCATCACAGCGCCCATTGCAACCGATAAACAGTAGTATGCAAACATTACTGTGTTCCAGTTTGAAAGGCGCTGCAGCTAGTGAAATTATTGGGGTGACGAAATTTAACATCTTATGTCTCAAATCGACAAGCGCAGCATGGTGCTATGAATACCATCCTAACCAGCACCACGTTTTTATGGGCAGACGTATCATCGGGTGAATGTCTTCTTCATCTCGTCGCTTTATTGAAAAAAAAAATTTACATTATTTGTATATAACATCAATGACTTTAAACAAACAAGTAAAACGTTTATTTAGGCAATAGCGTCCGTCAGGTAATAGTTTATCATTGACTTGAAGTTATTTTGAAATGTTTGAGGAATTATAAATGAAGGAATTTTAAATGTCCTTAAAATATCTGACCAGAATTAGATCAGCACTTTCAAGCCAGTTCCAAGTTCCAATTAAAAGTTTCAGTAATCCGGTTCGAAAGGTATTGTGACATGAATTCGTTGAACTGAACGTTTCTTTCTGGAAACCACCTCCTTCGGTGCAACGTTAGTTCGATGCATTCAGAAGCGGCTATAACTTAGTTTACAAACTAAACTCTCATGTATATAATAAAGTTAGTAGCTTTTTGTCTCCTTGTGTATTCATTTTACATTATTCAAAAGCAATTGTAAAATTTTATTCATGTTCATATGTATAATATCATTTATACACAAAATTCTCATGTATCAATAAAGTACAACATATTTCTGCTTACATCCCTAATTTTCTAAAGTATGAAGAAAATGAGAAAAATCATAAATAAATTAATTCCTGCTACGTTGATGTTAGTAAATAAAGCAAATAACTTTATGACTTATTTTCATATGATTTTCTCTTATGTTTTATATTGTAAAATGATACAACAATTGTCAAAAGAATTTGGTCTGTGTAAAAATAAAAATATGTACTGTGTATAAAAATTACATTTGTATAATTAATCCGCTGAGGATTTTTGTACTGTTCTTCCTAAAATACTGCAATAAAATTAAAAGACCTGTGAATCTACGAACCAATGTAAAGTTAAGCAATTTCATGCAACACCTAATGGGTCAATTGTTTCACTAACCGAAATTCATGAGGATCGCAAGTAGGAATTTTTACAGTACTTCATCATTCAACTTTATTGCATAATTTGAAATAAACTTAAGAAAATAATGATTACTTTGTTAATATTTATATCAGTCTATTAACCACACTATATTCCTCTTAATATTAATGTCATAGACAGGTTATTGTTGAAGTTGTAACTTTTATACACGACTAAATGGACACTTCTTTAATGTGATCTGATTACAGACCATATCAAATAGAAATCAAACTGATACTATCTTGTTAAATAAGTTAAGTAAGTAACAAAGTAAACGTTCCCTCCCGTTCCTGTTGGGTATTGCAGGTGTTGGATAACACAAACCGCACTTCAATTAAATGAATTTCGCAAAAGCAAAGTAATGAAAGGATTTCAAATCAGAGACAAAGGAACAAGTTTCATAAGTTTTTTCCGATAATAGAAATTTGAGGACGATTTAGAAAGCGACCTTGTTTTTGTTGACATTTAAGTATTATTTATTTAACATGAAAATCGTAAAAAAGAAATATATAAAATTATTTGATTGAGCACATAAAAGTTTAATACATAATCAAACATTCTTTCTATGAGTATAAGTAGTATGACTAAATAGATAAATTACATATATGCTAACATACAACCTTTGCCGTTTATTTTTAACATGATGCATTTAGAATATGACGATCATTATAATTAATGAACCCGAGAGTTAGTGAGAACAGTTATTGATAGCAAAAACAAATATTTTCTTAAGTAAACAATATCTTCTGTAGAGCGAACTAAGCTCTAGAAATTGAACGGTTTTGTTTTTACTTTAACATGTTCTGTATGTTTCAATAGGAACAATACCAAAACAAAAATTACGGGCGCTGTGTGGGGATATTATAACATAAATATTACTTTAAAGTTATTTCTTGACGTCGTCATATTAAGATAGTTTTTGTTGAATTCTTCTTCAATAAATATAATCGGTCCAGTTTAATTCTTTTAACATAACAATATATATACTAAAAGCTGGCTACGATTTACTTAAAATTTTATTAGTTTATTTTCACTTAATTCCTTTGATCGTCAGCCGTTAAACGTCCACAGCTGGATAAAGGCCTCCTCCAAAGATCTCCCCATCAATCGGTCCACAGTCAGTATGACTTCCAGTAGCGTCGAGCACTAGGTGCCGTCGTTTGTAGAGGTTCATATGGGAGTGTATTTGGTCCAATTCCCACCAAGCTGGTCCAATGCAGATTGTTGCAAGCCAATGCTGCTTTTGCTGATTACCAGGGTGCACCACGAACAGGAGAGGTTGACTTGGGCCCCGTGGATTGTTGTTCGGGACCCCTCATGTCCCTTAATTCATTTAGAGGTGTACAATAATATCAAGAACTGCATACATTGTCGTAATTTTACATTTTGTAACGTTTTCCGTGCAATCAAAACTCAAAAAAGTCAATTACTTTCTCGGTCGCAACTCACGCAGGAAGCAAATTTATCTCATAGTCCGTAGACGTTAAAATATTTAAGTTGCGAGAAGATAATTTGTTAGAGATACAGGTTGTATTTGAAATGAAACAAAGGAACTGAATAAATAATGAACTTAAATTTACTTCAATGTACCTTTCAGCTCATGGGAATCGACTTTCCTTTTCATGCTCACTATGTAAAGTTAAGAGACTTAATGAAATTTCTTTTATTTCATTGAAACATGTATGATGGCTTTTGGTTAGCCTGAACGTTGATAGTAATTGAATTTAACGCTGAGGAAGTTACCCGGCTCCGTATAAAATTCAATTAGGCTATAGAGAGTGCCTTCTTATTATAACTTCTCACTGTTTATACGGTAACGCAATGAAAATATATTAATATAATACTTAGAAGCAAAACGAATAAATCTATGTTTTAAGGACAATGTGGAGGTATATTACACTTATATACGACTTAATACAAAATCCAAAGTTCTGTTCTACGCAGAAATTATTACTATAGATCGTTCATAATTATTAACATCCGAGTTAATTAACTTTGAACATAATGTGTTTAACTGAAGATCAGGCTATGC
The DNA here is from genome assembly GCA_029030555.1 of Ornithoptera alexandrae. Taxonomy (NCBI): domain Eukaryota; kingdom Metazoa; phylum Arthropoda; class Insecta; order Lepidoptera; family Papilionidae; genus Ornithoptera; species Ornithoptera alexandrae. The sequence goes on along the minus strand of JARDVY010000297.1, from coordinate 340,893 downwards.
GGGGATCCTTTGGAAGAGGATCAAATTTTGAACTTCGGCAGATAAATGATATTAACTATACAAATACTTAATACAATAGGTATTTAATATATTTATTGAATCGAACATAAGTAGAGGACTAGGTGTAATTATGAAAATTAGTAATGAATGTAAAACGGGTAAGTCCAACTGCTAGTAGTAGATAGTTACAAGACAACGCCGGGCAGTGCCTAACTCAGCAATTACTACGGATGAGCTGCCTAAAATATTGAACTTTACGTGGAGGGGTGACGGGACTTTGAACACAAATTTCTTAATTGTGAAACATAAAATTGTCGCATTTGATGTACATTCAGCTCGTTATATATACTTTTATATCATTAATTATAACTAATAAAGAAGTCGATAAAACAATTATAGCGGTATTCGGAGATCAAGGATACACTCTAATTACAAAAACTTTCATAAAGACGTATTCAAAAAGATATTCAAATAGCTAAGAATGAAACCAACAAACTTTTGTATGAGATATCACATTTTGTAATTAGAATTGAATGGAGTGCAGCCCTTGTTTTACAATTAAATGGTCTTGGGGTACTTTTTATAAAGAATACTTACGAACACTTATAAATTAATAAATACGGAGGATGTTATCTATATTTTTAAGAATTAATAACTTAACTATGGGAAGAAAAGTATAATTTATGAGAGTGAACAGCTCTATAACCACCTAGATTACCGACTATATTAAAAATAGTGAAAATCTCCACAGTTCAGATATTAACTTAAAATTTTTGTTGTCGCCCCAGGCACCGGAAACTAGGCTAAGCTTATTCTGTGTCCACAATTTTTTTCACATTGTTTCTAATTTTAAGCGAATTATGTAAGTAGAGAATAAATGTGTTTAAACCTAAACCTAAGATTTACTACAGTACCCTTAACACCACTCAACCTCCGAAATATCGTTAAATTTGACTTAGGACGAAATAAATCAGTGCAATAGATATCCCCGTGACGGTTACTCTATTTAGATGGAGCCTATTGTCAGCAGTGAATATGTTGATGCTGTAAAGATGAAAAGTATTGCAAATATCAAGTTACTACGAATGATCCATACTACAACTATAAAAATATAGGACTACTATTTAAAAATTATTATAGCGGAGACAAAATTTAATTGAAACATAAATATGGATATCAAGTGCAACGTTCGAATGGGAAAATTGCTTTAAAACATTAATTAACTGAAGTTATCCGATTTATAATTGATTCTCGGTTTCCATGCATCAATTCTGTATCTTCAATTAATCTTCTGCTATCTAATGACCTAAAGTAATTAATAACGGACATACTAATTCTCGTTATGCTGTTTCAATATAACCTTCTTCTTTTTGTGCTCGCCCGTCCTTCTATTGAAGTTTGACACCAATTCTGCGAATTGCTCTCTCTCCGAATGGAATCGAGTTTAATATAATAGAGTAGACTGAATGCTATACATAGACATACATAGAATGCAGTACGTTGATATGTTTTACTATCGACGTATCGCTTTGTATACTCTACAAGTCTGACATCAATAGAGAATAAATAGGATTACAGGGAGGGGATAACTATTCAAAAATATTATTAATTTAATACTTTAGTGTTTCTAATGGGGAAAATACCAAAACAATCATCATAATCAAGATCAAGTCAAGAATAGGATTCCGCGAACATTCCGATGCCATCGACTTGCATTACATTCGTGCGATTTTCACCAGATCTCCCTGTCCGATGGTGATCTTTTGCAACTCTAATAAACCATAACCTAAATAAAATTTGAAGAGTATCTTATTAAATATCGATTGTTTTGGTAATCATATATAAATTTTACAAAACGATTGAACTGTAAAACGGAATCTTCCTTAGGGCGCTGCAAAATCATTTAGAAGCATTAATATGTCCAAAAATATTCATTAAAATATTGACGGTATGAAAAAAAAATACTTGTCGATTACCATGCTATTACCTCCAAACTAGCATACAGTAAGTAGTTATTTTTACGAAGGAGTTACTTAACTGGTATAACCTTCCTCCACACCTGCCGGCGGACAAACGGACTGTGCTTATTTAGCAAAACGTCTGCCCCCAATACCACTTACACAAACACCAACAGTCAAGCCGGGATTACGAGGGTCGTATTGTCGTTAGTTTAAATTAAGACAATTGCTTAGTGATTTATCTGCTCTTTTCCGAGACTTAAGCAGTTAAGCGATTAAATAGTGACGAAAAGTCATTCACCAAGTACTCTTCGCTTCACCCAAGTATTTAGAGTACTTAAGTGGAACAGTTTAATAATCATTACAGCAATTATTGTTTTTCTTTATTATCTTCAAGGAATAATTAATATAATAATTGGATGACAATTTCATAATTTGAAGTGACAATGAGCCCGGAGGAAGAAAAGCCTGCTCGTCCAGAATACTCTGCAAAATGCCACATTCTTATAATTTTTAAACATGTAAAATGAGCAAAATATCTTCACCTATGTGGAAGCCCCAAGCGTTCGGAACCGATTGCTTATTCAGGCAATTAAACTTCGTCTGCGTATCGCTAAGTTAAATATCAGAAAGAGCCGTTATCGATGGAAGAAATTTGCAAAATGAACATATCGAGCCATAATAGTAAATTTAGGTTACTTTGTTAAATTTTAGATAAAACATTTTTGTGAGGCGTTTTAGGTGACAGTGAATCAGAAGTCAGAGATTAATTTAGCAGCTCTTCGAACACATATAATTTTTGATCACATGTACAATCGCACAAAGATGAACTGAAATAGCTATGGAGGAGTTTCGAGAGAAATTATGGATACTAAGATACATTAAAAGATTCTTCTTCTTCTTCTTAAGGTGCCTCTCCGACTGGCGGAGGTAGGTGATTAAAAGATTGCTAGAATTAAATGGAGCGGTAAGGAATGGACGGAAACAAGATCTTATCCGACCCAACTGTCAACTTTATCTGCACGCATTGGTTGTTCTCATTGAATAACGGACCAAGGCGGTTCCTTTATTGACCTCCGTGTTGCCCCCTACTGGACTACGGACAAGGTTCTGGCGACTGATAAGTGCCGGAATAACCATACACCCTATTGCGCAACCAATAATGATGTAGATGAGCCTTCAAGCAGCCTTGAAATCTAAATAACTTCACAAAAGTCTGCTGCAGAAGGCCACTGCATAATTTTATTCCATAGTAGTTAATTTAACATTAAGAGAATGCTAGAATGGACAAGAAGATCCCCCAGTGACGGCCGCGTATCTATAGAGACTGCCTCGGCAGGCCTTCCACAAGGTGGATCTGGTGAAAATTGTTGGAATCCGCAAAATGAGGTCAGTGCAGGGCCAATCCATGTTGAACTCCTCGAGTAAAGCGTAAGCTCAGGAGTGGACGGCTTTTTATTAATGTAAAATCCATATTATAACTAATATTTTGGGCCAAGTTTCCTATTACTATTACGTTACTTAACTTACATGTAATAATTATTGTTCAATCATTGTTTTATTCAATTATTATTTTTTTATCTATTTTTTTGGGTGGGGTCTTTTATTCCTTAGGGATACGTCAAATTAAATTAATAATCATGACTTAGAGGCTAAAACATTTAAATTAGGTTCTTTGGAAGTCGTGACAGTAATAAATAAGGTGTCATCTTATATTTTTATTTGAAATAAAATTTTATTTATAAAAAGTACATATAAAGCACATAAATAAGTACCTGATTTCAATACTTATCCGACAACGTATAAAAAAGTATATAAAATTGCTAAAATTTAGAAAAAAAAAACACTTTTATGCTAAAACTGACGTCCACGGTTCCTGATACAAGCACGAAGCTTTTTCCTTAAGTCAGCTCGAATGACTCGCCACGTGAGCTGTCCTCTTATTTTGTCAGCAGCTAGGATGATGCGTGACTTTAAATCTTCTAACGAGTTAATTAGTGTTGTATACACTGAAGTTTTCATGTGACCACATAAGTAATAATCGCAACGTGTTAAATCAGAACACCTTGCGGGTTACGGTGTTGGTCCACCTCGGACAATGCATCGCTGAGGGAAAAGAGTGTCTAACCATTGTCTTACGCCTGGACGAAAATGGGCAGGACAACCGTCATGCTGGAACACCGTTTCCCTTCTTATTTCCAATGGTATATCCTCCAGATAATTAAAAAAAATATTTCGAAGAAAATCTTATTACATCTCCCCATTTAAATTGTTGGGCAAGAATACTGGGCATATCAAGTAAGCATGAATTACACCCTTCCACACTTCTTTTTTCTTCTCTGTTCTTCTCCAATCACGTGGGAAGCTTCACCTCGCAGAGCCCAAGAATGACTGTTATGAAAATTTGTTATGCCGTATCTGTCAAACTTTGATTGATCAGTCCGCAATATTTTGATGAGAAAATTATTATTTTTTAAGTTTGCACGCAGCATAAAACAGCAGAATTCTAACATCCTTGCAGGGTCTTCTTCCTCCAGGGCTTGGACCGGTGTATAATGGTAGGAGTGCAGCCTTCCCGTATGCACAGTAAACCACACTTTCCATTTTATTCAACCCAGCAATCTTGCCACGACCCTGATTGGCGTAGTCGGGTCTATAACAAAATGGTCTATGATTCCTTCTTCCTCTTCAGTACCGTAGATGCGTGGGCTACCTGCGTCACGTCGCCTCTGTGGAACGCTGCCAGTTTCCCTGACGCGTTGATACGCCGCAGCAAACACTCTATGACTGGGTAGGTGACCACTTGGACAAATGAATATCTCCAGAAGCATTGCGTTTGTATGGTGTATTCCATACATAGATAGATAGGATACCAGCTATACTTTAGCTACTCCACATCTTCTACACCTATTGCCTTTCACCCTGTATATAGAGATCGTACAAGCAACCTATTCATTACTAAATCCGATGTGTAACCTCGACCACTAACAGCCCCGAACTGCCTTTGATGCGAAGACGCGTCATTAAACCTCCTTTGTAGCAACTGTCCGGCGACAGGCAAACTGCCTACTGCATATTGTACTACAATGAGCGGTTAACCTTGTCCAGTTGCTAGTGTTATGTTAAATACTTCGTAACAACTCAGCATTATACTACTTATTCATGTAGCTCATAAATATCTATTCTTTTACTATTTATTCATCGCGATGAATAACATACGTTTTAATTAATATATCGCTGAAATAAAAATTCAACTCACAGGTGTTTGAAACCTCTATACAGCTAAATAATTTTCTACTGTTTATAACATTAAAATAAGATAGTTTAGGTTTAACTTAAATAATACGAATCATTACAATACAATTATTTTATAAACAAGCTACTTATCCATTTAGGGGAAACTAGATAAAAACGACAGGGTAATTATGGTGTATATATTTATTACGCTACCCCTATAAAAGAAGTTGAATATTACTCATATTACGTACTTGTCATCCAATAAAATAAATTTTAACCTTAACTTTAACAAGTCATTTGTATACACTTTAAATGAAAAATGAGTTTCAATTATTGTTTATACAAAACCTAGTTTTTAGTACTTAGTAGTATCGAGAAGAGTTTAATGTATGCAATACCTAGTTTACTTAGAGCAGGCTAAAATTAACTTAACTATTGTAGTAATAGCATTACATTAACTTAGACTATGTAAAGTTGTGTCAAGACCCTCTCACAATAGATGAGGCAGTCGAAGCTTAAATACTTCAACATACTCTCAGTGTATCTACGTAACGGCGTGTATTAGTACATTATTTTAATTATATTTATAATTTTCTTAAATTAAACAATATACTTATTCTCCTTATCACTCGAATATCGGCTACTGCTGAACAAAGGCCTCCTGATCCTCATTGAGGGGGAATTGAACCTTAGTGGGACAACGCTGGCCCAGTGCGGGTTATTGGGTGATGCTTATTTATGTTCATAATATTGATATATATATGTAAACAGCTGTTAATATTCTCACAGGTAAGACTCGCAACCTTCGCTCACAATAGTTGAATCCAGTCAGTTAATTATAATTCTTGAGATATTCCATCTTTAATCTATATAAGGACACCTATACAATTGTAAATATACTAATAACATTAAAAATACCGTTGAATATATATAACGGTGATCCAATTTGCCGCTCAGCTGTACATAGTGGTAGATATTTCTTAATGTTACTTGTAGTAGCCGTTTGTTGTCGTAGTATAGCTAGATAGGTCATCACCGCAGGAAATGTTCGTGCTTTGAAACTTGAACTTTTATGTTCCAGTTTGAACAGCATTTTAGATAATTAAATAATGGGGAAATAAGATTTAAGTCTCTGGTCGTCGCGAAAAGTTTAATACAGTGTTTCACGTTTGTTATAAGTAGAGGTGTCACCATCAGTGGACCCACTACGTTTCGCCGCTACGCCGAGTGAAGAGAGAAACATTTTTGAAATCTTTATATGCTGTCGACTAATAAGTTGTATAAACATTATATATGTAAACATTGTATATGTTACATAGATTATGTATTGCTCGGTTGTTGCATTTGGAGTATTATGTTATATAAAAAAGTGTGGAGACTTACAGAGCATTCACCTGATGGTAAGCGATACGCCTGTCCATAACAATAGGGTTCTAGTCAGGGAACTGTACATTCAAACAATGTATAAAAAGCATCTTGTCGACTCGTTTAATATTTTGTATATGTTTCAATTTTACTATATTCCTGTATATATTTTCATACAGCCTCATTTAACATATACTAATTATTAAAGCACATCATTAGATTAGTTTGTAATTAATCTTCACCAACAAAGATCGACTACCAGTCATTCTGCAAGTGTAACCTAGATTAATACTAAATTTTATCATTTCGTTCATTTGTATGTTCGTTTATTTTCTCATAAAGATAAGCTAGTTTAGACATACGTAAATTTCTAATTAACTCTCTTACTGCGATCAAAATGGGTGGCCATTAATTAAGGAAGTTAGATCGCGGCGAGTTAACTGCGAATTGTCCGGTAGGAGCCTAGCTAACTAAATACACGTACTGTGGCTTAGTAATTGACCATTTCCATGATTTTTATTAACAAACTCTTCATATTTACAGAAACAGAAAACATAAGAGAAATTAGAATGTATATTCCGATATTTTCAAAGTATGTGATGTAAGTTGCAAGTTATTGTTATTAAGATTATTTTAAAGATGATAATGTTTGGGAAATGATTTTAATGTATTGAAAACCAGAATACAACAATGGCAGACAACCGTCTCCCAAGTAGTTTCTCTCATAGAAGGACACAGAACAATCTTAATAGAGAATTTTTAATTTTTGACTTCAGAAATACCTTAAATATGTATATACAATGCTATTTAGCTTTTTGCCAATTGTCTCTGTTAACTTTCTTATGCATATTTCTTAAAAATTACTGATAATATTTATACAACCGTCCTCTTTCATGGGTGGAGTTGGAACTAAGTGTGGACTACGTTCATACTTAGTTGCAACCTATTCGATCTAATTGTTTATACAAACGACTCGCTATAGACAGGGAACGACTCTTTCTCAAATAGATAAACACTGTAATAAAATTTAATAACTTCAAAACAAAAAAAAAGTCTCCAAGTTAAAGTATAAAATGTAAGTAATATAAAATTCCTTTAATATTTCTCTTTCGTGGGACGTCGTTTATGTAATTAAAGAGGTAACTTGATATTACTGTAGATATACCATTTTTGTCTTTAGACTTCATTGTCTTTAGAAAATTTGATCCTTTCTACAACCCTAATTAGAAGGTGTTAAAGGTTTATATTTAAAATTTTTGTCTACATTCATAAATTAGCAACAATCTTTAATTGCTTAAATTATACGAATAATACTTTAATAAAAAATACTTACTTTTGGTTACTGTTTTTCTATTAAAGTACTAATAGATATATTGACATTAAGTAATCCATGGCAGCAGAACGGTTTCTAACTTTATCTAGAAACTGGACTTAGGTAAAGTAACCTATTTTATTGATTTATCTAATTATAAATTAATTGTGTTAGCGAAAGCACAGAATCGGTGAGTAAACTGTATCATATAACCCTGACATTAGCTAAGCCTCATATGTATTACATACCTTCAATGGTAATCCTAAGCATAGTTTTTATTAACAAACTTTATGTATAGACTATAACCATTTTAGGGATTTCTCGATTTAGTGATCAGTTTCTTTTGACTAGCAGTCTCTATTATTGTCCATTTGTTGTTATTGTTATTTAAGAATAGATATTCTAGAGCAAAAATCTTATATCTATATAAATATCTTCAGCAGAAAACGTTTAAATTATCAGACGTAAGTTACTTTAACATTCAAAATTGGGGACGTTAACCTTTACGCCGTGTAGTAGTAGTCTTAGATAAATATTATATTGGTACGATATATCTTATGTACAGATAAAAGACCTTTTAATACACATTATCTTACCATATGTTATCAACATAGAAAATATCCTTTCGCATGTCTTAAGATAATATCCTGAATCGAAAAAAAAAAACTATGTTACATAATCTTTTGTCTTAAGTTGCACAGCGTGAAGTCCTACTAATCGTAGTGTAGTCCACTGTTTATAATAATGTTAAATAATAAATAGCATACAAATATACTAATGTAAATAAAATATTAATTATACAATGTCATCAGCACAGAAGCAGCGAACGGTTTCTATGTAACGTAGTATCATTCTGAAAGCTTGTACTGTCTAGGCCAACGCTCTGGTCTACGAGAATCTTCAAGGCTTTAGATTGTGCTAGGGTACCGTCTAAGGGGCGCTATGCCGGGTAACCTCCACGTGTGTCTGTCTGTTCGTGCTCCCTCTGGGATGAACAACTGTCAGGCCAGTGCGCCCTGGGCGCCGGGCGGCGAATAACAAGGCGAGAAGGGTCTTCATGCGTGTCCCTCTGACTAGCAGAGGGCATAGTGGTGAGGCGACGGCGGGCTCAGTGTTCCGTAACTCGGTCGCCGAGCAGGCGGGGAAGATCCAGTATCGACTCCGCTACCGTCTCAAATTTCGTAAAACCTACGTACGTGTCGTGGATCACGTCTCGCGGCGTCTTAGGGAACGAAGGTCTTGGCTTAACTGCCCAGGCCGCGAGGAAGTTATTAACCTCTTAAAAAAACACCCGAATCCCAAGCGTTGGCTCACCGCGAAGGGATGCATGACTGATGGGAAGTTCAGTCGCTAGCGATGTCCTCCGTCAGGACACCAGCCGACCTCTTGACGGGTTACGCTAGGCCTTCCTAGGTCCCCCCCGGGGGCTGCCACCTTATCGTGGTGGGAGGGGCTTGAGTCTATCTGCGTAATGATCCTCGAGGCTATAGCGGCAGAGTCTCTCACACCGGAAGGCTCGAAGGGAGCGGCAGACTAAGAGCAGCTGACCGGGGAGCTCACCCCTGAAAAAAAGAGACGACGATGTGGAGCATCGACGAGGAACATGGAAAAGGCCAGTTGTAAAAGTGTTCTGCGGGCAAGTAACCGAAAGGGAGAATCCTGCATCCTGCTGCACCAGCGTCTGCGGATGCTGTTGCAGCAGGAGGCCGCCCTCCGTACTCTGGAGTGGGCGACAACTGCCTCGTAAGTCGGCCTCGCGCCGGCCTTCGTAAACACGACCCAAGCATACCCATACCGGACGATAATTTATTTAGTGAAACGGAATCAAGGCAAATGTCAACAGACAGAAAGCAGATTTTGGAATTGTTGAGGACTTCAACGGAAGAAAACTCGGATTGCTGCCTGAGGTTGGCAACGTCGGAGCGGTCGACGGCTACATTGGCTGTTTCGCGAAAGCGAGCACCGCAAACGGAAAGCGGAAGCAATGACGGTGGTCGGCCCACAGCAAAAACCTCGAGGACTCAGGATGCGTGTTTCGTGGCACCTCTCGACCTTCCTAAAACGACACGGGCAAAGGCGACGCTTCCTAGAGGCGAGGAGCTCGCGAGTGGAAAGGCAGCTAACTGGCGACCTCGGTTCTTGACTCGCAGAGAGCCTTGCCACTATCGAGAGCGTTGCAGACAGGTCCAGAAACCTGAAGGGAGAGTTCGTGTGCGCCTTGAGACTGTTGGTGCGTCATATACAGGCCATCGCAACGGAACTGGTGCAGCGAAGCTCTCCGAGTCAACTCGAGCAAGAAAATGCTCTGCTCCAAAATCAACTTGCCGAGATGAGAGGGCAAATTGAGGCACTGACGAAGGAAGTCAGTCAGTTACGCCGACAGAATAAGGAGGGACCCAAAACAATACCACATCTTAGTGGAGATGATCCCAAAGCGGAAGAAGGCCAACTGATGTCAAGGTTGGGGGCTATGATCGACAGAAAGTTGGATGGCTTCAAAGCCGAATTGTTCCCCGACAGGGTTCTAAGGCCGCCTTTAGGGAGAAAAACTGTCCCAGCCGACAAGACGCCTGCACGGCTGTCAGAACCAAGCTGGAGCGAAGTGACCAGGCGCAAAGGTAAGGCAAAGCGAGTCGGCACTCAAATGGAACCTCTACAAAAACAAGGGCAGGGAGCACATCACAAGGTACAAATGGCACAAAACAGGACACCCAGGCCCCCAAAAGAGAAGAAAAAGAAGCATAAGAAGAAGGCCCAGCTTCCTAAAGTCCCGAAAACTGCAGCGGTCACGGTCACAATCCCCGAGGAAGCCACTATGACGTACGCTCAAGCTATGGCGGTGGCTAAACAAAAGGAACCTGACCGAACTAGGAATCTCTGGGGTCAAGCAAAAGAAGGCCCTAAACGGTGGTTTACTGCTTAAGGTGGAAGGCGAACAGTGTGCTGATAAAGCATACGCGCTCGCAGCTAAGTTGCAGGAAGCCCTGTTCGAAACGGGGGTCAGGGTAACGCGGCCCCAAAAAACTGCCCAATAGTGCTACTCGATGAGATTGAGAAACTATTTGAAAGAGTCATTGCTGGTCGCCTCATAGAACATCTTATTAGAGTGGGTCCTGACTTGTCAGATTCTCAATATGGCTTTCGACTGGATCGTTCCACCATCGATGCCATAAAAAAGGTCAAGGCTCACTCAGATGAAGCATTGTCGCAGGGTAAGGTGCTCATAGCGGTCTCTCTTGACATCGCCAATGCTTTTAACACTCTTCCTTGGACGTGTATAAGGGAGGCCCTGAAGTATCATTGTGTGCCTCATTATCTGTGCCGAATTATTAATGAGTATCTCTCCGAAAGATACGTGTCGTACCGAAGGCACCAAGGCGGATTACTACGCAGAAAAATAACATGCGGTGTTCCGCAGGGTTCAGTATTAGGACCAATCCTGTGGAATATTGGCTACAATTACGTCCTGCGAGGCAAAGTCGCTGCGGGCGTGAATATCATCTGCTATGCGGATAAGACACTAGTCATAGCCCAGGGTGATACTTATTTGGAAGCTTCACGTCTGATTACCGCGTCGGTGGCACAGGTTGTGGATAAAATTAATTCGTTGGGACTTAAGGTGGCATTGGATAAGTCCGAAGCCATTTGCTTCCACAGACCTCGGAAAGCGCCGCCGCAAAGATCACATATTGTTGTTGGGAATACCAACATCGGGGTTGAGTCCAATATGAGGTACCTTGAGCTCACTCTTGATAGCCGTTGAAACTTCCGTGAGCATTTCTCGGGCCTAACTCCTCGATTAATGAGAGTAGTTGCGGCCTTGAAGCGCCTATTACCTAATCTCGGAGGACTCGAGTCAAGTAGCCGTTGCCTCTATTTGGGGGTAGTGCGTTCTATGGCGCTCTATGGAGCACCTGTATGGGCGCGAGCCTTGACGGAACAGACTATAGCGGACCTCAGAAGACTGGAAAGAGCGATGGCCGTCGGGGTAATACGAGGGTACCGCACAATCTCACATGAGGCTGCATGCGTACTACCAGGATCTGTCCCATGGGATTTAGAGGCGGAGTTCCTTGCAACCATGTATGAATGGCGCATGGAATTACAAACCCGGGGTGAGCAGCTCCCACCGAGGGAATGGGGTTTACGGAGGTTTGACGCTCAACAACTACTGCTCGAACGATGGAATGACAGACTGGCCCATCCCAGGGCAGGAAGTAAAATTGTTGGCGCCGTGCGTCCAGTTTTAACAAATTGGATTAACAGGCGTCATGGCGCACCGACGTTCCGACTGGTGCAGGTGCTAACGGAGCATGGATGTTTCGGAAAGTACCTGCACCGTATAAGAAGAGAGACCACGGCCATATGCCACCATTGCGGTAGCGATGAGAATTCGGCGCAGCATACCTTAGAGGTATGTCTGAGTTGGACAGGGCTTCGTCGAGACCTCGTCGCTATTGTTGGCAACGACCTTTCTCTTCCTGCTTTCGTGAAGGCAATGGTGGAAAGCGGGGAGTCATGGAACGCCTGTGTTGCTTTTTCTGAAAAAGTTATGTCGCAGAAGGAGGCTGCGGAGCGGGTGAGAAAAAGTGCCTCTAACCTCGCCATCCGTAGACAGAGACCCGGACGTCGGAGGAGAAGGGATCATGCCCTTCTCCAACCCCCCTAATAAAGGCTTAAGTGGCGGATACGAGAAAATCCGCCACTCAGTAATGCAAGCCTCAAGAGGACGCATGTATTTTCTGCTTAGAACCACTGTGTCTTTGGTTTCCATAAGACAACCCATGTCATGTTGGGGTGATTAGTAGGCCGACGTTGCCGGAACTGCGGTAGTGTGCGAAAACGTTGCCGCAGTCTCGGCGAAAGGCGCAGCGAGGAAACCGTGGGGTTTTAGCCAGTAAGTGTCTGGCATAACTTTTTCGTTGCCCCCGCAACGAGAAAGTATCCATGCAGGATTTCCCCACATAAAATAAAAAAAAAAGGTACCATCTAAAACCCGCGATAGGTCGCGTAGTCTTTTTTTTTAGGTGTGAATTTTTTTAACAAGATGAGAAAGAAGAAAGAAAGGTTATGTTTCTAGCCACTAAAATCTCGACGATGGTCATCCTCAATGCATTGCGGGGGTCCCGGGATCTCCTACAAAATGCATAGGTGCCTTGAGCTTGGTCCAAGAAGTACCTCCCAGGAAAAACTGTAACCCTCCCTAACACCCTCGTGTTGCTATGACATATACGAGACCACCTCGTACTTGTCGATCATTTAGTGGGCAGTGAAGGCTCCTAACTTCAAAACCCACGAACCTAAATAATCTTTTAGTTGCCTTCTACGACAGGCAAGGCTTACTTTAGTCCTATTCTTAATAGCCCGAGACTATAGGGCAGAATCCGTCTCCTGGTCCTATCACTCGGCCAGTCTTAGTCCTTATCCGCCTTCAAATCTGATTTAGTTGAGTTTACAATTATTTCTCATAATACTTTTACATACTTTTAAAAGTATACTTAGCGATCATACTATAATTCAGTGCTAAGTTAGTATAAAATACAATGGTGATGTTTAAAACTGTAACAAGTTAGCAGGTCTGGCAGGTCTTATCTTTAATCTGGGTATCCCTTTCTATTCTGACTTCATGGTAACTTTCGTAATTGGAGTGGTTTGCACTTGCGAGTTGCGCGTTGCGAGTTGCGCGTTGCGAGTTGCGCGTTGCGAGTTGCGCGTTGCGAGTTGCGCGTTGCGAGTTGCGCGTTGCGAGTTGCGCGTTGCGAGTTGCGCGTTGCGAGCGTCATACAATGGTCTGCGAGAGTAAACTTTATTCATTTTAAAGTGTTCTTTCAACTTTCTCACGAATTAAAACTCTGACCAATTTAGACATTTTATTTCATTGCTTTAAACAACATCTTTTTACTTTTACTTTCACACTCTTATTGGAGTTTTTTTTTTAATTACATTTTTTTTAATTATTTTTTTAATTAAAAGTATCTCCTATTGTGTCCCATTTCAAATGGTTTAAAACTTATTATGTACATTACGAATATATCTATACTAACATTTCTTTTGCGTTATATTAATGTCAAATAAATTAATAAATGACAGGCATATGAAGAGAATACCTTTGATCAAATCGTACGTTCATTATTGAAATGGACAAAACAAGTAGCGTCGGTGATGGTGAATCTGGTGACCCTGTAAAAGTGGAAGCAGAGCAATTAACAATGCTCTTTTTATTAAAATATTACATAGTAAAAAATGTGTAAGTCAAATAATAAACTGCTCACACATATAAAAAACAATTTCTTACATGAAAGTACATTATTAATTCCCAGACCGCTGTCAAATGAAGCAGCTATTAATTCTGCCGAAGTTCAAGCCGAGTTCACGGGGAACTGTCCGATAGTGGTCCGCTAACTTAATTACTGCTCGGAGTTACTTTGGTGTGAAAATCAATTCAGGCTTTGAATAATCGTAATCTCTTACGTACTTTGATAAAATATAAATTGAACTTAATAAGTCAAAGGAGGAATTTTTTTTTAATCAATTAATGTATCTAAATAGACTTGTAATTGTTTCTTTTGTATAAAAACCGCTACTTCAGTTTGTTTACATTAGAAATGACGTCTAATGAATAATACAACAAACACTTGCTATACACGGAGTTAACCAAACTGGTGGTATACAATTCAATATTGTAGAATCATTTAGCTGACAAAACTTGGCGGATTTGTAAGTTGAAGTGGGAATTGGAATGGACGAAACACGTAACGCGAAGAGTGGACGGCTGATGGAGCAGAAACCATCTCACAAAAAAAATCCACATAAGAGGCAGATGCTTGGGTGGATACCATATATTGACAAATTCAGATCGAGACTGATACCTGCAGATGGGCATACAACGTGGTGAATATTGTAAATAATTGTTAGACGCAGATGGAATGTGAAAGGCTGCACTTGATGTCGATTGGAGAGGCTTTTGTTTAATAGTGGGCAACATTAGACTTAAATGATGATTAAGATTTAATTGAAAAAGATTCTCATGATGAAACCTTGGTAATGTTTGATTTATTACTTTTCATATAAAGTAACGTTACATTGTTACATATTTTTGTTCATTTTACAATAAAGTAATGAACATAACGTTTTACAATGTCATCAAAATGTACCTAAGTCCACAAAAGCAAAAGTGGAACACGAAGTACGTATCCTTTCTTTAGTCAGCTCTCGATGTAACTAGAATAATTGAAGTGGATTTCAAACCCCCTGCGGAGTACAATTCAGAGAACATGCGACTCCGTGAAATCGTTGTTTTTGTATTATTGTCAGATTGAACTAGAACTTCAGTAACTACCAGTTTAATGCTTTAGAGGTGTGATTTTTTTAATCGAAACCACAACGTGAGGTGCTCAAGAGGAATGAAATTGGTCAAACAAAAATTTGTAAAGAATTACTTCAACTTCTCCGAGACGAGAGATAGATTTGAGTCTTATTTTCTGTTAAAACTTTCTACGATTGTATATTTTTTTTGTCGTGAAATTGTGTTATTATCAGAGTCACATAAATAATTACTGCTAGTCTGCTTTCCTTGACAAAGTCCATAGAATTGCCTAGTTAAGTTGCCAAGAAGTATATAGTATAAGTGATGAAATTATATCGATAATTACTGTTACAATTATCATATATGAGAATAACATTCCACTCGACATTTGTGATTATAAAAAAAAATGATGGATATTTGTCGACGTTACATTCTTATAAACAAGTCACTCAATTATATAATCTTCGGCTGACATACATGTTATAACAAAATAATTAAAATTTAAACAAATGTTAAATATTAGATGATATATAAAAAAAAACATTTACGAGGAGGGAACAAAAAATAGTGAGAACGACATCTATACTCCTTGGTGAGAAAATAAATAAATACTTACATAGCTCAGATACATATTTGTAATATTAATAAAGAAAAAAATCATCGATTCTCTTTTGTTTTTATCTGAATGTAGACCTTTGCTTCGTGTCGGAACGTGTCCTCGGAAATGGAGAAAAGCGAAGTGCGAGCCGTTATTAAATAGCTCTGTTTAAAAAAGTTAACGATAGACTAAACATGGCTCCATCATTTTAGTCCCGAAACAAAACAGCAATCTTCCCAATGGAAACGGTCATCATCACTGATACCGAAGAAGTTTCGTGCCGTGGCATCGGCTGGCAAGGTTATGGCCTTAATTTTTTGGGACTCGGACTATTACAGGCCAATATTATGCAGCTTTCAGTCCCAAGTTAAGGAATGCCATCAAAGAGAAAAGGAAAGGGAGACTTCGAAAGGGCGTGATGTTTCATCACGACAACGCACCCGCGCTCAGGTCAGCAGTTGCGATGGCTGCCATTCAGCAAGCTGACTTCGAATTGGTTGACCACCTCTCTTATTCGCCAAATCTGGCGATTTTTATCTGTTCCCCAAATTGAAAATATACTTAAGGGGAAACAGGTACGAAGACGATAACCAGGTGATGGATGCCGTGGAAAGCTTCTTATAGGACCAAGACAAAACTTTTTTTTTGAAAGGGATTGAATCCTGGGCAAAGCGCTGGACTCGGTGTGCGTAGAGACTCGGAGGCTATGTAGAAAGATAAATGATTAAGTTATCAATAGTCATTATATTCTATCTCACTACTTTTTTATCCCTCCTCGTAGATGTCTATGTCAGCACGTCCCCGTAAATACATTTAAGTCAAGTTAAGACGAGTTTGCTTATTTATACGAAGTTGTGACTAGATTAATGCTATCGGTAGCCGTAAAACGTCCAACTTAATAAATTTTCGTATAAACAAGAATCCAAGTCGTGGCTTCAATCAAACTGAAATGTTTTCTTTACAGATCTGTAAAGTATTTACCGGATTTCATAATCTCCGAAGATGGACTGGACTAATGGACACTAATGAAGCTTTATCTTAATCTTTAATACGGCTAACTTCACATTAAGTAATAGGAGAAGATAGAGAAGTGAAGCTTTGGTACAAAATGCTCATATCATCTAATTATCCCTTTTATAATCATAATTAAGAAGAAAAAGATGAAAGTGCTATTCAAATCAACTATCTTTGTGACTGTTCACTTCTTTATACAATTTTATTAATATTTTGTACTTAATACAACAAATAAACGATTATTTTTATTGACGAAGGCAATTATAATTCGATATTTAACTTCCCTCACATTCTTGTAATATAGTAATAACAATTGTAACGTTGTAAAAGTGGGTACCGTCGTCGAGCGACCCGAGGCGTAGGGACTGTCCGATGTGGCCGCTCCAACTGGACTGCGGGGCCAGGCCTGTACTGCCCTCAGCAGCCGTGGTGAAATTGCGGTTGGAGAAGAATGCCGTTATTGCAGTTCGCCGCCCTCCTTACCCTCCGCGGCCACATAACCATTGGCGGCGGAGCCCAAGATCAGATCCACCGCCTGAATCGCGAGAGTTTTCTCCCTTGGCTCCCTGTCTAAACTTTGTTTTCGCGAAGGCAGGTATACGAAAACATTTTCCACACGTAAAACAAAAAATAAAGCGGGTACCACCGCAGCTTCTATTTCAGCTGCGAAACAGTAGTGTGGAAACATTACTGTGTTCCGGTTTGAAGGGCGCTGTAACTTGTGCAATTACTGTAGTACGAGACTCGACAACTTATATCTGAAACGGCGAGCGCAATGTGGAGCAATATATATCACCATCCTAACTAGCGCCGCGTTGTTTTGGTAAATAATATCGTTACTATCAGTAATTTGTACTTGATTCAGTGTTTTATTATAATAAACAATTAAAATTGATGTCATTGTCATCAAATAAATGCCTGTTACTGTATGTAATGCATATCAACGTTCAATAATAATTTAGTTGGAATTTACTTCATTACCTTTATATACCACAACGTTATAATCATTATTGTACGAGATAAACCAGAAAACTAGAAAAATTACATTACCACAAAGGATATAGGAGAAACATAATTTTTTTGCAAATAGGAGATACGAGATATTTATATTTAACGTGCGCCTGTAACTGTAAATATTAATTTCAGAGTTAATTGGGAGTATGAAACTAATATAATAGGAGTTAATAAAGTATTAAGATGTATCTCATCCGTTTTATATTAAATTCGACAATTGATTAACATTACGCTATATGAGAAGGAAATTCTCACTTTAAAGTACATAGCATACGAGTTAGTAACTGGACGTTGTGCCAGTAATTTCATTAGCTGCAGCTCTCTTCTAACCGGAATACAGTTATTATAAAACTCGTACCACCTAGTCGCCTGGTCGCCCGGTCACCTGGTCACCTGGTCACCTGGTCACCTGGTCACCTGGTCACCTGGTCACCTGGTCACCTGGTCACCTGGTCACCTGGTCACCGACCAGTAGGTAGTAGGTGTATACCACCACTAACTATTATTATTTCAATAGTCATTTCATTTCAATTTGATAATTTCTGTATTTTAATAAGTGAAAGAACTTTACTATAAATTTCTTTCAACAATCGACATTTTGATTTCATGATATCTCATTGTGCTTAAGAAAAATTTATTATCTTCAAACGGTATTAAAAAAAAACTGTATAGAACTTTATGCGTGTACCGAAGTTTTATTTCCGTATGACGGGTACACTTTAGTAAATTAAACTCCGAAGCTTTCGTTCCGTATTTAGAGTCGTTAGCAGATGAACTGACGGAGAACGAAATACAATTCATATGCGACATACTTAAAACTCTTAATAAGATTAAATTATATTATAATGACAATAGCGGAAGAAATTGAATTCCTGGACTGTTCTTCTGTTCCGTTCTAGACCTAAACAATTCATAACATAATTACTCTTTGTTATATGATAAATTTGATGTTTATTATACCATAATCAAAGAAGTTTATTACGTTTTAAAACTATTATAATGTTTAAATATTGAATACGTCAACAATACTGCGCCGGTCAATTTCCGCATGACATTCACGTTAAAAATGATGGCTATGAGAAATTTTATAATTAAACGTCAAGTGTTGCAATCAAGCTGGTCAAAGACCAATAACTTACGGAATTATTGTGATAAATCAGGTGGCGACAAAACTCCGACGTGCTTGCCTTTCAACCCCTGTGGCCCATCCCCCTTGCCACCCCACGCCGGTAAACCAAGAACAAAGTATGACGTTAAATTTGTTTCTATAAACGGTACGCCGCCGTCGACATCCACAGACAGCATAGTGAACCGTGCGGCTCAAACATGCTTCTGGACAGAGCTCATACGAGGTAAACAATATTAACACATATACCTATATCAGACATCTTTAACCGGTAATCATAACTAATATAGGGTGCCGCAAAAATAACCTTATAAAAAGTACCTTATTACCTGTGTTATAAGGTACTTTTTATAAGGTTATTTTTGTGGCACCCTATAGATAAATATTTCTACCGCTTCCCTAAATTCAACACAACCGCAATAATTTTGGACCTAATCATAAGACACACTTATACCTTGTAGTAAATGATACGCCTAGCAATAACAACGTGGTGCTAGTTAGGATGGTAAACACAACACTAAATTGTGCTCAACTCTATCAATATAGTATGTTGAGTCTTGTTACCTCAGTAACTTCACTAGCTGCAATGCTCTCTAAACCGAAACACAATAATGTCTGTACACCGTGGCAGCGGAAACAATCATCCGCCACGATAGGTTGACCGGCCCAAAAGGCGGCACCCTAATCTATTTTAAATGGTCCCTGCAATGCATACCGCTAGAAAGTCCACCCCTTGCCAACATAGAAGTCTCGGCGTGCAAAATCTCCCTCACCGGTCACCAACCGAACGTCATCGCAACCGTCTATCTGTCCTCCTCCAAAGCGGTGCGGGGAACAGACTTAAGAACCCTTCTCGACCTAGACTAGCCTGTTATTCTCGCTGGCGATCTCAACAACAGGCATAACACCTGGGACGCAAACAATTCAAACCCAAACGGTCTAATTCTGTATAAACTTGCGGGTATGCTCAATTTTAACATTGTAGCCCCGCCAACCCCGACGAGGTTTCCGCCTAACGCATATCACAACCCGTCCACTTTGGACATTGCGTTGTTCAGCAACGTCACCATCCCACTGCATTCGATCGAGACCATCGACGATCTCAGATCCAACCATCGCCCGGTTCTTATGAAGCTGGGCCGGCCCGCTGGTGAGATCCCTCTGACCAAAACCATCGTCAACTGGCGCAGTTTCGAGGCCAAACTCAAGGCCGTGGAACCCCAGCACCTAGACGGAATCCCTAGCACGATCAACTCGCTCGATATTGCAAACCGAGCGATCAGCTCGTTGTCCCATCACATAGCCACAGCCGTCGAGGAATCGTCGAGGACGGTTCCCGAATCGGATTACCTTCTCGGGTCCCTCCCGGCTGACCTTCGACGGCTGATCAGAACTAAAAACGCCGCTTTGAGACTCTACTCTCGATATAGATCCGAGGAGAGCGGGATAAAACTGCGCCGCCTTCAAAGGTAAGTTAAAGTAAAACTCAGATCCGACAGATGGGACAATCTGCTTTGCGACTTGGAGCCTTCGGACGCCACGTTCTGGCGTCTGGCCCGCAGTTTCAAGGCGGAGAACATGGCCCGTATGCCTCCCCTCGTAATGAGCAATGGTTCCTCCCTAGCGTTGGAGTTCTCACCGCCCAGAGATTCCGATACAGGCGAAGGTAGTCGGGGAACGGGTCCACGCCCGCCCTCGACGACCGAGTAGATTCGCCAGAGTAACCAATAACCAGACTCATTATAAAAACTCCGCCGTCGGATAACTACTCAAGTAGTACACATTTTTTGTAAACAAGCCGTGGATCCAGCGTCCAGTGTCAGATAAGCTGTAACAGTGGCATGGCTTGCAGCGCTGACATCATCAAGAATCTAGCTAGCGGAAACAGGAGCAGCGGTGGTATCTACCAAGACAGTATTCTACAAGATAGACTCTCATCAGTAAACCATATACAAATTTACAAAAGAAAAAGAACTATCAGCTTCTTAGTCATAAGCCTGAGTTTTGTCACAAGCTAAGTTTTATTTCAGGCTTTGGCGTTACTTTGGGCCACATTTTTAAGGAACCGGCGACTATTAACTATCCTTTCGAGAAAGGACCTATATCACCGCGATATAGAGGCGAGCATGCGCTCAGGAGATATCCTTCGGGTGAAGAAAGATGCATCGCTTGTAAATTGTGTGAAGCAGTTTGTCCGGCGCAAGCTATTACCATAGACGCAGAAGAACGCGAGGATGGGTCACGAAGAGCCATTCGATACGACATCGATCTCTCAAAATGTATCTTTTGCGGTTACTGTCAAGAAGCCTGTCCAGTAGACGCCATCGTAGAAGGGCCTAACTTCGAGTACTCGACGGAAACCCACGAAGAATTAATATATAACAAAGAGAAGTTACTTGGGAACGGTGATCGCTGGGAACCGGAACTAGCGAGCGGGATCAGAGACAACCACCTTTATCGTTAATTCAATTTGTTTTCCTTTCATCTTGTTTTTAAACAAATATATTCATGTTTACGTATAACATATGCCTTACGAATACAAGCAACGTTCTAAATTATAACAATATAGAAAAGTAAACTTAGATTGTTGCTGAATTTTCTAGTCCACGTCAAATTATGTACGGATTAAATTTTTTGATTGAAATTCAACTTTTTATTTGATGAATATAGAAATAACCTTAAACATTTTTAAAGATTCACTTATGAAATATAATGTCGTAGAGAACATTACCACTGAATTTCACTATTAAACGAGAATACGGTGTTATTCAGATGAAGCATTCATTACAGAGGAAAAAGCTCAACCTCGTCGCCTGGTGAAAATCATTTATTACCATATACTTAGTTTTTCTGCACTCCAGTGATAATGTCATCCAAAATTAATAAACCGAAAATCGTAAACAGGCATTTGATGCATATTCTACATAGTTAAAAAAGTAGATGCTAGCATAGAGTATTGGCGTAAATATATAGCTATAAGCTATAGAAGCCTGACTGGCTACCGGCCCTATACAATAAATCTGCTGCCATAACATCATTGTGCTGTCAATATTTGAGAGTCATTATCATTACAAGAGATCTATGTCCAGCAGTGGACGTCCGTCGGTTGAAATGATGATAATAATGATATGACAGTTAAAGTATTTTGAACGAAGACGCTATGTCATTATTAAATTAAGTTAGACCATAGTCAACAAAAAAATAAGTTTGTGAAATTATATTTTAATTAAAATTCCAGCCATATGAACGCAGCTTTATCGGCCGTTTCTATAGCTGCGCTACGTAGCGATGGAGACTTTGTTGTTGCCGTAGGAACGTCGGCGTTGCTATGTTACTTCACGCGGTAGGAAGTTGTTCACACAAACAAGCATTAGTTATTTCAGTCGGAGTCACTGAAAGTTTTAAAATTGTTCTCAATAAACAATTCACATAAATTAATTCATTTTCTTCATCTCTTAAAGTTTTAAAAAGTATTTAAAGATGCTTTATTTAAATACTTATATGAGTAACACAGGTAAGTGATTGCTACACTACATAAATACAACTTTATTCAACATCTAATTTGAAGTGAAAGCGAAAGCTCTTGAGAAATTTATTATTTAAATGTGTACGTACACCTAATGTGAATATAATTTCATCAAAATTTTGAGAGAGAAATCTGAAGTATACTAAAGTACGTTCCTTGGCCTCGCCGTAATTAAGTACCTGTTATTTATATGATTAACCGAGTCTTAAGGCATAGATATAAAGGTTATCGGACATGTTACTTACACGTAATGGATATCGGTTTTACTTTGACAATCAAGTGGTAATATTTACTTATTTAAATAAGAATTCCAAATTTACTGCTCATAGATTTTGACAGATGAGGATAGTATTGGCGCAGATATCAGTCACCCTGTGTAAAAGTTTTTTTTTCCGTTAAACTTCGAGACGAGCGGAACGTTCGCTCATAACAACGTGACACTTGTTAGGATGTTATACACTGCAACACATTGTGCTCGTCGCCTGGGACACGAGATGTTGAGTCTTATTACCCCAGTAATTACACTAGCTACAGTGCCCTTTACATCGGAGCACAGTAATATATGCACAGTACTATTTGGCGGCAGGATAGTAAGTGATACGCCCGCCCATAACAATGTCACACTACTTAAGACTTACACTGCAACACATTGTGCTCGTCATCTTGATATGTGTATCCAGTGGGATGTTAAGTCTCATTACCGCAGTATTTGTACTAGTTACAGCGTCTTTCAAACCGGATCACAATAATTTTTACACAGTTCTGTCTCTTGTCTGCGATAAGAGCTGCGGTGGTACCTACCTAGACGTTCTGTAGCAACAGAGACACTACCACCATATACGTTATGTATATACTAACGCAGTGTATGTGTAGTAGGTTTAAGTAAATTATATATTATTGATGGAATAAAGTTTTTTTTTTAATACAAACCATTGTTTTGTTCAAGTTCCCGTCATACTCTCGAACACGGCAGTAACTCCTGTAGTTCAGTGAGTGATTGCGTTTTATGGAGTCGCTGGTTCGATTCCGAGATCGCATTGTTTAGTTTGATCGTTTGGAGGGTATAGATAGATCGATAAATGGATTGAACGATAGATGGATAAGTCGATAGATAGATAAATCTATAGATGGACAATCTAAAGATTGATAGATCGATAGGTGGATAGACGGATATATCGATAGGTGGACAGATCAATAGGTGGATAGATGGTAGATGGGTAGATGTACAGGTGGACCGATCCCAGCCATGTCATCCTAGACGGTCTCTGGCAACAGAAACCTACCACCAGGACAGTAAGTCTAGATTCGGCAATGACATGTCATGATCTGTTTGTGCTTCTAGGCTATATATACAATATTCTTTTTCTTTTTAGCAAACAATGTGAAATATATCGAGCGATTGATTAAAGAAGTTCATGTCGTTATAACATTTGCCTCCTAAGGACCTCGGCGCAGAAACGAACTGGGACCCGAATGCGGCGTCCTTATCTAGTCTTGCTGTCCAACGAGGGTTGGCCGGCTTCTGCAACGGGAGCATTTTTATCGGTAACATTCTGCTCTGATGATAAATCGGTGGATATGTTAATGGCATTATTGTTGCAGTCATGTCGTCCTGCAATATGTAAGTCGGCTTCCGTCGGTCCACACTAACAGTTTTATGACCAGTGGTGGGCATGATGACATAGGTCTTCTGGATGCGGTCCGGAGTAGAGCGGAGTCAGAAGCTTTCTATTTGCGTCGTCTCGTAAGAAGACACGAAAGCAAGTATTAAATTCTCTAGGTGGGAAGACTGGACCTTTCTAATACCTCCTAAATTTATTTTTCTTTTTAGTGAACAATTTAAGATATATCAAATAACTGATTAAAGAGGTTTGTGTCGTTACAAGAACTCAATTGCCGTTGTTATCAATAAATCGTTTAAATGTAGACATCTATTTATAAACTATTACTATATTGTTACTTACTTTATACTATATTAAGTTATATTAAATATTTTCAACCTTATAATAATTCATATACAATTTGATAAATGTTCTTCATCGTCTGAAATTTAGTTACCTGTGGGCAAATCACAACGAAACTGACACACATTTGTAAAACATCTTGTGACAAATCAGTGCAAGTTACATTAATCACAATTTTGATTCAATAAAGTGGAATGTGAAGAATGGTTTATATATTTATATTGCATTGCAATACTTGAAAAGTTTTATTCAAAGGAGAATAACATGCATTGTATCTATATTTTATCTTCTTCAGAAGTACCACTGAATGCAATTTTATTCAAAACTCTCTGCTCCGGGCGAGAGAAGAGCTAGAGAATTTATATTTTACTACTTCGCTAGGAATGAATGTGGATATTACGAAGTGTAATGCAATACGCTTTACTTGAACCACTGTACGTCCTAAACTGCTTGCGTAAGCATATCTCATTCCGAATGATAACAATTGTAGTGTTGTGTCCTATTATCATAAAAAACATTTCCGCTATGTTGTACATTTACCGGGTGTGATTGTTTCGAAGTTGTTCCTCGTCAAATGGCTGGCTTTTGAGGAGAAAGTCTATGAGCTGTTGACGATGAAGCCTTTATAGCTATAAGTGTAAGTAAATAACCATTATCACAATCACCTTTTATATATAAAACCGCAAAATATAATTGTTTAACAATTTTTAGGTACATATCATAACTCGTCCTTAAAATTGCCGATGCTATCTATATAAAGCCGGATACTTAAGAATAAGTGTATAAGAGTATAATATTGTAATCGGAATCGGATCGGAAATCAACACTTTCAATTTTAACGTAAAAACTGTAATGTACGGTTGCAAATTATATTTTTTAATAACGACTAATTTAGTTTCAACAGTTAATAACGACCATCTATTCTGTACTGTTGTGAACTACTTCCTGTAAATATATTTCAGGGAAATATTTAATTTATAAAATTATACGATTGTTATCAACCATAGTTATTTGTTATATACATAGTTGCATCATTGAATTAATCAGCTGTACATTCTTCTCGTAAAATTTAAAACGAATAAGAAACGAGCTTTGTACTACTATGTAACATAAATATTGTA
Source organism: Ornithoptera alexandrae (assembly GCA_029030555.1). NCBI lineage: Eukaryota > Metazoa > Arthropoda > Insecta > Lepidoptera > Papilionidae > Ornithoptera > Ornithoptera alexandrae. The sequence goes on along the minus strand of JARDVY010000297.1, from coordinate 315,352 downwards.
GGGAATTAACTTAAAACTTAAATTTTAATATAACTTATTTAATAAGTGTGATGATCATAGTTTTTTCGATCTTCAAAGAAAGAAGACAATGTAATATTGATTGTAAATTTGACTTTCTCTAAGGGAAAGTTTATTGTAATACTGTTGAGTTTGCATTACTATTAAGCCTTTAATGTTTTGCTTTGTGAAATATACAAAGCAATTGGTATTTATTATTAATTCAGCACACCTAAAACAGCTCATGAAGCTATAACAATTAGCAGCCTGGCATTCGCTTTGGTATGGTGCAATTCAATTAATTCGATATATAACTAAACGGCAACATTAATTTCAAACAACTTTAATGTGCAATTTAGTATAACAATACATTTTTTAATTAATACATTTTAATCTTTACCTTTTTCCCTTAAAACATATAAATATTTAAACACAAAATTAACATTTTATACTATTACATGTGCGCTCGTATATTTGTATACAGCTTATTATTCCCTCTATTGGGACTCGCAGCTTTCTCCATACGGAGGAAGTGAAGATCTTAAATAGATAACATACTTACTGTGTAATACTTTCAGGTTGTGCTTAATTTTGGGGTCCCTTCAAGTTAAACAGTAAATCAAAAAAGCTATACAGAAACTACATAACAATTTTCAGTACATCTACGTCACTATATCAGACGCATATAAATATTTAGTTACGTTAAAAATCCAAATCTAACTTATAATTTTCGTAGATCCATTGTAAAATTATCTTTTGTGATACATCCAAACATTTTTTACTGTTCAAAGGTAATACTGAATATACTTATCGTAATGAAATATAAACTATGTATTGTTGTCTTGTATGTGTATCGTGTAGTGATTTTGTGTTAAAGAAAAGCCGCTGCCAAAAGTAACAGTATTAAATAAAGTTTACCGCTCCCGTAACTTTGTGTGACCAGAGACATTACGAAAACAGTTTTAGTTAGAGCTATAAGTACAGTTTCGTTTCACGGTAAAGTAGTAACTTTGGGCATAATTTTAAAACTTGCTGCAGCTAAGCCAACTAACCTTAATTCATTGAACTTAAAATATGTATTGAATTCAAGTTTCTGTATATATCGATGCAGTGATGCCATGTAATTGTAGCCTTGAAATTTTTATGGAGTTTTTAGTACTTTTAACTCAATTTATATGATTTTTTCAAAATGTAGAAGTAAAAAGAACTATGAATTATTTATGTATTCTGTGATATACGTCAACAGATTATAACTCGACGATAGAAGTAAACCCTGAACGATTTATCTTGATCGCTAACTGGCTTCACAATTTTTCTTCGAACACTTTGGGATGTGGAATATTATTAAATGACTTTTATACCAAAAACTCTTGAAAACACAAACGAGTTGTTATGGATAACCAATCCAAGAGTGAAAGATCAGATTAATGATATACAAAGTACGTATAAGTAAGAAATGTGACAAAGCTGAACTTTCATTATAGCGTCAAAAGGTACCATATAAAATCGACTTCATATTTAACATATGTAAAAGGGCTGTAACAATTCCATATGAGGAAGATGCAAGAATCTTCTGTTTAAAGGACATAATTACACTGCTTAAACTGCTTCCATGGAATAGTGGCTAAATACTTAACATAGTAGGCCCTATTTCATTCGACCACCCTCATATTGTCTAAAAGTATCATTATAACGGCATAGCTTTGTTCCAGCTGACCACATATGATAATCACAATCCATGGCTTCATCGGCACTTAAAACCTTAATACCCTAATAGAAATTGAAGTCTTATATTAGTCCATAGATAAAATAGAGTATAAAACTTAGCTCTGAGATTTTACAGGTAATTTTAAAGTTAAAATACTAATTGATTCTAAGTTACAATCACTTTAAATTTTTAAAAAAGACAACCCCTTTGTTACCTATTATAGGATTTATTTGGCGAGTCATAAACATTTGTATAAGATAATTGGAACAAGTTTGTGTTCCGCAAACCAAGTATCGCATTATTTCAGCATTAACATGAGCTGCATGCTGACTTTAATGTTGAATTGTGTTTTCGCTTATTATTCCTAAGCATAAATAAAACATTAGCAAATTGTGCAAACATTTTAAACTTCATTATTAAATCAGTTCATTAGAAAACAACTTAATTGCAATGATAATATGTGCGTGTATAACCACATGTATAACATCCGGAAAGTTCCCACTGCTGAGCACAGCGCCTTAAAGTTGACAGCACTAATAAATATAGCACTAGAGTAAACGAACGTTACCTTAAAGAAATATAGAAAAGAGCAGCGAGATGTTCACCTGGTGGTAAGTGATACGCTTGTCCAAAACAACGTGTCGCTAACTAGAATGTTAAATACTGCACCACATTGCGCTCGTCGCCTTAGACATAACCGACGGCCAGCGACCTTCATCAGATCGTCAGTCCACCTAGCGTAGGACCTGCCAACACTGTGTCTACCAGTATACGATCGCCATTCGAGGACCTTGCTGCTCCATCGGTCGTCAGTCCTTCGAGCGATGTGTCCTGCCCCTCGCCACTTGAAATTAGCAACCTTTTGAACTATGTCAGTGTCAGAACGGTGTCAGTTCACACCAACGGAGACCTAATATCAATTAATATCCTTTTTTGAAATAATAAAGCCATGGACTTTATAGATACTAGAAAATTAGTATTATCAAAATCTTAAATTGATTTAGCTCTAAAGCGGTAATTGACCGGACCACTATCGGACAGCCTCCGATGAACTTGGCGAGTGCTCGAAGAGAATTAATAGCCGTCCCATTTAAGTAGATTCACGGAGTTAATAATAAACTTAATTGTGTTAGCATCCACAACGGTTGCCTAGCATTAGAGGATATGATTATCATGATTAATATAATACTGAACCAAGTAAAAATCTTATCATTTTAAAGTACCTGCTTACATAGTCTATTAAAAATTCTTCTCCTGGTGATCTCTGTCAAGCCATCTACAGCATTAACTCTGATCTTGCTTATATTACGGATTGGTGTAAATTGTATGGTCTGAACGTAAACCCTAACAAGACACAATCAGCCATAATCGGAAGCTCTACACTACACTCCAAAATGAACTGGTCCAGTGTACCGCCTGTTATTGTTAACGGTAACGTAATTCCTAATAATAGCAAAGTTAAGAATCTAGGTATTTACATTGACTCCTGTCTATCGTGGGCACTGCAAGCTAACGAGGTCAGCAGAAAGATGTATGGGGCTATAAGTTACACAGACATGCACAGACTCCGCAATTTTCTTCCAACACCCACTAAGGTTGCGCTTACTAATTCTCTTCTTCTGCTTATTGTCGACTATGCCGATGTTTGCTATCTTGACTTAACTGAAGCGCAGCTTGATAAGCTTGAGCGTATTCAAAATTTATGTATTGATTCGTATACTTATATATATATATATATATATATTTGGGTTACGCCAATACGATCACATCACTGAATTTCGCAAAAAACTCAAGTGGCTGCCAATCCGTCTTCGCAGCAATACTCATATTCTCTCTGTTCTATACAAGATATCGTTCAATCCCTTTGTACCTAAATATTATACATTCTGTCTAATTGTGCTGTTGCTTGCATCTGTCACCTAGCGTTTTAGTTTTTAATAATTTAATGCACCACTATCTTACCTTTGCTTTTAGTTCACGTCTTCCTTGCCAATGGGTTGTCTGGAAGAAATTGCTTTTTGAGCAATAAGACCGCCCATTGTACATCCATGTATATATATATATATATATATTCATGTATATATATATTCATGTATATATATATATATTCATGTATATATATATGAATACATTTCCACATCTTGTAACTGGTGTACAATAAAGGATAAATAAATAAATAAAAATAAACTACAGCACTTAGAGCAACAATTACAATCCCTTGATGAATGAAGAAATCTTTTAAATTCAGTCTACCTCCACAAAACTGTAAATCTTGTAATGGACACACCACACCATATTCACTCAACAAGTTTTCCTCAACGATGCCTACTAGACCACCACGTAAACCTGTACTATTGCATGTTCGGTTTAATAGAACAAACATAGATAAGCAAGCTCCTGTTCCTCGTACGTTACTGTACTGTCTGTATAATCAATACATATCACGAATTCGTCATATTTCTGGTGAAAAAATACCACCTAACTTGCGTTATATTATTTTGTTGTTTCACATTATATCTCATGCAGTCAGAGTTGCAATTGTAGTCGTCCGCAACTGCATTCATGTACTAATATAGTATTATTTATTATCTACAAATTCCTTGTGCAATCCATAAGCAAGATAATAAAATAACATAATTATATTACCAAGTATAGCACTTTAAATGTATGTATGTCCCATGCAACCCACCCTCTAATTTCAATTTATAAATGGCACTCAATACTAATGAAATGTTTCATTGTGGTAATTTCCATTTTAATACAACGCTTATCATCACATTATCCATCGAATCACCATCCAACATAAGTTTCTTGATACATGATCTTCGGCCAGTGTTACATCACCAGCTATTCACTGTACTTCTACGTTCCTCTATCAGCGTCTTATACCACGTTCATATCGCCATATAAAAGTTATTCACCGCAGCGGTTAAAGATCCTCGACTATAATGGTCGGACCACCATTTCAACCTGGTGGGTCTCTCGTTTTCATCACCTCGTTGCGGTTTACGGACCTTGAGAGAAAAGCTAAGCGTTGCCAAAGTAAACAACAATTAACATTGGTAGACTAATATTTGTAGCGGTTTTTTTTATATGACAAATAATAAAGCAAATATCAATTGTAATACTTACATTAAGCATTATAATAGAATCCAAGTATCGAGAAAAATATGAAATAAAATACGTTTTCCAGATGCTTAATAGTGTGTAATGACACATGAATTAAACATATAAAAAGGCTTGATTTGAGAATTTAGTTGAAAAAGTAAACAAACGTTAACAACAAGGAACTACAAGTTTAAATAGAGTTGTAACTGAACGTTAGAGAGTTCTTGTCTTGCATCGGACATCTTATTCCGTTTCAACTTTCGAGAAATCTATATTAATTGATGCGACGCACTCGTTATAGTTCCGAGCTGCATGTTTCATTTACTAAGGATTTATTATTCATTTCATAACTAACTGCGATACGACGTGAGCATAAAAATACTTGAATTACAAGCAGAAGTCATCACCATCAGGATCTCCGTATCGGTCGGCCCTGCGCTGCCCGCATCCAGGGGCTTCTCGCGATCTTCATACAATCTGTATGCCCTCCGGTACCGCCGGGCACGAAAGGCCGTCATTAGTAGGGGTTCTTATAAGGGGAATCCAAGCTCTTTCCCACCACGTTGGCCCAATGTGGGTTGGTGAGAGCAATAGCCTCGTTAGCCGATTAGCAGGGCGCGTCACGGCCAGATGAAGTTGAGTCGTGCGAGTTGTTGTGCGGGAGCCCTTACATCCCAACAAGTACAAGTAACTTATAAAAAACCCATCATCATCATTTCAGCATTAGTATTGTCCACTGTTGAAAATAGTCCTCCCCCAATCGATTGTGTGCGAAAGCTGTGGCTTTATAGATTTCGCAGCATTGTGAAGCCTATTAAAAAAATCGTTATTTGATATCGATTACATTTCCCGTATATGCATATCAGAGAGCAAATTAAACTTGTATAAAACAAGCAGTCGTGGCCGAGCGGTTAAGGCGTTTGACTAGAAATCAGATTCCCTCTGGGAGCGCAGGTTCAAATCCTGCCGACTGCGAACTTTTTTTAACTTAAAATATTCACATGCAGTTTCTAATAATCTTTTAAAGCAAAAAGTTTATTTGCAGTATTGTTAATTAAATATTTCCAAGGAAAATTTCACGTAGCTTATTCTTATTATATATATATATTAATAATACTGAGATTTTATATTAAAATAACATTTGAAAATAAACATTTAGAACTTTGATATAAATAATCATGCGGCGTATGAGCGAAACCGAACTGTAAATATGTGCAAATAAATAGCGAGAGGACGGACGGACGGATAGACGGATAGACGGATAGACGGATAGACGGATAGACGGCGACAAACTTATTCCGGTCAATATTTCACGTAATGCAATATTCCGTGGCGCTGGCGGGCCGGGCCGGGGCGGGCCGTGCCTTGTCTGAGCGATTCATATGTAAATTGGAAATCTAGCGAATCTGAAACTTTTTGTCGGTTGTAATTTGCTTTGTATGTTTCCAACGCTACATTTTTTACCAAAATTTTATATAAGTATGTATGTATATAGACGGTTAATTGGTACTTACAACTATTGATTATAGATTTGTTTTTAACCCCAGAATTGAACCAGCGATATCCGTCTTACAAAAATAGGACGCTCTGCCAAAAAAGATACTAAAAGAATAAATGTTTTTACATGTAGTTATTATAATTTCCTACAATTTTATCTATTCCAGTTTTATGCAAAATTTATGCTAGTGTATAATAAAGTTTTTAAAAGTAATTTATACTTTGTAACTTGTTGTAATTTTTCTTTTTTGCAATATGTCTATAATCTCGAAACCTAAAATAACATTAATAATTTGAATCAAATTCCTTACTTTATTAACAAACCCAAAATTACAAGGAAGATGAATCCATATAGGGGAGCTTTGTTAAAGATATAATTTACAATTTGTGCGGAAAGCAAATAACACGGATTTGCGTAGACTTTATTTGGCTTAGTCGTAGAAAATGTTAAATAATGAAATTTTACGGTTACATTCGTAGGTAGGTCAATGATCAATTTATGGTCTACTCGCGAACATCATGTTTAATTAACCAGACAATTTTGTTACTTAATTTTGTTAAGACAAAGTAAATCTCTTTCAGTTATATTTTAAAATTGAAGATTTGTTTCATTTTAACGGTGACTCTCTCATTAGAACGTGACTTCAATCCAAATGCATCTCAAAAAGTAGAGTAGAGAGCCAAGGTGAAACGGCTCCTTTTTGCAGTGGGGACAATTTACCAAAGCCATTTGCTTGATTACAATAAAAATTGGCAAGTGCATATACAATGTAAATTTCTTAAATGGTTTATATATTATCGATATATCGTTTAATATAACAGGTAGATAACGTCTGCTAATACATTTGTATTATGTAACCTTAACATCAACAACCTAGTAATAAATTTATTACAATTGTACGCTTGTTATTAAATAATGGATTACTGAACGTTAGTGTATCAACTTTACAAATAACGCCATCTATAGAGTGTTAGCAGAAGCAGAACATCTGTATCAGTCAAAAATAACCTTTCATTATGTAAACAACGTAGTTAAGTATAAAAAATTAACAATGTTTATTTATAGCCAAAAATCAAGTTTACGTATGTTGGCGACTTCGTAAGCAAGTGTTTTCTTGTTATGGAAGTAACATGCATGTTATTACATTAACATTATAAGGTTAAATAGATTTTTTTAACTTATGATACACTAAAACTATTCTCAAAAGTACTTGTTGAATAATTTTATATTGTAACACTTTGGTGTCCATATTTTAAATCTTTGCTTACCTTCTATATTATACTTATATTCTAACCTGCTAAGCAGATGTATTTCCGATGGAACTACGTCTAATTGAAGGACCCCAAATACTACTGACAAATAGATATGTCAGATGTAAATAAAACTTAATTAAATTAAAATCACTTCAATATTGTTGACAATTAGATAATTAACAAGTTTTACCAAGAGAAGTAAGAAAATTTAAAAAAAATCAATCAATATATCAACATGAAACATTAACATTATCATGTTTTTAATTACTAATACGTTTGTTCTAAAATGGATAGTAACTGTGTTATTAAATAATATTATATACAAACGGACGCCGCTCGTCATGTGGTAGCCGAATACCATGATGCAGTATCTATATCTCTTATTACATTGAATAATTATTACGTCATAGTATATATCGGGCTTTTTTAAATTGATTGACAATATTATAACTAATGCTACTATTATTGCGATTACATTGTTATACATGTTCAGGCGTAATAACGAGCAACTGATATGAGATAAAAATTTTGTTGCAGAAATATCTTAGCACTATTTCTAGGTCATAAATCATTGCAAGTACAATTTATAACGATTATATAATATAACGGTGTATTATAACAAACTGCTTTATTAAACATTATTATAAAAACAAACCAATAAATCGCCAATATTAAATACTTAAATCAATTTTCTGATCATAATAAAGCAACTAAAAACTTCACACAATTAAAATTATGATATCTAATGGTTAATTAATCGTTAAAGTTGTTTCCCGAATGTAAAGTCGAATATATATTTATAAAACAAGTGAAAAGATATATAATTAACAATTACTTAAATTATCTGCTCTAATAGGTTCGTTGTTAACAAAGTATGTTACGTGGTACATACACCTCCAACGGTCTAACCAAAAGGTAGGTTTACATAGTTTTAGATTTAAGTAACAATGTAACCAGTTATTGTGAAATGAAAATATCTCTCGAGTTCAACTTATGGTAAAAATTTAACTGTTTCAGTGTAAGCAGTCGTGGCCGAGCGGTTAAGGCGTTTGACTAGAAATCAGATTCCCTCTGGGAGCGCAGGTTCAAATCCTGCCGACTGCGAACTTTTTACCTATTGTTTTAAAAATTTCTTTTGCAATTGTTTATGTCTGTTTGATTTGCTTTAACACAAAACGTTAAGAGTCCTTATTGTCATCAAAACATTAATAGTCAACTTAATTGTTTCTACTGCCGAGTCTAAAATCCTCCTTTCATAAAAGAGGCGAGATCAACTATCTTTATATTAATACTAACAAGTCAAACAGTATGTCGCTATTGCCGGAAACCGTCTAGGTACCTACCATACCAACGACTATTTCAGCCGACAAATAGGAGCAAATATCACAGTGTTCCGGTTTGATGAGCATTGTAGCTGTATGTAGCTCACTGGGGTAATGAGACTAAATGAGACAACATCTTATGTCTCGAGCGACGAGCGCAATTTGGTACAGTATATATCATCCTGACTAGCGCCATGTTGTTATAGATAGGCGTATCACTTAACATTAGGTGATCATCCCGCTCGTCTCGAGGCTTAACTAAAAAAAAATGGAATATGGCTCTGAGGAAACGTAGCTCGTAGATGTGCTACGTGCGAACTCAGCTCGTAGAACGGCTACAATAAAACGTAGCTCGTAGAATAGCTACAATGGTCCGTAGCTCGTAGAATGACTACAAACGAACGCAACTCGTAGACTAGCTACAATGGGTCGTAGCTCGTAGACTAGCTACAATGGGTCGTAGCTCGTAGAATAGCTACAATGAAACGCAGCTCGTAGAATTGCTACCTTGTAACGTAGCTCGTAGAGTAGCTACAATGGATCGTAGCTCGTAGAATGACTACAAACGAACGCAACTCGTAGAATGGCTACCTTGTAACGTAGCTCGTAGACTGCCTACAATGGGTCGTAGCTCGTAGAATAGCTACAATGAAACGCAGCTCGTAGAATTGCTACCTTGTAACGTAGCTTGTAGAGTAGCTACAATGGATCGTAGCTCGTAGAATAGCTGCAATGGAACGCAGCTCGTAGAATGGTTACAATGTAATGTAGCTCGTAATATAGCTACATGACCGTAGCTCGTAGAATAGCTACAATAGACGTAGCTCGTAGAATAGCTAAACAGAAAGTAGTGTGTAGAATGGCTTCGGATCTTTCGTAATATCGACGAATATGAAGAATTGTACATCTTCATAAAGTACATAAGTTATTTATTAATTATATAATTGGTACATTGTATCAAAATATTTAATATTTTCTTCATATAATTATTTGCGCATGTTGTTGCTAGTATAAATAATTGTAATCAAGTATTAATGTTAAAAATTAAAACGGAACTGTGCGTAGCACGTCTGTTGCTGCTAAAAGAACTTCATCTTAGATATGTTATTTAGCAGGGCAGTCCATCACCAACTCCAATAAAGGAGTAAAGTGTTCAATACGAAACATTTTACATATTCACATTAAAAAACAAAGTAAGCGTTAAATTACTTAGTTAAGGGGCTAAACGAGCGGACAGATCACCTGATAGTAAGTGATATGCGCGCCCATAAGAATGGGGCTCTAGTTAGGATGTTATACACTGCACCACATTGCGCTTTTTGCCTCAAACATAAGCTATTAATTCTCGTTTCCCCCGTAATTATACGAGTTACAACGCCCTTAATACCGAAATATAGTTATACCTGCACACTATTATTTGGCAGTAGAAATAGGCGCTTCGGTGGAACGTAGACGGTCTCCGGCAACAAGAACTACCACCAGTAGTACTAGAAGGTATCGCCTATCAGGTGACCACTCCACGACTCTCAAAATGCACTATAAGCATTATTTTAATGTTATTGCAAACTGATATTAATAATATTGGTAATAATTTTATAATAATTAAATATGGCCGTAGTAAGAATGATGATGGCGTTCTCTCGTGTCGAGGGGCAACTGAAAACTGTTTGGGTTCGACGCACTGGAGTAGTAAGTAAAATTAAACTGGAAATTAATCTATATCAATATAACTGATTCTCTGCTTAAGACTCGACTTATTTTTATTTATACAACCAAAAGCGACAAACCCACCAGTGAGAGGTCATCATTTACTTGAAAACTTTCTGGCGCCGACGTCTTACAAAGTAAGTCATGATCCTCATATCTTTGTATAATACCTTTATAATATTCAGTATCTTTTTAAATATATCTTTTTAAATTCCTGTTACAACGTAGTAGTGAAAGTTTTTTTTCTTTCATCTAAAGACATGAACTACACATTGATTATTTCTCTTAATAAGAAATAAGTTGAATGTTATACTGCTGATTATTCATTCAATTTATATTTAAAGGTTATGATTAGTAACTAGTTAAATGTAACTAAAATCAAAAGAGAAGACGGATCTCTTATAAAAGCTTCACACGTAGATCCATCTAATAATACTAATATTCTTAATTTTTTATAATATACCTTATACGCAATATAGACATTATATCAGTAACTCTGGTACTTAACAATCATACTATATCCGCCATCTAGGTAACAAGTAGAAAATCACCATGGAATATTGAGTACGTACTACCTCGATACGTCGCTACTACGCGTTGTATCGATCGTCTGCAGCCGACGACGCTATTGCATACAATACATACATACATACATACATACATACATACATACATACATACATACATACATACATACAACATATATACATAGACATAATCAATATAATGTTTATCTTTGGATAACTAACAAGTTAAATTGTTTACACTGTAACCTTGTGTTTATAATGATTGTATTTATATATCATGAGTTTTTAAAACCGAAATCAAAGACTTTGTTTTATAAACAAATAAATAAATAAAACATTGATGGGATCGGAAGATTATTCTCTTTCTTGTAAAGTTTAGGAAAGGTGATTAATAATTACAACGACATTAAAACTTAAGCTAATGTACAAGTATTTACGTTCTAACATTACCTCTGATCGAATATGTCAGTGAGCTATGTTATTACGTATTAAAATTTTATTAAGTTCATATAAGAAAGGAAATTGATTACTTCAGCACAAGCAGTCGTGGCCGAGCGGTTAAGGCGTTTGACTAGAAATCAGATTCCCTCTGGGAGCGCAGGTTCAAATCCTGCCGACTGCGAACTTTTTTTTATTTATAAGATCGCTTTTATCGATTTTATTATTAGTTCAGCCATTTAACTTCCATATTCACAGCAATAGATTAAACCGTTACTAGATATAAATGCATTAGGTGGACATTATTATCTGCTAAATATGCAAGTAATATTTGTATTTCTCTGCAACAAAATATTTAAAAATCAGATATAACATTTTGTGTTTCGACCTTTCAGTTCTTTAACAACGTTAAGGTTTAGATTTATATTACGTGGGTTGAGATCAAATTAGTGGCTATGGCTTCGATCAAAGTCTCATAAATCATTGAAAGTTTAAATTACGAGACCGCAATATGACGCCGCGCTCTAAGTCTTTTCCGGTACAAAAATGTTAGCGGACGCGCTGTGATCACAAGATGAATCATGATTTATTATATTTTACAAACTAAAATTAAAATATTTCAAAGAATTGTGGTTGTTGTGTTATTTACTATTTAATATCTTGTCAAGTTTAAACTTTTTTTATTTGTATTATTATAGGAAGCGACGAGACGAACGGGACGATCAGCTGATGTTAAATGATGAGCCTGCCCATTACAACGTGGCGTAATTTAGGATGATATACATCATCACATTGCACTCGTCGCCTAAGACATATCATGTTGAGTCTCGTTACTCCAGTAATTACACTAGTTACTGCGCCTGTCAAGCGGGTACATAGTAATATTTGCACAATATTGTTTAGCTTCAAAAATAGACGCTGCGGTGGTACCTTACCTAGATGGTCTCCAGACACAGGACCTTAAATAATAAATATTGATTATTAATTGTCACGTGGTGTATAGTTTTACATCATTTGTGAATATTTATTTTAAAGCATCATCATACTAATATCAATACAATTTAAATACACTTAACGCTTATATCAATGTGGACAGTATGTTTATATATCTAACATATGACAAAGTATATAACATATATAGAGATCATATTGTATAATTTTAATAAAATAAAATAGCAAAGCAAGTGTTTCATGGAGATTTTGTAACTTAATTTTACGAAACACTCACACACTCATGTTATAGTTTAATTAAAAGCGAAAACTGATAGTGGAAATTACTATTGATAAGTATTTTCATTCTGTGTATCTTTTATATAATTCTCCATTAGAGTATCAGAAAATTCAAAATCAATTAAAAAAAAACACATTTTTATGGAACAACTTGTGTTGACAGTTAAGTGAAACAAAAGTATAACCGCTGTGCTGAAGTTCAATTAAAAAAAAGCTTCATACTATCAGGACCAAAAAAAATTGTGTGTTTAGAGATTAGAGTTAATTTAACATTTCAAAAAAAAAATATTTAATCATCTCCGATATATCTTTTACATATCTGTCGATACATATATATATATATAATGAAAATGGATTTTGTTTGTTCACCAACCACGTGAAAACTAGTGAACGTATCGATATGGGAGCACGAGCATTCGACGCGGAATAATATGTATATGTAGATGGTTATAGGCCATTTATTTTTTTAATTTAATGGATAATTTTTATAAACATTTCCATTTCGTATTATTTATTCGGTTAGTATAGAAAATCATTTACGTTTGCGATTGCTGTAAAGGAATATTTCAGACAAATCTCACGTCTAATTGTATATTATAACCAGCAAAGCGAGTAACAAACATATATTTATTAATAAAATGTACAAGGGTGTTAGCGGATTTTAAATAATTCTTAACTTATTTTTGTTTAAGTTATTAAATAAATTATTCCGCCATCTACCGAAAAGCTGCAAACCATCTTGGCATTCGTTGAGCTAGGTGAAAGCACATCATTGCATTTGGCTACAATATATATTATTGAAACAATATACGGGTAAAATACGGCTGTATGAATAAGTAATGATTGATCGTCTTCGTATAAGGTTTTACTTACAAAAATCATTTAGTTAAAGTAAATATTATTACATCACTGTAAAAGCTTAAATTTTCGACTGTCAGAGCAAAGATTTAATCACTAAGTTTAATTATTTATATTATGTTTTTGAATTGATAAACAAAACTGTGATTAAACATTTATATTTTTACTTCATTGGTGTATATTAAGCAAACAGGAAATTGTTGTTTTTTTTTTTAAATTAAACGAGTTTTCTTGTAACAGCTTTAAATTTCAATTAGTAATTTAGTTGTAAATAACATAATTCTAATATTTACAAAGTTGAAAATATGTGTTTATAAAATTACAAGAATGTGAGATATAACAGAACATTAAAACTTTGATATTGGTAATCTTTATAAAAGCTACATATATATACTAAACCTAAAAGTAATAAATAATATACTCGGTCTATGGTTAAAAATTTAATTGTATCTTGTGTAAAATATTTAAAAAAAAAGTTAAAAATGAGTTTGGAGACGCCGAGTTTCGATCCCGGTACCTCTCGCATGCTAAGCAAGCGCTCTACCAATTGAGCTACGTCCCCGCTAACATAACACGCGAATACTGACACTAAATATGGATAAATTTAATTGTAATTAACAATTGTAATAATCTTGTGTAAAATATTTAAAAAAAAGTTAAAAATAAGTTTGGAGACGCCGAGTTTCGATCCCGGTACCTCTCGCATGCTAAGCAAGCGCTCTACCAATTGAGCTACGTCCCCGGTAACATAACACGCGAATACTGACACTAAATATGGATAAATTTAATTGTAATTAACAATTGTAATAATCTTGTGTAAAATATTTAAAAAAAAGTTAAAAATAAGTTTGGAGACGCCGAGTTTCGATCCCGGTACCTCTCGCATGCTAAGCAAGCGCTCTACCAATTGAGCTACGTCCCCGCTAACATAACACGCGAATACTGACACTAAATATGGATAAATTTAATTGTAATTAACAATTGTAATAATCTTGTGTAAAATATTTAAAAAAAAGTTAAAAATAAGTTTGGAGACGCCGAGTTTCGATCCCGGTACCTCTCGCATGCTAAGCAAGCGCTCTACCATTTGAGCTACGTCCCCGGTAACATAACACGCGAATACTGACACTAAATATGGATAAATTTAATTGTAATTAACAATTGTAATAATCTTGTGTAAAATATTTAAAAAAAAGTTAAAAATAAGTTTGGAGACGCCGAGTTTCGATCCCGGTACCTCTCGCATGCTAAGCAAGCGCTCTACCAATTGAGCTACGTCCCCGCTAACATAACACGCGAATACTGACACTAAATATGGATAAATTTAATTGTAATTAACAATTGTAATAATCTTGTGTAAAATATTTAAAAAAAAGTTAAAAATAAGTTTGGAGACGCCGAGTTTCGATCCCGGTACCTCTCGCATGCTAAGCAAGCGCTCTACCAATTGAGCTACGTCCCCGGTAACATAACACGCGAATACTGACACTAAATATGGATAAATTTAATTGTAATTAACAATTGTAATAATCTTGTGTAAAATATTTAAAAAAAAGTTAAAAATAAGTTTGGAGACGCCGAGTTTCGATCCCGGTACCTCTCGCATGCTAAGCAAGCGCTCTACCAATTGAGCTACGTCCCCGCTAACATAACACGCGAATACTGACACTAAATATGGATAAATTTAATTGTAATTAACAATTGTAATAATCTTGTGTAAAATATTTAAAAAAAAGTTAAAAATAAGTTTGGAGACGCCGAGTTTCGATCCCGGTACCTCTCGCATGCTAAGCAAGCGCTCTACCATTTGAGCTACGTCCCCGGTAACATAACACGCGAATACTGACACTAAATATGGATAAATTTAATTGTAATTAACAATTGTAATAATCTTGTGTAAAATATTTAAAAAAAAGTTAAAAATAAGTTTGGAGACGCCGAGTTTCGATCCCGGTACCTCTCGCATGCTAAGCAAGCGCTCTACCATTTGAGCTACGTCCCCGGTAACATAACACGCGAATACTGACACTAAATATGGATAAATTTAATTGTAATTAACAATTGTAATAATCTTGTGTAAAATATTTAAAAAAAAGTTAAAAATAAGTTTGGAGACGCCGAGTTTCGATCCCGGTACCTCTCGCATGCTAAGCAAGCGCTCTACCATTTGAGCTACGTCCCCGGTAACATAACACGCGAATACTGACACTAAATATGGATAAATTTAATTGTAATTAACAATTGTAATAATCTTGTGTAAAATATTTAAAAAAAAGTTAAAAATAAGTTTGGAGACGCCGAGTTTCGATCCCGGTACCTCTCGCATGCTAAGCAAGCGCTCTACCAATTGAGCTACGTCCCCGCTAACATAACACGCGAATACTGACACTAAATATGGATAAATTTAATTGTAATTAACAATTGTAATAATCTTGTGTAAAATATTTAAAAAAAAGTTAAAAATAAGTTTGGAGACGCCGAGTTTCGATCCCGGTACCTCTCGCATGCTAAGCAAGCGCTCTACCATTTGAGCTACGTCCCCGGTAACATAACACGCGAATACTGACACTAAATATGGATAAATTTAATTGTAATTAACAATTGTAATAATCTTGTGTAAAATATTTAAAAAAAAGTTAAAAATAAGTTTGGAGACGCCGAGTTTCGATCCCGGTACCTCTCGCATGCTAAGCAAGCGCTCTACCAATTGAGCTACGTCCCCGCTAACATAACACGCGAATACTGACACTAAATATGGATAAATTTAATTGTAATTAACAATTGTAATAATCTTGTGTAAAATATTTAAAAAAAAGTTAAAAATAAGTTTGGAGACGCCGAGTTTCGATCCCGGTACCTCTCGCATGCTAAGCAAGCGCTCTACCAATTGAGCTACGTCCCCGCTAACATAACACGCGAATACTGACACTAAATATGGATAAATTTAATTGTAATTAACAATTGTAATAATCTTGTGTAAAATATTTAAAAAAAAGTTAAAAATAAGTTTGGAGACGCCGAGTTTCGATCCCGGTACCTCTCGCATGCTAAGCAAGCGCTCTACCATTTGAGCTACGTCCCCGGTAACATAACACGCGAATACTGACACTAAATATGGATAAATTTAATTGTAATTAACAATTGTAATAATCTTGTGTAAAATATTTAAAAAAAAGTTAAAAATAAGTTTGGAGACGCCGAGTTTCGATCCCGGTACCTCTCGCATGCTAAGCAAGCGCTCTACCAATTGAGCTACGTCCCCGCTAACATAACACGCGAATACTGACACTAAATATGGATAAATTTAATTGTAATTAAACAATTGTAATAATCTTGTGTAAAATATTTAAAAAAAAGTTAAAAATAAGTTTGGAGACGCCGAGTTTCGATCCCGGTACCTCTCGCATGCTAAGCAAGCGCTCTACCATTTGAGCTACGTCCCCGGTAACATAACACGCGAATACTGACACTAAATATGGATAAATTTAATTGTAATTAACAATTGTAATAATCTTGTGTAAAATATTTAAAAAAAAGTTAAAAATAAGTTTGGAGACGCCGAGTTTCGATCCCGGTACCTCTCGCATGCTAAGCAAGCGCTCTACCAATTGAGCTACGTCCCCACTAACATTACACGCGAATACTGACACTAAATATGGATAAATTTAAACCTTTTTCATTGCTTTCCTCCATATTGTTATAGTTTTTTTTTTATTAAAACTGCATTTGACAGCTTCCAACATCATGTTAAATTTAAATACATAAAAAAGCTAATTACTAAAACTCTAACAATTTAATAATCGAATTATAAATATTAATTTCACTCGGACATAATTTCAGACTGTATTGGAGGGTAGTTGTAAAACATATGTTAATTTGTACTCTCATAGAAAATGCGCTACGAAATATTTTACGTAGCGGTGAACTACGATTTACTATCTCCAACTATTTTGTTATTGTGACAGTTTTAAAAAGTTTATTTTGTTTATTTGTAACGCTTTTGTCATTATCAGCCGATAGACGTTCACTACTGGACACCGGCCTCCCCAAAAAATCCCACATTGATAGGGTAGGGATTCATATGGGGTGATTTGGGCCATTTCCCACTACGCTGGCCAAATGCGAGTTGGTGGAAGTCAGAGCCTCGTATGTTGATTAGCAAAGCCCACTACTAGCAGGTGAAGTTTGCTTGAATCCCTCGAGTTGTTGTGCGGGAACCCTTACACCCCCCGCTTTTATAAATCATACATATTATATGTAGTTTACATGATATTTTCAGACAATTTTATAATAATTAAATTTGATACTAAAGTTACACATACGGTCGTTATTGATCGTAATATCGCAAGTTAGTTGTGTAATAATTACTAGAATCGCATTATAGCAGAGATTATTATTGAGACAATCGTCTATATTCCGAAACAATACAAACTGCATTAAGCAGGGGATTATGCTGATAAAGTGTCGCAGCAATATTATATGCGCACTTATATGCTACCCAGGCATTATGTATCTTGGAATAGATTTGTTTTTAAAATATAATTATATTGTAAAGGTAACACGAGTTTTAGACAAGTAATATCGGTTGCCTGTGATAAATAATTATAGTTTAAATTTATACAATATATATATATAATTACAAAGATGTATAATAAAAAATAAAATATATTACAAAGATGACTTAAAATTCTACAAATTTAAACCATATTAACATAGCCTTGTAATCAAATAATACAAAAAACTACTAATAAATTACCAAAAACTGCCAATTCGATCACAATCTTGTTTTCAAAAATATTGCTTTATTTACATTACAGATAAGACAACCAACAACGCAGCTTACTAAATAAGAAGTTATTACTCAGTTTGTATTCAACTAAGTAGTTTATCTATAAATATGACCATCGTTTGAAACATTTCAAATCTCGTAAACCTAGTATTTTTACCAATTCTATCAAAACTACAACTTACTAGCTAAACTATACTTGTGGTAGGTTTCTGTAGGTGGAGACCTCCTAGGTGCAAACATTCTCAGTTCCTATTTAAAGGATTTTGTAGCTAATGAAATTACTGAGAGGCATTCATCTCAAGGTTTATAGCGGAAAAGAAATCGCTGTGCTTTGTATACCATCGTAACTAACGCCACGTTGTTATGAGAAGGCGCGTCTCACTTGCTTCGTCGAATAAGAAGACACAGAAAGCCTTACAAAGTTTTTGAATAGAGAGAAAAAAAAAGTATTACCTGAACGCTTGTCGCCCACAAGTTTGAACAATTAATAAGTTTCAACATTCACAAAAAAGAGACGGAGACTGAGCGATTTTCCATTACCATTTGAATGGGTAACAGTGCCCGTGTCGCCGGCAACGTCTCACACTGATTTATGTGTAGGCTGATGAATAGACAAAAATAAAGTGATAAGAATATATATAGTTTTAACGATAATATATAAATTTACGATACATTGCAATTATTCCACCATCAAGGTTATTTGGTTGAAAATTATATTTGTCTAATATTATATAAAACAGCAATGTGCGAATGTTCGCGTGCTATGTAATAAACAAATTAAAATACTCAACCGAATTTTCTTAAAATAACATAGATACATAGATATTTCATTTTTTTTATTAAGCGTTCTCTCATACATGATGGATGGTACCTGATACGCCTGCTTGTGACAACTTGACGCTACTTAGAATGTTATACATAGCGCAACATTTTCCTCGCTGCGTTGAGACATAAAATGTTATATCTCGTAACCCCATTGATTTCACTAGCTACAGCGAGCGCCCTTCAAACCGGAACAGAGCAATTTTTGCGCAATAATGTTTGACGGCCGAACTAGGAATTGCAGTGGTATCTACATATTTCTTATCCATATAAGATACGTTTCGCTTTATTTGGCCAAATGCTTAAATGGATATCATCAATTTAGTATTCACTGCTAAATAGCTTTGGTTAAGGCGAGCAAATACAACTTAAGTGAACAATTGCAGCTTGCCATGCGCACCACACAGCGGCAATGCGCCGCTTCGCATTAACACCATTGTTATTGTTGATTGATTGGTTGATTGATTGTAAACAACGATACACGAATAATAACAGAGCAGCAAAGGCAATAATGAAACAAGGTACAGATAAAATACCACGTGTACATCGCACTAAGTAAACTAATAACTTACCTACTCCTACTAATATTGTATATATTAATTATATAAATAAGTAATAAAGAAATAAACATTCAGTACATGAACATAAATGAAGCTTTAACTGACTTAACCGTTAAGTAGTTAAGTAACATTATGTCTTATTGTTAGATCTTATCCTGATATAGAATATTCATCTATTATCAAGTTATAATTGATGAAAACAAAAATAAATACTATTAAAATTTTGTTACATTCTCAAGAAATATGTCCAGATTACGTAAAAAAAATTCAACAACGGGTCAGGTAAAAGCGACCTTTAAGTTTGGAAAAAGCTTTATAGTTTTTTTGAAGTAAATGATATTAATTTCAGGATATTACTCATACATCAAACAAGCGTTATTGAACGCTTCTATTTAAATACTTCAAATGGCGCAGATCAAGTTGTTGTGAATGCATTCATTGAGCCGGTGCGATGCGGCCGCTTCATATGCAAATAGGAATTCTTATCCGAGCGTTTTACGTCGCCTTCCGAGGCGGCACGCGTTTGTTCGCGAAATTATATTACACTCACTATCAACATAAGCTTCGTCTTTTCCATCGCGAGTAAATCCTACCATTAAAAGGATACCCTTCGCATGTGCGAATAACAGACGAGTTATGCTGCACTCTTACCGGCTAAAATCTAACAATGTCTGCCTCATCGCTTTTGGCAGCAACCCTTTCGCACAAAACCATGGTAACATAATCATCGGCAAACTTTCAGGCAGGACTATTTTTGTACGTAATTATATTCAACTTGAGGCCATAGTTTGAACCCCTCGGAAAAATCATGAAGAAACCGACACGTACCACGAACAGTTTCCGTGGAGGTGTGACATCTACCAATCTGCACTTGACGAGGGTTGTAGATAAATAAAATTAATTCTTTCTTTGTGAAAGAAGAAGCCAAATCCCAGCCGTGGGAACATTAAAAATGCTGATTATTAACATGTCTATTACATTCGTTTATTATTAATTTTAATTGAAACAATATTTATTTGTACTCATAATTCATAAATACATGTTTTGTAAGGACGGTTGCGAATGGTTTTTTTGTTATTATCTTTAAAAAGAGAAAGAATAAGACACCTATTGCAGCTTTCACTTTATTTGAAAACTTCAGTATATACTTCATTTATTTAGAATAATAAAGATATACGCATGTAACTTTTGGTAAAAGCTTCAAGTACATATTATATAAAATTAGAGAATTAATGACTTCTTCATTTACTTAATTTGTTATAAACAACACTTGCATACGATACACTATTGTCATTCTTGAAATATAATTTTACAATAGAATAAGTAAAGAAACAGGGATTGGTGTTTTGTAAGAAACAGCATTGCTTCAGACGATTTGCGAATTTCGAAATTCCTTTGCATTTCTTAACTTCATTGTTAAATTCAATTTTCACTAAAACTCTCAGTGATTTCTTAAAAAGAGGAGATAAGGAAATATTACTTTCTTTAAAGATAAATATATACTTTTTAAATTTAATGGAAAGTTTCGGCATAATAAACGCTTGTCAGACGCAGTTTCAATCACGTGCTACTTCCCACTAGATTGAGTGACAAATTGTCTCGTTATTTAGGAATACACAGACGCTGCTGGTGATGCTGGTGAAATCAGAGATATAAGAAACAGAACTTATTAGTACTATACTATTAAAGTAAAAGGTCTAATCAATCCTTTTTTATTTGGGATAGAATGGGCATAGAAATTAAATGTTGCTTTCTGGCGGCAAGCCAGGCATCCCTGCCTTTTGCCTTGTAGGCTCGGGCAATTAAAAATAGAACTAAGATAACACCTACTTATTATAGTTGTGTAAAAGTATTGCCGGGTCCGCAGGCTCTGAAAGTGGGTGCTCTTATTGCCTACTGAGAAGGCCCAGGGCGAACGACAAGTCGGAGATAGTTTTGAGTTTGCCGTAGCCAACCAAAGCTACTGGAAAGGACTACGGCACTCCCTGGGACGACTTACACGCAGTGCAGAAAGGCAACGGTGTATTCCGCGGGAGATCCCAGGGCCTCTCGCAATGAACTATGGATGACCGTCGAAAGGGTTTTAGTGGGTAAAAATCCCACATAATCTTGTCTTTTCGTCCGACAAAAAAAGACATTCGAACTTATTAACACCTGCTCGTTAGAGGCCGCGATTTCATCGCAAAATTTCTTACGTTCTATGCCCATCCTAATAACCACCACCACCTATTATTTTAACAGGTATATTCCACGATTAAAAATACTACTGATTTAAAAATACAGTAAATAATAACAAAACAATAAAACCAAGTGAACTAAGATATTTGGCGTCACTCCAACTGGTGCCTTTTGTGTTTCGCATTGTTTACTTACCTGAGCCGTGAAGCTTTTGCTGTAGTTGGTTGGTCTCATATGCGGGTACTAGATAAAACATGCAATAACTGCGCTTGGAACTTTCCTTTTAACTCTTTCTTTTTTCATTAACAAAGGCTACGAGAGAATTACAAGGCACTGATACACAGCGACTGTATATGATGGTCAATGGTAGTCTAAAATCTGATAATCCACGCTACAACTCGTCGTGCTCGTCACCCTGAGACTAAGTTAGCTCCACTAGTATATTCAATATTATTTAGTGGAAAGAATAGATGCTTTTTAATTATTAATATGGAATCTTCGTAATTATTTTATTATTATCAGTGTCATACAAATTACTCTTTCTTTACAATAATAATTGAGTTGTTGTGACACCACGTCACATCGGGTATCGGAGAAGCCTATAATTACATTTTTTCGTTTTAAAAACTCGCATACTTTTTACACAGTAGCTTTTTTTTATGACAACTTATTTTCGCGCGACAGCAGACGAGTATCTGCCTGCGTTAATGTAAATGCATGAATCCGCTCACACACTATTTTATCTAATTTAAGTGATTACTTTGGTAGAGGTATGAAATCATAAACTTTGGCATTCAAAATATTTCACTTTTGTTATTCTACGAAGTGACAAGACGACCGAGACGTTGAGCTGTTGGTAAAGTGCCTGCTCATAACATAACAACGTGGGGTTAGTTAAGATCTTGTATACAGGATATTGTACGCGTCTCCTTAAGGCCTAGTGTTACCTCATCACCCCAATAATTTCAATAGCTAAGTTGATATACTACTATATGAGGACAGAAATAGGAGCTGCGATGATGCGGCGGTGCGGCAGTGCGCGACTCTTATTTCTGCAGCCAAACAATACCACGTAAATATCACAGAGTTCCGATTCTAGGGTCTAGTTAATAAAAGCATCAAGGGTTCTGGCTAGTGAAATTACTGTGGTTAACGAGTCTTACCATCTTTATTTTCGCGTTCTTAATATTAATAATGTTTGTTTGTCCGCCAATCTATTTATTTTAATACTTTTGCTGTAGTTTATAAGTTGTTTGGTTACTTTCTTTTATATTCTCCTTGTTGTTTTAGTTCTCTTAAATTCCTCAGCTGTAATTCAGATTGATATTTCACTGGGAGAGAAAAAAAATCAATGAATTGCACTAGTTGCAACAAACCACTTTGTTGATCTTACGTATTGATATAATACAAAATATAAACAAACATCGACGACTTTTTATTAAGTTTAACCCCACAATCCGATAACACGTTAAGTTGAAAATACACCGATAAGCCGGTCGAATTCTTATAACACGAAAGACATTCAATTTCAAAGAAAACTCCTTGTTTTACTTTTATTTCACGCTTTCCTTTTATTGACGAATTTATAACGCAATTTAACTTTGTTACGATGTTACGCCTTTTCTTTAATCCGACAAAGAGACGAGGAAAGTGATACATTTATCTGATAGTAAATACTTCTGTTAATCTGGCACTAATTAGGATATTTATACAATGGACTACATTATATTCGTAGCATTGACACATAAAATGCAAAACCTCGTCCAGCCGGAAATAAATGGTGTAGTGATAACTACCTAGGTTTCCGTCAACATAGACCTACCATCAGCATAAAGCGTTAATTCTCAACATTAGTTCATGATCTTACACCGTTTCGTATTTTTAGTTCCTTTCTATAGATATGCCTTTGCCTTGATTTTTTACCAATGGTGCTCATAGTATACACCATACTGAGCCTATAAATGTCAGAAAAAGAATTCGACGTTAAGAGAGACTAAAAAGAGTATCTATCTATGAATTTATTTATAATTGTCTGAAGCTACGCCTTGCAGTCGCTACAGGGCTACGCTGTAGAGCGTCGTAGAACGTCGTAGAATTCTATTGAAGTAACTAGATATAAGTAATGTTTGAAAATACCCAAACATGTAACTACTTGAAACTGTTATGTAACCTTTTTTTAAATACTGATAATAACTATGTATTGTTTTCTTTCTTAAAATATGCATGTAATCATAAGTCATAGGCTACACTGCATTTCAATATAGACACACAGTAGTTCAAGAAAACAGCTTAATTTCCTTAAAGATTGGCAAGGCAGCCGCGGCGCCTCTAGTGTTGCAACTGTTCATAGGCGTCAGTGATCACTTTCCACGTGGTACAAGTAAACTAATCGCTCGATTGCCTATATGTCTATAAAAAAAACATTATTGAATTTATTTTTTACGATCGCTTGGAAATATTAAAATGTACCTCCTGTCGAGTCTAATTTGTGCCCATTAAAACTGAGTGTACACTTAGTGCGTTGCGAAGGTGCCTAGGATATCACGCGAAACCACTAAATAAAGTTAATATTTAATATTAATAACGAATCCAGCAGCTGGATGAGGAGTCCGACTCAACCCGGCCAGTGTGTTTCTTTAATCTATTTAGCAAAGCCGAGTGGACGCTTGTACGGCCTAATTCTAAATAATCCGTTTACGTTAGTAGTTTCGCCAAATTTCGGTCTAACGGACGAGTTTAAATGGACCCTTTAATAATCCAAATCCGGCCAGGACATTTGTTTGTTTATTACTGAGGGTGTTACTACGATATATAACTGTTAATAATTATGTGACGCATACATGTGTCTTTGTTTTAAAGTTATATTGCAATATAGCAATGAATTAAAATTTCAATTAGATATTGATAATAGGTCTCTGTTGCCGGAGTCCGTCTAGGTAGGTACCACCGCAGCTCCTATTGCAGCCGACATACAGTACTGTGCAAACAGTACTGTGCTCCGGATTGAAAGGAGTTGTAGCAAGTGAAATTACTGAGGTAACGAGACTTAATATACAATTTCTCAAGGCGTCCACCGCAATGAGATACAGTGTATATCATCTTAACTAGCGCCACATTGTTATGGGTTGGGGTTATCACTTACCAACAGGTGGACATCCTGCTCGTCTCATCGCTTCATTGTATAAAAGAGATCAAAAACTAGTCTAGAAAGACATGATACGTTTTTTTCTTTTTTTATCTAGGCCATAGGATCCCAACGGGAGCAGTAGCGGCTCTTAGTGTTTGCTGGAGCTTCATTGCAGCACAATTATTTAGAATTAAAAATTAATTTATGATTATTAATAATAGAGAGGCATGCATAATTGATGTACTTTTAAGTAAAAGTGTTCTTTGGAATTTATTTTCTTATAAAGGGAACGGTAGTTATCAAAAGGTTGGGAACACTCGAGCTTGAGATATTCTAATTAGTGCTATAAGGTTATTTTTGCGCCACCCTATACACAAGTTATTTATAGCAATGAGATTCTGATTTTTTATTTATATTTATAGAACATTTGAAAGATAAAGAATAAACTCACTTAAAAAGAAAATATTATTCGCCATAAACATTACCGAATATTTTAGTGTATTTCCGCCGCCAATTAGTAGGTGTAAGGACTCTCCCCCACAAATAGGTTCTCGCCTTGTCATGGCAATGGGGCTCAATAGCCATGGCTGAGTCACCCACGTGAAGCTAAGAGTAACCTACCTAGCCAGCCCGAGGTGGCCGCTCGAGGTGAGCTCAACAGCTCACCTCATGATTGCCGGTGGGCTGCGATTTACCTCTGCGAGTGTAAGTATGTGAAAGCATTGCTCTCACGTAAAGCAAAAAAAAGTGTGCAAATCTATTCCTATTTTCTGAGTCGTGTACCTGGTCAAATCTTTAGTGCAGTGAGTCCTTATTAATCCGATACAAAGTTCACAATGTAACAACCATCGGGTGTAAGTCGTCGATGTTTCATCATCATCATCATCGTCATTATCAGTCTTTGTTTATGCACTGCTGGATACAGGCCTTCCCCAATGTCTTCCACCAAATGCGATCCTCAGCTTCTCGCATCCATCCACTTCCGACCGCCTTATGATATCGTCGGTCCATCTGGATGGAGCCATTGTTTAGTTACATTGTTATTTTTATAGTCTTATCAACAATCCGCTATGCTTGACGTGAGTTTAAAAGCAAACTTAACAAGAGATTTTCCCTAGTGAGATAATTAAATTAATGGCAACGTCCAACTCACCACCACCACCACCACCACCATCACCACACCCATTTTAATTACGTTATCGAACGTTGTATAAAATTTGCAATTAACCGAATGTAACTCGTCAACACTGTATAATAAAAAAATATAAATTTTCCGTTTCCCGGTTGTAACAATAACTAACATAAAACTTAAAATTCGATAACTCAATAGTGATGCTACAATATACCTCAGTTTGAGATCACAGCAAAGTTAGGGGTATATTGGAAACTTAGGAATGAATGATATTCATGCCCAAGTTCCACAAAACTACATTCTAATCGTATATGAATTTTCTGATGGCTCCGGGACGTGGCCGCTTACAGTGGGCGTTGTGTAAAGGCTGCAAGTCGCACAGAGAGCTACAGAACGGGCTAAGCTCAGAGTTTCTCTGCGTGATCAACTCAGAAATGAGGTCACCGACATAGTCCAAAAGATGGCTAGCCTCAAGTGGCAATAGGCACGACACGTCGCTCGAAGGACTGACGGCCAATGGGGCATTCAGATCCTCAAATGGCCACCGCGTACCGGTAAACGTAGTGTTGGTAGGCTCCCCACCAGGTGGTCTGACGATCTGGTGAAGGTTGCGGGAAGCATCTGGACGCGGGCAACGCACGATCGACCGATGTAGAGATCTTTGGGGGAGCAATTTGTCCAGCAGAGGACATCTGTCGGCTGAGTATGATGATAATGATAGTAACGAATTTACACTAAAAATCTTTCTTATCCCGTTGGAATCAAATTTTCTTTCTATTCTGCATAATCGTTAATTAACTTTGTAATAATCATATTACTTTGAAAAAACTAAATTCTTACAGCTTTCCGCAAAATTCTTTAAAATTAAATTTATTTTCACATATCTATAAAATTAAACGTAAACATAACTTATGATGAATTCAATATTAATTAGCAAAACTTGGAAGGCACGCTGAACGAAAATCCTTCTACCGGCTTTCCATCGAAACGGTGAAAAACAAGAAGAAAGTAGAAAAGCGATAACAATGTTCAAAATGGCAATTCCCTAAATCAATGTATAAATGCGAAAGCCGGTAGCAGTGTATTCATGTTATATTGCACAGTGTCAGCTCTCTCGTTATTACTTAATATAACTTCGGGACACTCGAGGCGATACGTGTCCTTTCATTTAAAGAAAATCATTTGTATTTAATCATTAATTTATACATTATTTACCTGACTAATAACAAGTTATTATTGAAGGATTAATATCCTATAAGAACTTCTTATATAGTTAAATATTGCTTGGGCACATGTATGTATGAATTTGCTACGTACACTTTTTTGGACTATTCAACTTTTTTTTTATCGGGGGAGGCGAGGGAGATTTTTAAAAAGATACAATGTTTCTGAGGACAAGGCAAAGTTATGTGGGATTTGTACTCACTAAAACCCTCTCGATAAATATCCAGAGGGCCACTGAATTTCGTGCTCTTACTGAAAGCACCGGTACCTCCCTGCTCTGCACCTGTGCACGTCCTAAGGTGAACCGCAACTCTCTCCATTACCTTCGCTATTGGTACGACTGACACTTTAATTTTAAAGTATACTCTAATGCTTATCGTCCACCCCAGACTAGCTTAGTGGGCAATCAGGGCTTCCAATAATGCCGAAAATTCTTATAGTCGTCTTCTCCGATAGGATGAGCTTCCTATATTTCATAACCCGAGACTACTTTAAATAATCAAAAATTAATAAAACAACATTTACTTTACTTATCCAGCAATTGTATTTTCAGCAAGATGACTACGGCGATTAAAATTTTATTTGTCTCATTGGCATTTGTAACATATCATAAGGGTTGATAAGGGTGTAAGAAAAGTAAATTTTCTTCTTTTCCTTTTGAGATATTATATAAAACTCCGAATTCTTTAAACTCAATGTAGTATTTGCATGCAATACACTTAATCTCAAAGACAGAAACTTGAATTTTGAACCTTGCTTATAATATGTAACTTCGCAAATGTTTTTATAGAGCATGCAAATGTACTAACCATATAGGCAGTACTTGATCAACATCATCAGCCAGTATACGTTCTCTGCGGGATATAAGCCGATGCAGCTCTTAATAACAAATATATATATATATATATTCCACCACAATGACAATTGTCCGAGTTCCTATTCCGCTTTCATATGTCGTACTTTTGAAAGTGTTACATACATTATTTATTCTTATGACTTATACTATTACGGTAACCAGAGCAGGGATAATGCTGTAATAGGATTCTCCGCCGGTCAACCCTGGGGGCAAGATATACAAGTAAATACAAGAAATACAAACATACTTCATACAAACTTCACATAAATAGTTAATGAGTAATACACGGCTACATTTCTTTATTTTCTAGCAAGCGAAGAGTCACTTTGAACTATAAAATAATATGTTATTGTAACGTGTCCAACCAACAGTGATTATTAAAAAGGATAAGAAATATTTCTTTTTTTTCTCCCTAAAAAAAGAGATATTTTTTATGAAGTCATTGCCAATATAATGTAAAATGTTCTCCACAGTTACATTATGTAGCACAATAAAAACTCTATTAATCCATATTCATACTTTTTACCGTAAACGCGACTAATTCTCTTAATAACTTACTGCTACTTCATTTGATGATTTCATGAATGCAACGGTTTCCCGCGACCTTCACCTGATCGTGGGTCTCTAGTCACTGGTACACGGCCGCCACCTTACCGTCTGTTCTTGACAATAAGGAACGTCTACTTGGGAATTTTTAATTCAATAAAACGCGGCCTTCTTACATGCTGGTTTATTTTGTACTAAATTATCAGCTGACCAACATTTTATGTGTAAATGTATCTGTGTACGCATACAAACATGGGGCAGTATATTTTTGACTTGAACATACCGCCCACCAAAAAACAACGTTTTTTACAAACAGATCATGAACAGGTTGCCTCAAAAGTACTTAAATTACTATACTTTAATTGCATGATGACAATTCATAAGTAGTTACATAATAATTAATTTTAATATGATATTTATCCTACGGACGTATACACTAACTGGATGATGCAAACCGAACTGCAGTGACCTTTCTTAACACTTAACTACTCTTTTTACAAAGGGTGGAAAGTGTACCATAATTACTAATTACTCGTATTAACAACGACTAATTTACCTTTAACGGGAACCAGATATAGTTTATCAAATAGATTTAGTTACAATATAAGACGTGAACATTTTCTACTACATTTTGAAAACAAAAATGTAATTTAAGAATTACAAATATAACATATCATGGACTAAACAACTATTATATAACTATTTGCTTATTATTTATCTTTCCCTTGACTATTCCATGATTTAAACACCAATCAATCAGTATTTATAGGCAATGCACATAATTTAGATATAGGCCGTTTTGTTACTTTATCACCGCATTTAACACTATACACCCTGCAGACGTTGTCATGACCAGAATGTTTGCTCACTATACGGCCCAGAGCCCATTTACCAGGTGGTATATTTTCTTCCCTTATGAGAACTATATCACCTATCTTAAATTCGGTTTCACGCCTTTGCCATTTTGGTCGTTGCTGAAGTCTCGATAAATATTCTGACTGCCAGCGACGCCAGAAGTCTTGCGTTAACTTCTGCATATGCTGCCATCGAGATAGCCTGTTTATGTTAAAATCACGTAAGTTCGACCCCGGCACGTTAATCGGGGATTCGCCAATCAAGAAATGACCAGGTGTTAAAATGTTTAGATTGTCTACATCAGTACTGTCTATTTGACACAATGGCCTTGAGTTTAAGCATGCTTCGATCTGGCACAAAACGGTTGACATTTCTTCAAAGGTCACACTTGTATTCAAAACTCTCCTTAAGTGGTATTTTATAGACTTCACCCCTGCTTCCCATAAGCCACCAAAATTAGGACTATAGGGTGGGTTAAAATGCCATTGAGTTCCATCTTCAGTAAGTATATCGGTTATATATCCAGGAATTTCAAGTTTAGCGTCTTGCCACAATTTATGTAGTTCCTTGTTTGCACCTACGAAGTTACTGCCTTGATCACTGAATATGTTGCCACATCTTCCTCTTCTAGCTACGAATCTTCTGAAAGCTGCTAGGAATGCTTCAGATGTTAAATCACCAACCAGTTCAAGATGTATGGCCTTGGTGGCCATACAGATAAATATAGAGATATATCCCTTGTTGCATTTAGCGCCTCTGCCTCTGTGAGCAAGTAGTTTATAAGGTCCACAAAAATCGACTCCAGTATTATAGAAAGGGCGAGCTGGAGTCACGCGTTCCTTTGGGAGATCGCCCATCAACTGTATCCTATTTGTAGCTCTCTGCCGTGCACAGATAAGACACTTCTTAATATGTAGCTTAACTTGATTTTTTACTCTTAATATCCTCTTAATATCTGTGTTCTTAAATACCCCATCATTAACTGCACCCCACCATGAAGTGTTTTCTTATGTGAATCATCAATCAAGAGCGGTACTAGTGGATTGGTATGTCCTAAAATTATAGGATGTTTTTCAATTGGGGGTATATTTGCATGTTTTAACCTACCGCCCACCCTGAGAATATTATCCTTGCCTAGGAAGGGATTGAGGGATTTCAGCTTACTTTTACTAGCTACGTTATCATTTCTCTTCAATCTGTCAATTTCATCTTTGAATTCTTCAGCTTGGGTAAGCCTAATGATTCTGTTTCGAGCATCATTCAATTCCTCTGTATGTATTTTTGTAGCCATTCTAGGTTTTCGGTTGATATGTAAAAATCTTACTGCGAATGCCGTTGCTCTAAATAGTTCATTTAATGTATCAAAATTGTCAAATGACCTTTTCTTTTCTATATTTTCTAAACATAACTTTGTACTGCATATCAATTTTCTTTCTAATTCTGTCTGCTGATTTGGGCGTTTGAATGGAAGGTCATTGTTTCGTAACCATGCAGGGCCTTCCCACCACAAACCATGTTGTTGTAACTGCGGTAGAGATAACCCTCTGCTAGCTATATCACCAGGGTTTTCTTCTGATCGCACATGATACCATCTTTGGTTGCCTATATTATCTAATATTTCAACTACTCTGTTACTAACAAAAACATTCCATCTTCTAGGATCCCCTAATAACCACGATAAAACAACTGTCGAATCTGTCCACGCAAATATTTGAGTCAAGGGTATTCTTGTGGCTTCTCCTACTTGTTTCAAAAGTCTTGATAGCAATACGGCGCCACATAATTCAAGACGAGGAAGAGTCACCGGTTTGACTGGTGCGACGCGAGTTTTGGCAGCAATTATACCTGTTTTGATGTCACCATTTTTATTTTTCACTCTTATATATGCCACCGCCGCATAAGCTCTAATAGAAGCATCACAGAATCCGTGAATGGTCACTTCCCGTATATTTTCTCGTGTTGTATATAACCACCTGTTAATAGATACCTCGTTAAGTCGTTGGAAATTCCTTCGCAGTGTAAGCCATTCGTTTCTAATTTCATTGTCTACTTCTTCATCCCAGGTGATTCCTTTAAACCATAACTTTTGCATCAACATCTTAGCAGGAACAATAGAAGGAGCTAACCAACCCAATGGATCAAATAGTCGCTGAATCTCCGATAGAATACTTCTTTTAGTGATAGTATCGGAAACCGGCGGGGGGTTAAAATGATATTTAAAGGCATCTTCACCCATATTCCACGATAAGCCGAGAGCTCTTAAAGTACCATCCACTTTAATATCGAGATTGACGTGAGTGCTTCTCTGTTCTCTATTAAAGTGTTGCAAAAATGATGCACTGTTTGAAGCCCATTTTTGTAAGGGAAACCCACCTCTTTGTAAAATATTTGCAACATCCTTTGCTACGGATGTAGCTGCTTCTTCAGAATCCTCTCCCGACATGAGGTCATCCATAAAAAAATCTTCCTTGATTATTTTTTTCGCTTCAGGATAGTTTTCTCCTTCATCATCAGCTATTTGATGCAAGGTTCTAACTGCTAAATATGGAGCAGCAGCTGTGCCAAACGTAACTCTGAGAAGGCGGTAATCCTTGATTTCATCATTTTTATTTTTTCTCCATAAAATACGTTGATAATCACTATCTTCTTTAGTTACCAGGATTTGTAGATACATACCTTGAACGTCTGCAACAAAGCAGACCTGCTTCATTCTCCATCTCATTATAAGACTTCTCATATCTTCCTGTAGTTGTGGACCTACTAGTAAATCGTCGTTTAAAGACCTGTTGTTAGACCCCTTGCTTGATGCGTCGAACACGATCCGCAACTTGGTGGTGTCTTTCTCCTCCTTTATAACAGCATGGTGCGATAAATATACGGAAGGTCTATTAAGTTCATCTTTAGGCACTATTTCTAAGTAATTTGCATTAATATGTTTGGACATTACTTTACAATACTCTTCCTTGAGCTTTGGGCTTCTATCAAAACGTCCCTCTAACTGATTCAATCTCTTTAGAGCTAACTTCCTTGTCTCACCTTGAGTTGATACTGGTTGCTTGTTCTTCACGGGAAGTTTTACCATATATCTTCCATCAACTGTCCTTGTGTGCGTATTTGTAAAAATGTCTTCGCATAATCTTTCGTCTGCTGTCAGTTTCTGTCAGTTTCTGTCGCTTGGACGAATCTAGTTCCCACATACCCTTTAACATGTCGTCTAAGTTAAGTTGACAGTGCATAACCGAAATATTATTTATGGCTGCACCATTCACTCTTCCAAATAAAATCCAACCCAGACTGGTTTCTTGCGCACACGGAGACCCAGAAGGACCCTTGATTATTTTATCCTTTAATATTTCGGTGCAGACTTCAACCCCCAATAGCATGTCTACTCTTCCTGGCTGGGTAAAACTAGGATCAGCTAAGAAAAGATTATCTAAATGGGGCCAAGTATGGGCTGTGATTACCTTAGATGGTAACCGTGTGGTTAAACGCGTGGCCATAACGTATGCATCTACCCTAAGACTAAAACATGTGTCATACCTAGAAAGCATCTCTATATGAACCATGTGATTGATTGTTGTCTTATTGGAACCTACACCTATAATTGTACCCTTAACAGAATCTCTCTTAAATTTTAATAGTTGCGCTGCTCTCTCTGTTACGAAGGTAGCCTGCGACCCTGGGTCGACTAATGCCCGCAATGTTACGATTTCACCACGATCATTTCTTATGTTTACAAGAGCGGTAGCCAGCAAAGCTGTAGATTTTCTTGCTGCAAAGTTGGACGAGATTATCTCATAATTTTTAATGCTTGTGATCTCATCTACGTCATCATCAACATTTGTATGTAGTGACAGCTCTGTCGACTTATTCTCTTCATTGTTATAAGTGGTTCCTTTCGCCATCCTTAATTCATGAAGGAGAGAATGATGACGTCTTCCGCAATTCTTACAGGATACCTTGTGTTTACAAAACTTCACTGAATGCCCGGGTAGTAAACAGTTGTAACATAACCTTTGATCCTTTACAAATTTTGTTCTTTCTGAGGCATTTAATTGGTGAAACCCCTTACAGTGATATAACGCATGATCCTCGTTACAAAATAAACAAGTTTTTTCAGTCGTACTCACGTGAAATAATTGAGCCTTTGTGTTGTTTGTGAACCTGTGTGGGGCGGACGTTAATTCTAATGTTTGGATTCTCCGTTCTAAAAACTCATAAAATTGTACCAATGTCGGTAGCTCACTGTCACACTCCTGGCTCACGAACTCTTCCCACTGCATGTGCGACTCCGAGTCTAATTTTTGTGTTGCGAGATAAATCAAAATAGGATCCCACGAATTAGTGGGTACATTCATATTGTTCAAACAATTAATACTTTCTTTCGTTGTATCGATGAACATTTTTAATTGACTCGGTGATTGTACAATTATTTTCTTTTGGGAGAACAATCTTTTTAGTGTTGAATTGACTATTAAGCGTTTATGATCGTAACGTTTCTTCAAGGCCTCCCATGCCGGCTCATAGTTACAGTCAGTGGTCTGATATAATTTTACAATGTTACTTGCTTCACCGACTAAGCACGACTTTAAATAATATAATTTTTGAACCTTATTTAACTGTTTGTTAGTGTCCACTAATCCTCTGAATTGATCCTCAAATGTGTGCCACTCTTCATATTTGCCCGAAAATTTTGGTAAGTCTATTTTTGGTAATTTTATTTCATTACTAGTACTTGCAAACATCGACGAATTTTGAGAGGTGTTCATACATCTACCTTCGACAATTGTATCTAGTAGTTCTTGCATGTCTGTTTTCAAAGTTAAATAAATTTCTTCTGTCATATCATAACATTCTTGAACGAAGTATGGCAACTGTTTACGCTGTTCCGCGTTCGCTAGCTGCAGCAACGCTGTATGAGATTGTTTAAATGTTAGCCAATACTCTTCTAAACATTGTAAACGCACTTTTAAATACCCACTTGTAAGCCTCGTTTTCGGACATTTTTTAAAGTTTGTCTGAGCCTTTTTTATTAAGTTCACAGTATCTTCCGACGCAATAAAATTTTCGTTTAACGTAGTCATAATTAATTTAACACTTCACTTTAAGTTCACAATTCACGCAAAATAAGTTTTATTTACAGTAATTAGAAACTACACAATTCACCTTTTCTACCTGGTTCGAGAACAATAGCCGCTCGCTTCGATATTCCCACGCTAGTCATTTTGCTAATCCGGCTCGATTATGGACCATATGTTCTTGACAATAAGGAACGTCTACTTGGGAATTTTTAATTCAATAAAACGCGGCCTTCTTACATGCTGGTTTATTTTGTACTAAATTATCAGCTGACCAACATTTTATGTGTAAATGTATCTGTGTACGCATACAAACACGGGGCAGTATATTTTTGACTTGAACACCGTCTTTTTTTTGTTTTCCGTGGGGGAAATACCTACGCATACCCGTCCTCGCGGGGGCGAAGACGGGTTATGTCGGACTTGCACCGACTAAAACCCCCACGATGTTCCACCTCATTGCCATGATGGCAGGGTCACGGGAACGCATGCACTCAACCGCCACCCTGCCGGCACTGGCCCCTTGCGCAGCCCCACCTCGGGAGGGAGGGATGAACCCTCCCCTTCCAGGGCGCGCCGGAACATGCAGCGCGCCCCCTCCTCGACCTCATGCGTGTGCGCGCGACCGGTTCCCCCGAACCTGTCGCCCAGAGGCCATGGGAGCCACTGGACAAAACCTCTCCCGGCTCCCCGCGGTAGAGAGATATTAGGCCCGCTGCTACCTGTCCAGGGCCGCGGAGGATAGGGAGAGCGGCGCATCTCA
The DNA here is from genome assembly GCA_029030555.1 of Ornithoptera alexandrae. Taxonomy (NCBI): domain Eukaryota; kingdom Metazoa; phylum Arthropoda; class Insecta; order Lepidoptera; family Papilionidae; genus Ornithoptera; species Ornithoptera alexandrae. The sequence continues at coordinate 279,776 of JARDVY010000297.1, read as the reverse complement.
ATACCGGCACTCGTCTTCCCCCGCGGCCCCACCGCCGCCGCATCGCCGGTGCGACACCGGTTGGCCGCAGAGGGTACTACCTCCGCGACCCCACCTCGGCTGCGAAGGGCGGTATGAAACCGCCCCTGCAGCCGGCCGCTAAGGCAGCACACAGCCGCCCCTGCGGCCCCCGGCCGCTCCGGTGAGCTCCAGTTACCCCAACCGGTGCTCGAACCTGGAACGGCCGTTTCGGCCAGCCCTTCGCCGCGGGCCGGCCGGGTGGGTTCCACTTGGCTTCACCGTGTACCGGACCACGGTTACTAAGCCCCTCCGCCACGGCAAGGCGAGAACCCGTTGGAGGGGGCCTTACCGTCTTGCTTTACTTACTTACCTCCCTTACCTTACTTCCTCATCCTTCGAGGAATGTACTCTTCACATTTCCATTTAAGTCTTGCAATCTTTTGAATTTGTCGTCTTAGTTCTTCCAGGGATCTCTTCGTTTCTGATTCAATCACTTAAAAAAACTCCGGAGAAAGTCATCTCCATTGCCTTTTGAGTGACCTTGAGAAATTTTGTAAGACCCATTATGAGTGTTACCGAATTCAGTCTCATTTATATACGTCATCATTGGCAACATACAAAACTGACTAAATACACACAAATGAATTGTCACATTAAACCTTAAAACCAAAAATTACTACAAACACGTGGTTCGAACTCGACAAAATGCTTGTGTTATAATAGTGCTGATTTTTAGTTGAATCCTCATTCTTACGAAAAAATTCCAGACTTGTAAGAACTTTGTTTAATGACTACAAAATTTTGTAATTACAATATTAAACGAAAAACTTATTTGGATCAGCACAGTTAACTTCAAAAATTCTGTTATCTAATAAACGTTATATTGTCAAATTATGTTTTGTTAGACGAAATTGATTTTTTTTTTGTAAGTGACCTTGTTTAAAGAAAAACAAAAGCTTCGAATCCGTCTCCAGGACAGGTTGTGCAAAAACACATACTAGTTAAAGGGACAGGACCGAAACAAGAATTATAATAGTTAAATAATACTGTCATAAGTTATTGACTGATTTCATAGTTTCATAGTTACTTGTTCGACAGTCAACAGCGCGTCCAAGTGCAGAATAATTTCTCCGCCTGGTTAAACACCAATGCTGGTGTGTCTCAAGCTGGCGTGTTGTCTCCAATCTTGTTCGCTATTTTCATCAATTCTATAACCCACGACTTATTTTCTTCTTACCACTTATATGCTGACGATCTCCAAATTTACACTCAAGTTTCTCTGGGTGATCTCTGTCAAGCCATCTACACCATTAACTCTGATCTTGCTTATATTACGGATTGGTGTAAATTGTATGGTCTGAACGTAAACCCTAACAAGACACAATCAGCCATAATCGGAAGCTCTACACTACACTCCAAAATGAACTGGTCCAGTGTACCGCCTGTTATTGTTAACGGTAACGTAATTCCTAATAATAGCAAAGTTAAGAATCTAGGTATTTACATTGACTCCTGTCTATCGTGGGCACTGCAAGCTAACGAGGTCAGCAGAAAGATGTATGGGGCTATAAGTTACACAGACATGCACAGACTCCGCAATTTTCTTCCAACACCCACTAAGGTTGCGCTTACTAATTCTCTTCTTCTGCTTATTGTCGACTATGCCGATGTTTGCTATCTTGACTTAACTGAAGCGCAGCTTGATAAGCTTGAGCGTATTCAAAATTTATGTATTGATTCGTATACTTATATATATATATATATATATATATATTTGGGTTACGCCAATACGATCACATCACTGAATTTCGCAAAAAACTCAAGTGGCTGCCAATCCGTCTTCGCAGCAATACTCATATTCTCTCTGTTCTATACAAGATATCGTTCAATCCCTTTGTACCTAAATATTATACATTCTGTCTAATTGTGCTGTTGCTTGCATCTGTCACCTAGCGTTTTAGTTTTTAATAATTTAATGCACCACTATCTTACCTTTGCTTTTAGTTCACGTCTTCCTTGCCAATGGGTTGTCTGGAAGAAATTGCTTTTTGAGCAATAAGACCGATCTTTGTATATATATAATGTATTCCATATTCTGTAACTGGTGTACAATAAAGAATAAATAAATAAGTTTATAGTCACGTCTATATTATTAGATGATATTCTGTAGTAAAACTTTAAAACCTCTTTAAATAAATTACTTAAAAACGATCAGAATGTTTACCTAAAAGTAAATAACATGACATAAACGAGACATTCGTAACGCTTAATGGTCCCCCTCCAACGGGTTCTCGCCTTGTCGTGGCGGAGGGGCTTAGTAACCGTGGTCCGGTACACGGTGAAGCCAAGTGGAATCCACCCGGCCGACCCGCGGCGAAGGGCTGGCCGAAGCGGCCGCTCCAGGTTCGAGCACCGGTTGGGGTAACTGGAGCTCACCGGAACGGCCGGGGGCCGCAGGGGCGGCTGTGTGCTGCCCTAGCGGCCGGCTGCAGGGGCGGTTTCATACCGCCCCTCGCAGCCGAGGTGGGGTCGCGGAGGGAGTACCCTCTGCGGCCACCCGGTGTCGCACCGGCGATGCGGCGGCGGTGGGGCCGCGGGGGAAGAGGAGTGCCGGTATTGAGATGCGCCGCTCTCCCTATCCTCCGCGGCCGTTGACAGGTAGCGGCGGGCCTAACATTTCTCCGCCGCGGGGAGCCGGGAGAGGTTTTCTCCAGTGGCTCCCATGGCCTCTGGGCGACAGGTTCGGGGGAACCGGTCGCCCGCACACGCATGAGGTCGAGGAGGGGGCGCGCTGCATGTTCCGGCGCGCCCTGGAAAGGGAGGGTTCGTCCCTCCCTCCCGAGGTGGGGCTGCGCAAGCGGCCAGCGCCGGCAGGGTCGCGGTTGAGTGCATGCGTTCCCGTGACCCTGCCATCATGGCGATGAGGCGGAACATCGTGGGGGTTTTAGTCGGTGCAAGTCCGACATAACTCGTCCTTGCCCCCGCGAGGACGAGTATGCGTAGGCATTTGCCACACGTAAAACAAAAAAAAAAAAAAAAAAAACGCTTAATGGTCAAACCCTGTGAGAATTTAACTTTTCGATATTCAACTGTGTATATTTTAAGACATATGTTATACATTTTATATACTATTTTAAGGTATACTTAAGATAATACTTATCTATCTTCTCATATCTTTTTTTTCATATCTTACTATAAATCGTGAAAGATGCATTTTTGGAGTCTGCTCATTCCATATCGAAACCGAATAATTATAAAATTAATAATTTAAGCTTTTCGACAATGGGGTCTGTGAATCTTTTAAGAAAAGCACGATTTAGCTGCACTTAAAATGGAAATAAAACGTAGAACAAAATGAATGTTTGATCGAAATGGAACAATCCAAGGCAAGTTATACAAAATCTCAAAGTTTAGATAAAAATGGGGTTTTTTTTTCCTAAATAATTATTTATAAACTTATATAAAATTACTAGTGTTATTACTAATGATAAGCTACATTGACACGGGTTCTAACAGCACTTCAGTAAAAATTTTGCGTAATGAATATTCTTTTATGATTTATAAAAGAATATTCATTACGCAAAATTAAAAAAGTAATGCATAAAACATGTTTGTAGTTTAATATTCAAAACTTAGCATTTTATAATTATTTTTCCATTTTAACGTATCACGAATTAGTACATTAGACAAAATAACGTTTTTGTAACGCTTTAAACAAAATAATAGGCAACATTGCAAATACATAAATTTATAGATCACAAATTTGGTATAAATATTTTTACTTAAAAATTTTGACTTCTATAGTATTTCCTAAGTATAAATTCTAAATTATTTTCTAAATAGGAAAATTGTTGCTTTTTATCAGTATTGCCACTTATTATAACACAATTAGAGAAATATAATCTAATAAACAGCAGCAACATTATGTCCACAGTATCTGTGAAACTTGTTTATGTTATCTACATAAAATAATTTTACAACAAATAAACCAGATTATTATAATTTTATGTCACAGTAACTATTTCAAAAAGATACAAAGGAAAACTATCTTGCCACAATTGTTATGGATTTTTTCAATTAAATAATATTTCAAGACATAGACAAATGTATAGATGGCATTTGACACCGCTTGCTTACGCCACTAAAATATCTACTTTAAAGATAGATTTCGTCCAGTTGTGGAATTTATTTAAATCAGCTCTCGAACCCTAAGCCCAATGAATCTGTAATAATTGTTAAGAATATCAACTGCATGTAATTTTATGCCAATATACACAAATTTTGAAGCTGCTAATAATTTTATCTAAAATATAAGAGTAATTAAAATGACTGATTTAGTGCAAATGTCTTCTTTAGGTAAGTAAACGTAATTAAGTAAACTTTAAATCGGGTCCACGAATATATTAAGTTTCATTGATTTTATTTGTGTTACACATTAGAATATAGTCTATAAGAATACACATATACAATACTAACGAACAAGTATTTGCTTTAGATGACGTCATAAATCAAAATCGTACTAACAATTCGCCTGGAAGAGGCGGCAGATCAATACGAGGTCGAGGCGGTAGCAGAGGTGGACGGGGCGGTGGATCAATGCGTCCACAAATTACCGGTGCTCGACGGGGACGCAGTCGTGGGTGGAACCAATCACGCGGACGCTCACAATCGCGTGGCTCCTCGCAAACCCGTAGCCGCTCACAATCAAGAAGTCGTTCACGTTCACGTCCACGTCAACAAAGGATGTCAATATCCCGCGCAAGGTCAGCTTCCAGATCCCGATCACAGCTCCGAAGTCTGACTAGAAGAAGAGCTGGACTTGAAGAAACAGTACAAGCAAACACCGTTAGCAGAGGTAATTAACAATATTTGTGATCATATTTTTTGTATTTATTACACCTGTATAAAAATACTAAGGCCTCTGATCTAATTTAATGTCTTTTCAGGGGGAATAAAGAGTAGACTCCGTTGCAGTAATTTAAATACCAATATCAGAACTGGAGTGCACAGTCGTTTAGGTATTAAACCTTTCAGAGGTGGAGCTAATATTGTTAATAAAACAAATGTAACAGCTAGAAGGGGTATTGCAAAGCAAGGACGGGGTTTTACTACTAGAAACACATACAGTAACGTGGGTTTAAGATCTGATCAAATTATTAAAGAACAACATCGAAACCGTAAATTTAATAATATTATGATAAAGTCACAGACATTTACTCAATCAAGAAAGGACTCTTTTAGTTCACCTACTCAACTTACTGTTAAAGTAGTTAATGATTTTGTTAATAGACGCAGGAATAGTTCTGGTAGTGGTAATTATTTAAATCCACAAAATCTAGCTGAACTTAACAAACAGTATGGTGATTATAAACCAAAGAGAGGACCTGGAAGTGTAAAGTCTACAGGATCAACCAGATCAAAAAGGTCAACTTTTTCAAATCAGTCAAATACCACAAATAGATCTGGGCGTGGCAGGGGACGTGGTAGGGCTAGAGGGCGTAAAGGAAGCATTAAACGTGGAGTTAATGACAAATTTCAAAATAAACAAGTTCTCAATCCAAAACTACAGAAAGAAATCGCAACCATACAGGGAAAGAATTTTGGACACAACTCAAATGAGAACAAGTCACCAAGTGGTATTAATTTTATACCAATTCCGGAAGCCACTAACCAGACATTACATCAGAGGTTTACTACAGCTTAAGCTTACAAACACGTAGTATGATACAAGCTGATTGTAAAAAAAATATAATTTGTACAACCTCTTGAGTATATGTAAATGAGTATGCTTATAAAAAGTTAATATTTATATAGTAAAGAGCAATTATAATATTAGAAATATGAATTTTATTCTTGTATATACATTAGTGTTAAATTTTTATATTCCTTTTTGATCATTTTATTTTATTTCGAATATCTCCATCAGACAAATGGATGAATCTTAAAAGTGACTGCAAGGAAACAATGCCAAGATAAAGGCTGCAGATTTATTGCTCAGTTCATTGGGTTGATCTTTCTGTAGAATCTGGATATACGTTTGGGATGGTGACAGTTGTCAATATTTACCATTCAAAATCCATAAAAGCTGTAAGTGTCGAGTCATCTGCACAAAATGGTGATTTAAAATAAGATCACTAACAGGATAGATGGAGGATATTAATATTGAATTTCTTCATTTTAATTTTTATGAATTTAATATCTACATTACATGACAATGAACTCGAACAGCACAAGACTGTGAATTCTGGAAAACATTACACAAGGCTTAATCCAGCAGTGGATAGCTATTTGTTGAAATAATGATGTTAAATATCTATTTATATGAGAAGTTTTGCACCAAAATCACATTCAATTTCAGATGAATTTCTGTTTGAACTTCAAAGTTGATTTAGTTTGCACTCTGCTTTTTATTATTTTTAATATAAAGTGTAATTACACCCAAGTGTAAATCAGAAGTCATCTTGTTCTGTAACAGCAATAAGACCTTTGATAAGTGAATAAAGAACATCCATACTTTTGAATTGTCCAATCCTGGAATTCTCAATACAATACCAAACAGTCCACTGCTATAAAGAGTGCTAAAATGTGTTTACACTTTTGTCACGATTCTCTCTGCATCAAACAGCCATGTATGCCTGTTGAGCTTTAACAGCTGCGGAGAAATTCGAAGGATAGAACAAAGTAAATTCTATCCATACCTTCAGTTAGCCAACACAGTGAATAAAGCCACTAGAAAGGATCATAGTTACAAGCTAGATAGTCATAAATTGCTTCATAATGTTCAAAATTAACCTAATTAACAATGTATTAGATTACCCATGTGTTTTGCTTATTTTTAATTCACAAGGAATAATAATAGTACATTATAAAAATAAGTATGAAATATATATTATTTGATATCTTGTTTTATCTGTGTATAAGTAAATTTTAATTTTGTGGTTGTTGATTTTAATTTTTTACTAAAATAATAAAGTGTGCTCTATAAACTCAAATTGTTTTCTTTAAACTTTAAACAAATTAATTAATAGTAATATAATATACTATAATAATATAATATAATATACTATAATAATACATAATAAACTTGCATTTTTGATAAAAAGTATGTCTATGTAGCGATCCTGCACAATATGCTTTTTATTTAGAAATAAAGAAAACTTCAACATTCACACAAATTATTGCAAAACATAAAATTAAAGGGCATTGTTCACTATGTTGAACAGGTTTCCACTCTGAGTCTGCTGCAGCACTCATATTATAATTAGCCTTAGCAAAGAAACAAGAGATGAGTTAATGGTAGGAACAATTGTTATGAACAATAATGGTAAATAACAAATAAACGAATACAGCAACTGTTTAAAACGTAAATATAATAGAGATAATATTAATACGAGTAGTGAGTCTAAAATATATTTGAAGCACGCGAATTATGCAACATAAATATAATGGCTATTTCATATTATAAATGCAATTTTGTTGTTCTAGCAGCCACAGATTGTCTTAAAATGACAAAGATAAAAGCTTCAGTAGCAGTGGAATATTATTCCAACATTTAGCCGCTGCATAGCGAAAACTACCAAGAAATGCAGCCGTGGAGTGACGGGGACCAGGAAGGCATACCATTCTCGAGTGTAGTTTGCAAAATGAAATTTCTCCATATTAATACTTAGGTTTCTGTAATCTAATGACACCAAAGAACAAATTGTCATTTTTAACCAAGGACTGTTGTTCAAATGCGGCTACGGTCCACAGCGGATACGGAAGCTGTAGAAATTTTGAACCCGTTGCATTAGTGTTGTCTCCTGTGCGAACTAGCGAGTGCTCGCCGCGTACCGTGTACACGAATTTTAGCGAGGAAAGTATTAGGTTGGGGGAAAAGTGTTTACGCATTATAGTATATATGAACTTGTAATAAAATCACTTTGGCTATACTATTTGTATCTGGATGGTTTTAGTATCATTGAAAGTTTAAATTTTAAAGCACATAATTCCAAATTAAAATTAGGAAAATGTGTGATTTTCATTTGTTTTTCGTGTTGTCAAGATGAGTGAATCTAATGAAGAAATTCGATACATTTTAAAATTTTACTACAAAAAAGGTAAAAATGCAACGCAAGCCGCGAAAAAAATTTGCAATGTTTATGGAGCTAGTGCAGTGCAGTGTCTGTGTGCACTGTGTAGCACAAATTTGGTTTAAGCGTTTTCAATCCAGAAATTTTGATGTTAAAGATGCACGTCGCTCTGGTCGCCCTATTACGGATAAAGTAGAGGCCATTTTTGAAAAAGTGGAGCAAAATCGGCACATCAGTAGTTACGACGTAGCTGAGAATCTGGAAATTGACCACAAAATAGTTTTGGCGCATTTGAAAAAAACTGGGTACACAAAAAAGCTCGATATTTGGGTACCTCACGAGCTCACTGAAAGAAACCTAATAATCACCCGTGTACTCGTTTGTGATTCTTTATTTTTTTTAATCGTTCCCCTTGCGTCTTTTGGGTCAGGGCCTTTTATTTTCCGTTTCACTTATCATCATTATAGTTAGTACATCTAGTTTTCCTTAATTATCCTCTCTCATTCTTTCATCTTTCATTCTATACTTATCTTTTACACACACTTCATATCTCTGTCATTCTACATTCTATTTCCTTCTTTCATCCATCCTCTTAGAGTGAAGACGCGTTCTGAAGAGGGGTGAGGGGGAGCCTGAAAGAAGATCATCCCCTGTAGCATATTTTACTTTCTTCTTTCTTCATCTTCTTGCTTTTACTGTATTTATTTATTGACATTTCTTCTCTATATTTTGTTTAACATTTTTTATTTATTTGATTTCATCCTTATTACTTACTACATTATTACAATTTATTACATTCCTTTATTTACTTATTTACTTTTTGTTTTTCTCAATACTTTTCCCACCACTCTTCTACTATATTTTAGAAATATTTCGCGACTTTCGTCTTCACTCATCAGAGAGGCAATGATACCTGCGTCTATTCTCCTTCCGACCTCAATCTCACAATTTAATCTATCGACCCTATATAAGGAACAGGAAACGATGATGTGCACCACGGTCTGGTCCACTGCTGGGTTACAGAGGCATGCGGGACTCTCCTTGAGCTTGAACCTGTGGAGGTACTCGGAGAATACCCCGTGCACGGTAAACATCTGGACCAACACCGTGTAGAGCTCCAGTCGACGAATGGAGCGATATGCCGACACGACGTCCGGGAAGAAAATCGTCGTTGTTGAAGTCGTCGTACCTTGCACATACCTCCCGTTCCATTCGTCAAGCGTTCTCAGCCTAAGGTGACGCTTGACGAAGGAAACGGGGCAATCCTCGTACACTGGTCAACTTTTATCCTTCAGGGCCGCCTCCTTGGCCAGTTGGTCCGCCCTCTCATTGCCCTCCATCTCCACGTGCGCCTTCACCCAAAATAACCTTACGTTCGTCCCTTTTGCCCGCACTTTCATAATATTCTCTTTTACCCGGAGCGCCAGGGGGTGGAGGGTATCTGATCTTGCGACTGTTTCAAGGGCGGACCTCAAGTCGCTAAGTACGGCGCATGACTGCGCCGACCCGCTGGCCGCGTACCCCGTCGCTTCCACTAATGCCAGCAGCTCTGCTTGGTATACTGTGCAGAAGTTGCCCAACTTGAGTATCTTGTTGGTAACCTCTGCGGCGTTCCGCATGACGCTGAACGCCGCACCCATCTTATCGTCGATGCGGCTGCCGTCGGTGTAAATGGCCGAGTCGGCAGCCGAGGTGGCAAGTTGTACCTCCTCCGTACTTTCCCCCAAGCAGGAGAACTCCACACCAACCTGTTCAGACGGGTGTCTACTAGTCTCAGATAGCTGGCTGGAACCTCCAGCTCCCGATCTCCTAGCACTTCCCGGGAGTGACCGCGCTTTATCTTAAATAAAGTGACCGCTTCTTGGACCGAAGGGTCCAGAGGAAGCAGCCCGCAAGTACTAGGGCCGAGTGCAACGACAGGGTTCGGTGGGTTCGCGCAATTTTCTGCGCGAAGCCACGCTGAACCGCATCGAGTTGCCTTCGGACCAGCAGCTTCTTAGCCGCCGGCGCCCATGCACTCGCTGCATACAGAATGATCGGCTCCAACACTGTGATTCTTTATTAGGACGTAATGAAACCGAACCATTTTTGAAGAACCTGATAACTGGTGATCAGTAAACCTGATAACAGGTAAAAGTAGATCACGTACGACAAGAACGTGCGAAAAAGGTCGTGGTCAAAGGCCGGTCAGGCTTCACAGACTGTGGCAAAACCTGGGTTAACTCGCAACAAGGTGATGCTGTGTGTGTGGTGGGATTGGAAGGGCATTATTCGTTATGAGCTGTTACCACCAGGCAGGACCATCGATTCTGATCTCTACTGCGGACAACTGATAAGATTAAAGAAAGAAGTTGAGAGAAAGCGGCCGGAATTAATCAACAGAAGGGGTGTGGTTTTTCATTATGATAACCCTAGACCTCACACATCTTTCGCCACTCAGCAACAATTAAGAGTTTGGCTGGGAGGTGTTAATGCATCCGCAGTATAGTCCTGACCTTGCACCTTCAGCTTTCCACTTGTTTCGGTCTCTTCAGAATTGTTTAGGCGGTGTCAGGTTAACATCACGAGAGGACTGCCAAAACCACTTGTCGCGGTATTTTAATCAGAAGTCCCAAAATTCTATAGCGATGGGATCATGTCCCCGTCGCTACTTTCAAGATGGCAAAAAGTTATCAAACAAAATGGTACCTACATCATACTTTAGTTAAATATAAATAAACTATATTAAAATATGTTTTGAATTTTCTTAAAAAATGCGAAGAAACATTTTCTCCAACCTAATATTAATGATCTCTGCCCGAGCGGTTCTCTCCGCCCTCTGCCCGCGACACAGGCGAAGGTGATTAGAAGACGGGCCCGAGCCCTCCTACGATGACCTCATAGTCCTCGTCGCCATCTGATGCGCACTATGAGCGACTTAGTTTAAGGTTTCATATGTATATTTATCTATGTATTAGTTTACGCCCTCTTATCTCTCCCTCTATATCACTATCCACCTATTCAATCCTTCCCCATCCAATATCGTCACCTTTCTCCTTCCTCGTTTATATACAAAATTATCTATACATATATGCAAATATTTATGTTTGTAAATTTTATGTATTTTCTTTTTTATTTAACTCGCGGATACCAGATCCGCGAGCCCCAAGCCCGATGAAGCTGCTATGGTTGTCAAAGAAACTAGCAGCGCGAACTTTATCAAAAAACAAAAAAAATTTAATGATTCAGAGGCGAGTACGCAACTCCGTGCTTGGAAAGTGTCTCATTTTATATAATACTTTCAGTCTAAAAACAAAAACTAATTAGAATCATAACATTACATAAAGGTTCGTGTTGAATAGTTTTACTCAATACTTATTCCAAATCATAAAACCGAAAATAAATGAATCAAAATCGGACTTACGTCAGGCGATTATGATATATATGCAATATGTAAGCAATTTGTCTAAACCCGGTAACGATTGACCCATGACAATTCTCTAGACTTCCTATAATATTAGAGCATATATGCCTGTGCGAGCTTTAGTACAAAAAACAAATAAGTCAAAACTAAATGTTCTAACTTTATTTTTAAAGTTACAAAAAATTATCATCGTAAATACTTATTTGTTTTTAATGTTATCACAAAACATTCTTGTACCTTATCAAAATGTAATTGTTAATCTTACATACATTACACAAGGGAACTAAGAAAACAACTTACGAATCAAGTCATTTATTAAATATCTTATACATTTTTTAACATTTAGAGTCTATATTCTATATTATAGAGTCTATGTTATCACATCAATCATCACATATACAACATACATTTTGTATGTCTAAAACGAGTAATTACATTAAACAAAACAATTGAGATTATGCTACGCTAATCAACAATAAAGAGATCAAATTCTTTAGTAAGCAAAAAAATTATAATGACTCCATTAGAAGTTATAATAATTTTCTTTTTTACTAGAACATGAATTATAAATTATTTATAATTAATTTAAGAATAATTTATTACAATTGTTTAATTATTTTACTATTTGAGTTCAAAGCAAGAAAAAAATTTGAATTGTTTATATAATTTTGTTTATGTCCCGTATAACCGACTTTATGGAATAGTTAGTCACTAAAGTGACTAGTATTAAAGTTCCTGACATAAGAATATAATTAGTATCTAAATAGATGTGACATGGCAACCTAAAATGTTAAACTTCCTTACAAACTTTGAACACATTGAGTAACAAAACAAATCAGCCTTTATAACATAGTAACTGAGAAGTATCAAAATTTTTTACTCAACTTTAACAACAATAATTACATTAAATATCAATTAATTATATATGAAAACAAAATAGTCTAAGATCAGAATCATCGGATGTTAGACGAATCTATTACTTGAAACTAGAATGAGGTAATAGAATATCTGTTGGCTAAAAATTGTAATTCATATAAGAGGAATAAGAAAGTTCGTAAATCAAGTACAAAATCAAGTCTGTAATAATATTTTCATTGTGTAAATACAGATAACATATAATAAATCAGTTGTTACAATGAATTACTTTAAAATCAATTAATTATATCTCCTTCCCTCTGCAGTAATTATCCAGTCCTTCATCAAAGGAAACTGATCGAGTGATCTGTACTTTTTGACGAATAAGTAATTTCCAAACAGTTATAGATTTCAACTAAAAGAAGACAAAAATAAATTAATAACAGATTTAGTGTCCACTCCCTCTCTCATCACACATTAAAGATTCAAGTAAACACAATCATTATAATATCTGCGGAAAAGTGAAACAAGATTTTAAACATTTTACACATTAAAGGAACAACATTATTTTTACAGTCAAGAATAATGTTTTCATATGATTCAAAGAACATATAAAATTAATATCGATATTAAAGTCTTGTCCAAAACTCTTTATTGAAAGTTTAATGAAAACTGCACAATTCATATATTTGATGTCAATGCAAGGTTATTATAATGGACCCTAAGATTATAATTAAACCAACTTGTTTCCTGAAGAAAACGCTAAGTATAACCATGTGAGAAAAAAAACCCAAAACATGTTAATGTCAGTAAAACCCTGAATGTACCAAATGTTCTATGGTAATAAAATAAATATTTTACCTTACGTTTCAGTACACGCATTCTTGCTAGAATATTGTTAAAAGTGTCCGTATCATATGTAAATATCGGTTGGAAGTATAATCTTTGCATTTCTTTCTAAATAAGAAGAAAAAATTAATTTAAATCTCAATACAGAAAATATACAACCCCTTGTTAAAAATTATAATTATTTAGGGGTATGTACTTCAGTGCCATTGTTATGAAAGAATAGGTAACACATTCATGTATAACAACCACATTGAAGAAAGATGTCCCCCTGTTGTCGAAGACTGTCTGAGGTGGGTATCACTGTAACACCCATTACTGTTCCAGTTTGAAGGGCACTGCACCTAGTGTAATTACTGGAGTAATAAGACTCGACGTCTTCTCTCAGGCGACTATCACAACGTGGTGCAGTGTGCAACATCCTAACTAGCGCCACGTTGTTGTGAGCGCGTGTATCACTTGCCATAGAGTAAAAATCCTGCTCGTGTCCTCACTAAATTGTATTAAAAAAGAGACAATATTGACAGATGTAATGTATATCATCTATGTACATTATCAGCCGATAGACGTCCACTACGGGACATAGCACATGTAGTGTATGTATATCATTATGTGATACCCAAAGTTTTTTGTCCTACGACCACCTTTCCAGAAGAAACATTACTTAGTGCCTAGATAAAAAAAATTTTTTTTTACTTTTAACAACAATTAATATATATATATATATATATATATATATACATATATAGTATTGAGACAATAAAACACTTTATTTCGCCTAAAACATCTTATTAACATTCGCCACATATCAAATCTTTATTCTTATATCTTTTCATTCATTGACAGCCTCATGACGTATTTTTTTCCTTTTTCTTGTTATATGTCATTTCATCTGACATGGCCATTCTGCCCATTCATCTGTCCCAAATAAATCATCATCTTCAGGGATCCAAGGTTTCATAAAATTAACTGAGGTGGAAGTGTTGATGGGACTTAAAATATTGCCTACCTTTTTTACTGTGTATCTATCATTCCCTTTGTTATTTACTACCTCATAAGGTCCGAGATATTTTGGATACAGCTTGGCTTCTTGAGAAAATTGTGTTTTCCCTCACACAACTAAATCTCCTCTTCTATAGGAAACAACTTCCTTTCTTTTCTTGTTATAGTTTTTTATATTTTGCTCTTGTATTTTTTGTATTAATTCCTTTGCTTTCTTTCTAAGTTCTTGTCACTTTTGATTATAAAACTCTATATCTTTTTGTTCTATCAACTTTTGTAAATCTTCATCTCTATCTCTCATTTTGATGCCAAACATCAACTCATATGGCGACATGCTAATAATTCTTTGCAAAGTACTGTTTAAGCAATGTTGTACACTTGCTACATGACGGTAACCTTTTGTAGGATCATCGGCGCTAAGTTTTCTAAGTACTGCATTAATAATCTGATTAATCCTTTCAACTTGGCCATTACCTTTTGGTTGTCCAGTGGTAACAGTATAGAGGGCAACATTTTCATTTTTGCAGTATTTTAGGAAGCCTACGGAGGTAAATGCAACATTTCTATCTGGTATAATTCTTTCAAATGAGCCAAACATTTGTAACTGTAATCTAAATTTCTCTAGTCTCATCTGTCGTCAGCGTCTTCACAGGGTATAGCAATTAATGAATAACTCTGGATGAATTTTCTAAAATATCCACTTAGACCAAGGAATTATTGAATAGACTTTACATTAATGGGCTTCTTATAAACTTTGCAACAGCATTAATTTTATCTTTAGATGGTCTTACTTCATTGTTACAAATTTCATACCTGATGCATTGAATCTTTCTCTTCATAAAATGGCATTTCTTCCAGTTGAAATCTAATCCAAAGTCTTGCCCTGTTTTAAATACTCCTTTTAGCTTTTCCAACCCTTCCTCAGTTTTTGATGGAATAATCATATCATTGAGATACATCAGCAAAGTGCCATCTGTTATCAAGTCAGAGAAGATATCATAGATAAATCATTGAAATACAGATGATGCAGTGCACAAACCGAAAGTTATTTTCATAAATTCATACTACCCTTGTGGAGTAACAAAGGAAGTGTACTTTTGGCTTGATTTATGCACATCTACATGCAGAAATCCAATTTTTAAGTCAAGAGAAGTAAATACTTGTGCTTCTTTCAACTTATCTATCTGGTCTTCTATGGGCGAAGAGGGTATCTTGCTCTTATAACCTTCTTGTTTAATTTTCTAAAATCAACACACATTTTTCATGACCTTTCCTTTTTATCAGCTAGTACAATAGGAGATGCAAAGTCAGATTTGCTAGGTCTTATTATTCCTTTGGTCAACCATTCATTGATTTATTCATTCACAACAGTCAATTCAAGAGGTGACAAGCATCAAGCTTTTTGATAAACAAGATCTTCATCGGTAAGTAATATTTTCAATTTTACGTTGCTGTTTCTTTTTCGCATTAGGTTTATAATCTTATAAATTTCATTCTCATACTTTGAAGCTTCGATATCAAACTCTTTCTCATTTTCCTGTGTTAACAGTGTTAGATGCATAATCTTTTTCATGCAGATGTCATTTGGAGTAAAAGTCACAGTAAAATCTTTCAGTATTGGCTTTCCAATTATAACTTTCTCTGGTATATCTCTGTCCTTCACAACATAAAATTTTAAATCAGCACAATAATCAAACACAGTGAAGACGAAATGTTGTAAACCTGAATCTTATCTTGTATTTTTTTCAAATTTAGTTCTTAAGATAAAAATTCTTCACCATTAATTTCTATCTTCTCATGAGTAGTACCCTCTATTTTAAAATTTTAAATGTTTAATGAGTTTTTGCATTGTGAGTACACACACACTTGTGTCCTAACTCATTACATTTAAAATATTTAATGCCTTTTAGACATGTAGGTACTTTGTAATCTGTATCACCACAGTAAAACATCTTTTTATTTGACGTGGCTTGAACATGGACAGAATTGGCTTGGATTGGGTGCAAGTATGTCCATAACTTCCTAAGTTTGTTAGACATCTTAAAATCACTATAGATATCCAATTTTTTTTGAAAATCTTTCATATCAGTGGCACCTTATAAAATTGACAAGTTGGAGTCAGTGCCACATATTCCATCAATGACATATTCAAAGAGAGCAGCATCTTCTATGTTACCATGAAGAGCTAATTCTTTCATAGAGAGGAAATATTGTTGGTAAGTCTCATCATTTCTCATTTTCCAATCTACAAGTTTTTTATGAATAATTGAACTTTTTAACTTTGGTCTAAAATCTTCTTTTAATGCTTTTTTCAATGTTGTATAGTGCTTAATTTTTCCGTGAGCTCGTAAAAATAATTTAGCAGTACCGTCTAAAAGCCGTTCAGCGTATATAATTTTTCAATTTTGTTCCATTTCATAACCTCTGCGACGTCTTCAAATTCCCCAACAAAAGTCGCGATTGGGTAAGTGTCATCACCGAAAGAAAATAACTGTATTTGACTTTTCCAAGTCCTTAAACGACATCTGCACGTCGATATCCACATCTTCAGCGTCTTTAAAATCATTTTTGGAATTCGATGTCATCTTGCTTCGTAATGAAGTTCGTTTTTTGGTAGGACAATAACGCAACCTTGATGGCGTCATTCAGTGTTTAATTAGGTCAATTCCGAACGAGCCCCTAAAAGTTATGGGATTGAGACACTAATGAAACACTTTATTTCGACTAAAACATCTTTTTAACATTCGCCACATATCTAATCTTTATTCTTATATCTTTTTATTCTTTGACAGCCTTGTAATGTCTTTTTTTTTCTTGTTATGTCATTTCATCCGACATATATATATGTATATATTAATGTTCCTACCTCTTTCATAAAATATACTACAATAAGGTGTAAACAATGTCTAGATGTTATTGAAAGAAAAAATATGTTATGAAAGGAAAACATAAATAAATATATCTAATTCTTCACTTTTTCATACTATCATCTTCATTGTTTTTTATCCCCTTTCTAAATGCAACTATGGCCATCTTCATCCTTCTGAATCTCTGTAGGGCCTACCACAAGACGGCTGTACACTGTGCTAAATGTTTATACATGTGGAAAGTTTTCTCTTATGTTCACTACATGATGGCTACTCTGATATTTTAAAATACACTATGACAATAATAACTCCTAAACATTTATAATAGGCTGCTTTTACATTTATGATCATAAACTATGAGACTACTCAACATCTTGTCGATAAAAATTAACAAATTCAAAATAATGAAACAGGGTACAAAGCAGCTTGTTTATGGATACAACTTACTTTAATATTAACAAACTCCAATTTTACATAATAATATACAGTCTGCATCCAAGTTTCCCAATCATTATCAATATTCCAATATCTGGGCAATCTCTCCTGAAATAATGTATTTAAACTAGGTATGTAAACTAGGTAACTGCTAATATATCCACTTAGGTAGTGCATATATTAGCAGGACAATATCTGTGGGTTGTACTTTGTACATGTATATTCAAAATATTGTAATATATTATAAAGTTGTCACAATGGAGCACCTGTCCTATTTTATCAGACCTGTCCTATTATATCCTTCTTTTTTAATTTTCTACTTATTTCATTTTATTATTAGGCATGCTAACGCCTTGACAAACTTGCAAGTGACAATATTAGAAGCATTATTACCTATCTTAATTTTTCCTAAGTCATCATTATTTGCTTCATACTACTAAAAATATACTAATTGCACAAGTTTGAACAGCATTATCTCAAAACAGATATTTAATAAGTGCAACATGTAGTTATGCATATGACCAACTGTTTAAATTTTAGGCTTATATGCCATTGGTAAACTACAACCATCATCATCATTAGCCAATAGACATCCACTGCTGTACATAGTCCTTTCCCAAAGATTCCCACACAACATGCTGGCCCAATGTGTGTTGATGGGAGCCGGGGCATCATTTGTTGATTATTAGGGTGCACCACAAGTAGCTGAGGTTGGCTTGGTTCCCATCTGTTGTTGCACAGGAATCCTTATACCCTCTCCTAAAACTATATCCTAATATAAAAACGCACAATATAACAACACACTTGCTAAATTGTTTAAAATTGAGATCGTTGCAGGAATGTAATAGATGTTTCCATAAGAACTTACCCTAGCTGCATGTGATACCTCATTGTTCTCCATTTCTGCAGTTTTATTTGGTGTGCTGCAATAATATTGATTATTTATTCTATATATGATGCTATTTCAAAGATAATATATCGCTTTTATGAATGAAAGAAAATACAGAATATTTGTCATAAAAATATTAATATGATCGAAGGCTTTGAAGCGGATAGGATAGGGTAACTAAAGTTTAAGGGGTTCCGCCCAACATCTTACGAAGCCCAAATCAAACTCACCCGCACACGGTGCACATTGCTGAATAATAGACCAGGTAGTGGTCTAACGCCATGGGACTGGTGGCCATGCCGATCGATACCGGTGCCTTGCCGACTTCTGTCATTGGCAAGGCACCATGGGGATTCAGACATCGCAGGACCGATCGATGTGGAGATGTTTGGGGGGCGCCTATGTCCAGCAGCGGACGCCTATCGACTGATGATGATAAAGGCACAGAGAAAAACTTTTCACGTCGTATTTGTGGTATAATTATTTGCGGAATCATAACTTGCGGCGAGTTTATATAACATCATTCGCGCGGTTACAAAAACGCGTCCTTTCGTTTGGTAACGGGCGATTCCACTTCTTATAACAATAATAAAACTATATTAAAAAGTAAAACACGTGTTTTATATGTATACGTACAATTTTTTGAAACACTAACCGAAAAAATGTGTCGATGAAACAAAATTTAAACGCAAATTTATAGAACAGCACGGAACGAAGTACTACCTTTTAAAGTACACGAGCAAACTGATGTATTTTCCCGCTCTATTTTATTTAGTCATAAACGCACTATTTGTAAACGCAATAAACTGTAAATTGATATTTACTACTTATTGAAATTACTGCTTATTAGAATATTTCTACATAAAAAATTAAAATCTGAATAATGAAGAAAATTGAAATAATAAAGGTAATTAAATAACAAATTAGTAATTAAAATGAGATCTAGACAACCGGATAAATGGTCTCTGACAAAGTTAAAATGGCAGCAAAAAAAAATTTATTAAATACTTTATAGAAAGATAAATTGTATGATTTGTAAAAATATTGTTTTTTCTTGATTAAAATTTTTAAGATATGACTAAATAATTTTACGACTTGAAATTTCAAAATTAAATAAAGTACTTTAGATATTTCCTTATATAATTAATAGCAGACAGGAAGTTTTCTCCTACTATGCTATTGACCCTTAACGTTGAATAAACAAAATGTATTAGTTTATAACAGAATTTTTAAGTTATTTACTACGTATTATTTATTAACCACAATATTTTATATAATTGTTGGTGAGGTTGATTAATTTTTTAATTAATTATTTATACTCCTACTAAAAAGATGAATGTTGTAAGTTCAACTATAGAATAGATACCTCTATGATGCTGAACCCGGGGTTCTTTTATTTTTCGAGAAGTTGGGGAGAGACTTTCACCTTTTGGTCAGTGATACGCATGACTATAACAACGATGGGCTAGTTAGAACCACAGAGTACTTTTTATATACCAATCTTTTAATATATTTGATAATTAAAATATGTACATCACATAATGTTAGTGTCGATAGTTAAAGGATTACGATAACTGTTTATAATGAGTTTAATATTCTCATCAGGTTACATTCGAGCAGCTTTTCACTTACACTCTCTATACAAGCCGTACTTCGATTGAAAAATCAATGTTGTAGTCCAGTCCAGTGTAGAAGAGGTAGAATCTGAATCACGAAGGATAATTTGCAATTTTACTTACTAAATTATTTATGATCTTGCTATACATTCCACATCTATACAAATAATCCTTCGTGAGTAATTTAATACAATCTTTTGCTATTAATTTTATTAAGTGATTTAACAAAAAAAAATACATATTCATTTTAATGTTGCTAATAACATTTAATTCCATTGAATTAATACTACATTAAATATAAAGTGTACCATCAGCTTAAAGAAATGGGTGCTGATAGATAAAATTGTCTTGATGGAGAGTTCGGTTTCTGGCCATCTCCTGACATTCTCTTGTAAGTAGGCCAACAACTGCAATATAAATAAACTATGAATTATAATAAGAATTATATTTGTAATAGCAAATTTGTATTTTTGAGTTTAACGAATATGTGTATTGAAAGTTTTAGTATCTTTTTACTCAAGTTTCTAAATTTTATTATACACTAATCAACTTACTTGCTATGTATCCCATGTTTATTGCCACCATTGAACTGAATATTTGCGTGGCAAATTTAATTAAAATTTTTGTTGTTTTCCTTATGTTGTTAGGATATAGGTTTGTTTAGGAACCCTTTTGTAATATTTTCCTCAAAACAAAAAAAAATCTTAAAATTGGAGGTTCATTACAATTCCCAAATGAAAACTTAGCTACCCTTTGAAGTTGATGGAGTTTGTTCTATTGAAACTAGTCCTACTGCCTTAGCAAGAGATTGCTGAGAGGGCTGCATATAAACGTGCACCTTGGTTCTCAGCTCTGACAATAAGTGGGATATTCTAAGATTCCTACTCTTGGTCGTATGTTGGTCACATCTTGCTAAAGCCGGTCTTAGAGAGTTTCTCAGACAAGTCTTGTCCGATTTAGAACCCTGAAACCATCGGTCACTTATAGTATGCTATAAGTAAAATAGAATAAAAATTCACACACCAGCATACTCTGCACTATATTGTCAATTGATATAGCGAAGACACGTGAAGAATATATGCTCTGTGTCTTCTTCTACCCCACATCCATGATGACATACCGGTGTGTCTTCGTGCCTGAATCGATATAAATACGCTCGAAAACAACTATGACCTGAAAGGAATAGGGTTAGTTAGTAGTTAGTCTTCTCGAGGCGTCGGTTCACCCACTTATCTACTTGAATTTATGCGTTTATCTTCCTTTGTTTGAGTTATCCCTGCCTGCTTGCCATTTCGTGAGAGTAAGTCTTCTGGATGCGCATTGAGTTTTCATCAGAGTTGATTTCGGTTCACTTCTCCAATCAAACATCAGTCTTTTATCATCGGCAAGCAGGTGTATAGGCACCGATCCCGCGATCGCACACACCGCGTCTCTCTCTCTGCTCACTCGCAACTGTTGGTGCATTTTGATCTGTACACTGATTCCATCTTTCTTAAAGCCTTGGTTTTATAAGGTCTTTCCATATAGCTATGCAGTAGGTTACCTCGAGTACGTCGACGTTCGACATAAATCTCGGAAGTGCCGCCGTTACCGCTGACGTTTGATTCGTCGCGTATTCTACGTGGTGTTTCTAGCTTAGCTCTCATCCAGTACTACACCCGAGAACCTTATGTGTGCCTGGGTAGTGATGTGGTTTGATCCCACGGCGAGGATGATCGATTCGTTATTCTTGCGACTGCTTTTCAACAGCGTCTCCGTTTCAGTCTGCAGCTGGTTTTAGTCCAGCAATTTCCATCCAATGGTACACACGTCAGTAAGTCTCCTCGAATATTCTACATATTTCTTCGATATATCGCCACCACAGTCACCGTGGCGTCATCTGCGAAAGCGGTGAGTTCAGCTCCACCAAGTAGATCTAGCTGCAATAATCCGTCGAACATGATGTTCCATAACAACGATCCGAGCACTGATTCAGTAGAGTGGTAGAGCGTTATATTGCTCACATAGCTCTTAATGATTCTTAGCTATAAAATCACTTCGAGGTTGTCACATGCATTACAAATTTTGCTCCATTTCGCCGAATTAAAGCTATTTTGGATATCCAATGCAACTAGTAGGCAATATTTTATGTGCTACCTTACCAGCGTTCTTCTTTAATAGCATTTTTCACTATATTTATCACGCGTTCAATAGCATCTAGACTCGATAAAGTCCTTCCAAATGTATATTAATTATCATTAATAGACTATTATATCGCCAAAAATTTATTTAACATTTTAACATTTTCGTTAAAATATAAATATATTTGTCGCATCATTAGTTCTGATACTGCTAACTGATATTTTTTTTAATGAATCAATTTGGAAATTATGAAATTAGTAGTAGTGGTAGAAACTTTTTAACTATAATGAACGATAAAATACTAAGAAGTCAAAGTAGCAAACTGCAAAATTAACTTGGAACATCTCCATGCTGACATGTAATGGCACTATGACATCAATATAATCATCATCACATTTGAGCCTGTTGTTTACTTTTGCTAAACATAGACCATTACAATTGATTCCCATCTATATTAGTCTCTTGCTAATTGCATGGAATATTTCCATCAATTTAATTTTAACAGTCATTCTGTTATTTTCAGTGGTATAATTTCAAAAATATTAAATAAGGATATGAAATTAAACCTTTACTAAAATGACAAAAGCATTGTCATTTATATTTGTGGTGATCTATCTGTATTAGTGAGTCTTATAGGATAGGAGAGTCTTTATGGATCATAGACAGGTGTTTCAAGACCTTTGGGTTGGCTTCCAATATAATCCATTTCAATATATAAATCTTAGTGCATTCAAAATAAGTACACATGACTTAAGTTCTTATAAAAAAATTTACTCTGAAAGTTTACTAGCTATTTTTCTTATTTAGTAATCAACTAGATGTATATAAAAAGAAACAGAAATGTGCCATCAAAACAACCTACCGTAGGTTAAAATTTATTCTCCTGTTACACTAATTTCTGTGCCACATTCATAGTTATATAGTAATTAATTATGTAACTAAGAAACTCTTACTTAATATTAATTTTAAGCAATAAATACAACTTTCTTTGTTAGAGATTTTAATTTAATAAAAATGTAGATATATCAAAAAAATTTCAAGAATCTGGCAAATATTGAAAATTATTTATTTGCAAAATTTATTGAAAGCCTAAAATTAGTCCACAAGAAGCAGACTTAATGCCTGTCGGCATCCTTTAACAGTCAACCCAGGAAGAGGAGAGATGTTGTCCTAGGTGAGGGGAAATATTTTATCTAGTAACATAAAATAATAATAGTGTACACATACAAATTATACATAAATAAATACGTATGTAAATGAATGTATACATATATGTATATAAATATTATAAACAAAGCCTAGGTAATACTCTTTTACCATACTTTAAAAATTTTCTTAACAAGAAAGTCTTTGGCCAAGGAGTTCCACCGCTGTGTTGCCTGAACTGTAATAGAGTTTCCGGCAAAGTCAATGCAGTGTTGCAGAATACTAGTTAAATGAGTAGTTTTGAACAGAGGTCCCTGTTATGAGTTGGAGAAAAATTCTTTTGATTATTTCTTTAAAATTAATATTGGAAATAACAATACTTTTAGTTGTTACACAATAAAACAATTTAATAATAATCAAATCAATTAGTTGCAAATATCATACTTCAATTAGCACTATAGGATAGTGATGATGTGAAGAAATTATTATTTTAAAATTAAAAGTATCCAAAAACTATTCATTGGCTTGGAGATCTTTGGGGAGGCTTATGTCCAGCATTGGATATTTGTTGACTGATGATGATGATTAATATGATGATGATACTAGAAATAATACAACAAAATAGAAATGTATGGTAATGAGTTTTTTTAATTATATAATTAAAATTTATTAAAAATTAAAACTAAATGTAAATAATTACATCTTTACCATACGATTAAAATAAGTCACATGTGTTTCTTAAAAAACAACAAATATACCCCATAACAAAAATTATGAACTGCGATAAGGTTATTATTGATGCCTGAAATTTATACGTAAATAAAAATATTATTATACATTTTTATAGCATATCTTGTAGCAACAACAAAACTGGCAATAATATATTAAGTATATTACATCGACAAAAAATACATTTTCTCTACCGATACAATTATAAATAAGTATCGGTCGAGATTGACACTGTATATACTAAATTATATAACTAAATATTACATATATCTATGTACATGAATAATTTTGAAAGACCTTTACCTTTAAATTGTATTAAACATTTCAATAACTAAAGTTTAAGGATTTTTCTGTATTATCTACACCATTGTATATTCTTTGGTATAATCTGTAGTAACAATTCTGCCAGCTGGGCGGTTCCTATATTTATTTTTGTACTTTAAAGTTAAATATACGCTAGATAAGTTCAAACTTTCTATATAGAGATTTTTTTGCCTTAAAGTGCCTAAACTTACAAAATGTGAGCATAAATTAATATTGTATTTTTTTCCTCATATTATTTGATTAATGTGTGAAAAGTAGTTTCGTATTGGATATTAAAGTAACTGTATAGTCGTACAGTCTATCTAAATTATATTAAGTTGTAAATGTTTTCACAAACTACGTATTTCTTATGATAAAACTTTACAATTTTTCTTTGGTTTTTATAATAAAATTTTTAAATAGTTGTGATTAACTTTATTATACATTGTAGTACTTTTTTTGACTATCATTTTCTTTTTTTTATCATTGCAGGCAATAAAAACAGGAAAAAAAATATAAACTCGTAACTGGTAAAAAACCATTGATAGACATCGTGAGTGGATATCCCGTAGAATTCTGTTGACATTGTTTCTTATGTTAGAAGAAATTTGTGCCGAGTGAAAAAAAGCGGTATGTAAGACAATAATTTATAATCGCAAAAATATTACATCCATATATATCACGCCTCATTCCCAGTGGGGTATGCAGAAACCACCTCTCTCCATTTACTACGATCTTGGCACACCTCTCTCACTTTCTGCACTTTCATGAGCGTCTTAATGCATGCTTGTCGGTTACGACTACTCCTGACCCGGCTTTCCTTCAGGACATCTTCAATTTGATCAGAAAATGTCCACGCAAGTTGACTTGTACCAATTTTTCCAATCATTCTTACCTTGTATACCTCTTTTGTTAATCTTCTTTCATCCATTCTTTCAACATGGCCGAATCATCTAAGCATCTCTTTCTCTATCTTTGTCATTACATCTGCAACCACTCCACACCGCTCCCTTATAACATTGTTCCCCACTTTGTCCATCAGCTTCACTCCAGTTATACTTCTCAGGCTACTCATCTCCAAAACATTAATCCTACTTTCATGTTTCTTCTGCCATACCCAACATTCACAAAATATTAAGATGTATGTTAATAGTACATATTAAAAGAAAATTAAAATACTACTTAAATATGTTATAATACACTACACTGTTTATTAAAGCGATTATATTTTTATTTATTGTTGTTTTTTTGGCTAAGCTATCAACTAAAACGGCTTAAGGTGCTAAAACCAGGAGCACTTAGTTTCAAGTATACAATAGCTTTGATTGTATGGAGGATTGTGTGAATGTGGATGGATATCATATCCTATTTAATTACAATTGGGTTACTTGCCAGAATAACAAAGCCAGCAATTTTTTAAGATGTTAAGTTCACAGAAGAGAAAAGAGAAATAGTACTGTAACTTGGATAGATGCTTCCCCGTCACTTATTTTTTCTCTTGCTAAACCTTTCCCTATACCTCTAATCGCACATGTTCCTTTGTTTTTTCATGGTATACGTTAATCACTGTTAAACAGACTACAATAGACGCCATTGAGTGTAATAGTCTCCAGAGTGAGTATTCACAAGTTGAATGATGACAAAATCATTAAGTATCTTTTGGCATTTTTGATAACCAACTGGTTATTTTTATTCTATGACAACTAATGTTTTTTATTTTTTCATTGTTTTTTATTACTTTACTAAATCTATTATTACCAATATATTTATAAATATTTTCATAAATACAGATGCTATGAGTGGAAGATTATAGCATAAATTGGTAATATTATATGAGTTCTTACACATGAAATTGGTGTTTTGTACGGGAGGAATATAAAGTTGTTGTGAAGCAGCAGTGGCCTAGAGCGATTGACCAATCTCGGTTGTTTAGCAGTTAATTCTTCCTTCATAGTTTGCAGTTGCTGACAATAGATATCTGCCGTAATAATTTGGCCAGATTTTTGAAAGCTGCAGTGAACGACATCGGCGCTAGTTCACCAAACACGCACAAGTAACTTTTTCTGAGTCTATTTTCGTTTAGGGCAGGATTTGGCTGGGTCTCCAGGGTTCAGCCATTGCAATGAGCGCTGGTGAATATCGTACAGTATCCACTTTTCATCACAAATAATGGTTCGAATCCCTCGGCAATCCCTTCATTATTGTGTCGGTTGAGCGGTGACACAGCAACAGCAGTCGACTCGTGTTCGCAAGTTCGATTCACTCAATTCATGAGGTACCCATCGTCCAATTTTTTTTACTTTGCCGATTTGCTTTAAGTGGATTATTACAGTTTTGTCACTTACCCCGAAGCCTGCAGCTGTCGCTGAAGTGCTTTCTGATGGATCCGCTTTGACATTAGCCTTTAATTCTTCATTTTCCAATTTGGTCTCCGGCCGTCTCCCGAGGATGTTGGTTCTGAAGGTCCAAATTTCCAGAACGAAAACGTTGAAACCAAAAACATGCTGTGCTTTCTTTTGCAACACCAGCGCCGTACACATCATTAATCCTTCGAGCTGTTTCTGCAGCACTGGTACTGGTCCCACGGTAGAACTCGTACTCGTGAATATACCGATATTTCATGTTTTCCATGGTGCGGTAATAAGCGATGCCAAAGAAAAAAATAATGAGAAAAAAACAAATGAATAAACTGTGTTCAAAACTCAAATGTACCAAATAAATGAATTTATAAATTTGAATTTGGAATTGTTAACCAAAGAGGAGATATTTCAGATCAAAATGGTCAGTACGACAAAACGCTAATTTCATATGTAAGGAGCTAATGTATAATTTTACAAGTTACATTTTTTAATCAAATAAATTTTGATTAATTGATCAGAAATAGAAATAGGATAAAGACCTTTTTAATTTTGCTTTACGTGGGGGAAATGCCTTCACTTACCTGCCCTCACGGCTTTTATAGTCATCTGAGCAACGGATCCCCTCGAATATGTCACCCAGAGCCCATTGGAGTCAAGAGAGAGAACTCTCTCGACTCCCTGCGGCGGATCTGGTTTTGGGTTCCGCCTCTAACCGTCATACGGCCGCGGAGGATAAAGGGAGCGGCGAAACGCAATAATATAAATAAAAATAAAAAACACTCCTCTTCCCCTATGGCCCCACCTCCCCTGCATCAGCGCTGTGGCACCGCTTAGTCGTGGAAGGTAGAGAGAGCAGCAAATAGTAATACCGACACTCCTCTACAAAGACTCCACCTCGGCTGCAAAGGGCAGTACATGCCTGCAGCCGCAACTGACCGGTACACATCCGAGGTGAGCTCACGAAGCTCACCTGGAGTTGCCACCTTGGGCCAGCCGAGTAGGTTTTTTTATTTTTAAAATGCGTTCCCCCCTAGTTACGTTAAGCTGGGACCCTGTCTTTCGTTTGTCACTCTTTGTTTAATCATCATCAGATTTCTTACCCTATCCTTCGCTCCCTTCTTTCTTTCCTTCTTCTTTCTTACCTTTACTCTTACACTTCACTTCACTTCTCTTCTCTCACTCTCCATCCTATTTACTTTTTTCATTCCTCTCTCATAAATAAGGACAACTCATTCCATTTTTATTATTATCCATTTCTAGTTACCGTTTACAATTTTTCTTATTCCAGTACAATTTTCTTTATATTATTTATCCTATTTTTAATATTATTATTTCTTTCTTTGGTGTTCATTCTTTTCTTGCTTCCTATTTTTCCAGTCTTATTCTCTATCACAGGTCTTTCTTTTCTTTTACATTATATTAAACGTATTTTCTATATCTACCTTCTATTTTTCTACTTTTCCACTCCTACTACTGTACTTTATTCTTTGTTCATATTTATTACTTTCGTTATCACTCTTTTACTAAATTCTAGAAATGTGTGCCGACTGTTGTCCTCACTCATCAGAGTGGCGATACTACCAGCGCTTATTATCTTCCTCAACTCGGTCTCTCACATAAAGCACCCCCTTCCAAATACGAGGCAGCAAGTGATCACGTGCACCATGGTCTGGTCCACCGCCGGGTTACAGATACACGAGTGACTGTCCTTGAGTTTAAACCTATGCAGGTATTCGGAGAATCCCCCATGTCGTGTCCAGCTCCACACGACGGAGCACGCGGTAGACCAAGGCAGCGTCCGGGAAAAACATCCACGTTATTGAAGCCGTCGTGCCTTCCACGTAGCGTCTGTTCCATTCGTTAATTATATTCAACCGAAGTTGACGTATGACAAACGAAACAGGGCAATCCTCGTATTCTGATCTTCTTTTACTTTTCAGGGCCGCGTCCTTGGCCAGCTGATCCGCCCTCTCATTCCCTCCGTTCCCGCGTGCGATTTCACCCAAAACAACCTCACTTTCCTTTCTCTCTCGCTTTCTTAACATTCTTTTTCACACGCATAGCTAGGGGATGGAGGGTGTCTGGTTGTGCAACAATTTCGAGGGCGAACCTCGTGTCGCTGATTACGGCGGAGCTTTGCGCTGATGCGCCGGCCGCGTACCCTGTTGCATTCACCAAAGCCTGCAGCTCCGCCTGGTAGACCGTGAAGAAGTTGGCCAACTTCAGTTTCTTACTGGTTATCTCTACGGCGTTCCGCATTACATAGAACGCCGCACCCACCTTCTCGTCTATCCGGCTGTCGTCTGTGTAAATCTCCAGATCTACAGCCGCGGTGGGAAGCCGGTCCTCCTCCGCACGGTCACCCAGACAGGAGAACTCCACACCAACTTGATCAGACGCGGGGGGTGGGGGGTGTGAAAGTTTCACTGTGGGGGACCAAGCCACGGCTACTGAGCCGCACCGCCACGATAAGACGGGAACCTGTTTAGGGAGAGGATATGCACTGGAGCTAAGCTAAGTGATAGACTGACAAAAATGTAGCTCCAGTTAAGAAAATAAACCCTACACAATATTGTGCTCATTGTATTGAGACCCAGTGTTAAGTTTCGTTAACCCAGTAATTTCAATAGCTAGCGTCTTTCAAAGCATACTACCTTTTACCGACAAAAATGCGATGGTACTGGTATGTCAGTACACGGTCTCTGGAAGTAATCATTGAAGAGATATTAATTTTTTTTAGGGGTTTGTGTTTCGATAGCTCTTTTGTTCAACGAAACGACGAGACGAGGTAGACGTTCACCTGATAGTCAGTCATACGCTCACCCATTACAAAGAGGTTGTAATTAAAATAACATACATTGCACCAAATTGTGCTCGTGGATTTAAAATAAGTTTTTGAGTCTCGTTACCCCCAGTAATTTAATTAGGCACAGCGCCCTTGAAATGAAATCAGAGTAATGTTTATGTACTGCTACTGTTTGGCGATTGATAGAGTTGAGGTGTTATCTACCTATAAGGTCACCAGCAATCTACCACTAGTACCAATGTAATTATTTAAAAAGGTTTTTTTTCTTTTGCGAACTCGCCGTATTTTTTATATTGATCTTTTGGAAATGCATAGTTCTGTGAGATCATAGCGTTACCATAAAATAAGGTTAGCGGAAAAGCGTACGAGAAAAAGCGTAGTGCAAACATCAAAAATTATATTTCCACAAACGAGACAGCGCAATTGGTACCGGCAGGTAAAATAGGGAAAGCTTCAGGTCGATGTACCCGACTGTGCGGTGTTGTGACGGCTCGCGCTGTCTAACTGCTGATACACGTCGATGCCACGACCATTCCGCGTCCATTCCACGTCCATTCCACGTACATTCCCCGTACATTCCCGACGGAGGCGAGCATTGGAGCCTAGCATAATTTCTATCTCCAATATCAATCAACTGTTTGTTACTCACGGCCTGTTATGTGACAGACAGACATAATTGAAATTTAGTGAAGTACGAAATTATGAACTTGTATTACATCAACAATGTTCATGTCATTATGTATAGGTGAATTTCAACGCGTTTTTAGCAATCCTTCACAGTTCGCAAACTCATAGTTGAAGCGAAACGATTGTAATATTACAAAAAAAAAATACTCAACAATTCGTACTAAACGTGACAGCGAATATGTGATAGCGTGCGTTTACGTTTAAAACGATCTATTTCGTTTCGTATTTACTTGTGTTGTTGTGTTAACTAGTTTAAATAACTAGAGAATTGAATGTTGCTTTGCCTAATCGTGAAACTGCGCGCACTATTACGAAATGAGAACGTTTTTGTTGTTACTTTTCTAACATGTACTTATTATACCATCA
The DNA here is from genome assembly GCA_029030555.1 of Ornithoptera alexandrae. NCBI lineage: Eukaryota > Metazoa > Arthropoda > Insecta > Lepidoptera > Papilionidae > Ornithoptera > Ornithoptera alexandrae. Next base: position 249,273 of record JARDVY010000297.1, on the reverse strand, counting down.
ACAGAAGCTACTGTTGGTTCGCGTGGGGGTCAACAAAAACATTCTCTTAATAATAAAAAGTAGTGCCATTGAACTTACCACGTAATTGCTTAGTAGAATCTTACCAAATGTATCTTTAGAACTTTTTAAAATCCTTTGGTGATTTAATTTTTTTTTTATATATATATAAGGTAGTATTTTTAGGTTGTATATTTAGTTACACTTTTACATTAAACTTTGTTTCAGTAAAATGGAAAATATTGAAATTTAAAACGTAAAAAGAGTTCATCACTAAGTTTTATTCGTAATATACAATAAGCTTTAGTTTTAATGAGAAATGACTAATTCTTTATGCATAAGTGGTTGTTTACTAAAAATTCATATTTAGCGGTGGCTTGGTCGACATAACCCAAAAATTAAATAAATATATAAAAATACTTGCACTTACATATCCTATCGAGAAAAGTGCAAATAATATGCTATTTATAACCATATAATGTCCAGTTTTATCTTGTCTCTGTTGCCGGAGACCGTTTAGTTGGGTACCACTTCAGTTTCTGTTTCTGCCGCCAAACAGTAGTGGACAAACATTAATGATTTCCGGATTTAAGGGCGTTGCCGCTAGTAAAATTACTGGGTAACGCGACTTAACGTCCTATATCTCTAGGCGAGTACAATGTGGCACTGTGAATATCATCCTAACTGCCACGTTATGGTCAGATGTATTATGCTTACTATCAGACGAACGTTTTGCTAGCCTCATTGTTTAGTGAAATAAATGATTTTTGTATAAGTTTAAAAACTGTTTCTTCGTCGGTTGTCGTCGTCATGTGTTATTGGTGGCACACTTTACATGACCTATATTCACGTCTTCTGAAAACATTATGTTTATTGAAATATTACACGAACATGTGTATTGATTTAATCGAGTATAACCATACAATGCTGTAGCTCTCTGTGTATTTATTGAATTTTTTTCTGTAATCGGACTAATAATTCTATCGGTGTTCACTACAGCGAGCGCGCTTTGAGAGCGCTTGATTTAGAGAATGGAATACTCGTTCGTCGGTTTGTGAGTCACGCTTGCTCACCTGTAGATGTCCTCGCTGGGTAATTTTTTTTATATATACAAAAACCGACGCCTACGTGGTTAAATAACTGTTGATCCGGCATAATAATATTGGGGTTTTAGTTTGTTTTTAAATCATCCACACAGTCTATTGCGTACACGGCAAATTATAATCATAAGGTGTCTTTTTCATACTAAAATTTGACGGGCTTATTGAGAAAACTGTTTCCGTCTTTACGTTCCAACTGTTTATGTTTAATCCTGTTCCTCTTATTTATATCTTTAAACCATTACCATCGTTGTCTGCTAGCATTAGGTTCTGCGACAATTTTTTCTCCAAATGACCTTGGCAACGTCATAAAGGGATCCTTTTTGGTAGATATCCAAAAGTGCAAAAATTTCTTTTTGTCACAGTTGTCATCAGCTTGCGTTAAATATTTGCAAGTCTTGAGCATTATAAGTTATCTTTTGTAATTGTTACCAGTCCTTTGCAATACAAATTGTAACCAACCTTCGTGATTTTTACATAAGTTAATTTCCTTAAAATATAAATGCTCGTAGATATGCCGTGGTGAATTAAATTAAATGTCTACATTTAGTGTTTCCTAGTGAACGTGAACGAGGAATTGTCCCAATATTATTTATGTGAGCATAAGTATGATCGTTGTTTAAATTTTTAATCTGTTTCACGCGTAACTTTCCCTCGTACAATAACAACACAGCGCTTTCTAAATTAATAATGTTACATATTACTTGATATTTCATTAATTTATGTTATTAAAATTTATTTGTATGTTATGTAATTACTATTCCATAATGTTTCTTATAAAATTATGCATATTCCAATAATGTTAATAAAATTTTATCTATATATAGAAATACATATAGTTCTAACTTAAAGTAAAACGTGATTATAGAAATCATGTTGCCTTTTGAACTACTCTCTGATTAAAATAATAACTCAGAAATAAATAGATAAAAGCGGATAGAGATTCTTCTCCATACATTTATTATTTTAATTACGGAATTGAACACCGCTATGTATAGTAAGTAGGTTATGCACCTTATTTGCTTCATGTATCAGTAATATGAAATAATCACGATGTTCAAAGAGCCGTGATTGCGTTACGGTAGGTTGGACTGTTGGACTGTTGGACGGTTGGACTGTTGGACTGTTGGACTCTCGACGAAGACTTAATTAAATATTTGTGCCTTGTTGCACCGTACGAGAAGTTTTCTATTAATTTCGTTATTTGAATCATATTGTACACAAATTGTTAACTTTGTACAGAGTACAGAGTGCACAGTGCACTATTAAATTTAATGGAGATGAATCTCTAAGTATCGCCCACTTTTACATTTTTTGAAACCCATTGTGTTGAACATTAAATATAAGACAATTTCTTATAGAACGTTTAAAATATTTATTTTCATACTAACAGATAAATTTTAAATTTTTTCACAGAAGTTCAATTACCTTAATCTGCATTTCTTTTTTCAGTTAATGTTTGAGCCAGTACCGATCGAAACTTCTTCACCGTCATTTACAATTGTTGAAGGTAAGTGCTCTCAAATTTTGATATTTTTTCTTTGCCGAATGATGTATTTTACGGAATTACTTTTAGTATATCATCTGTTGGTCTGCTCGTAAAGTCAGTTTAGTTATTTTAGCATTGAAGTTAATGGACAAGTAGTGGCTTTACAGCTTTTACACTTCTTTCGAAATCTATATTATAATTGTCCAAATACTATAAATACGTTTTAGAAAATTGCACGTACAATTTGTCAAACTTGTGTCAAGTTTTTTTAACTGCTATCAACTAATGTCCTATAATTTAGCATACGAAATATTTTACTAATAATCATTTAATGTAGTGTTGTATGATTGTTAGCTTTTTTCGCGATAAATTTAAGCATTTCATTCCACAATATGACTGAATTTAACTTAGGTTTTAGCTTAGATAATTTTATCTATAATATCGATTAACGTCATTCAATTTATACTACTATAGATGTAGTGCCGGAAGATAGTTTACAAGGTGGACCGACAATTTGGTGAAGATCGCGAGAAATAGCTCGATGTAGGCAGCGTGGAACGGTTGATGATAATGATGATATACTACTATAGCCTTGTACAATGTATTCTTTTTTTTTTCATTATGTATACGGTTTGATTACATTAATAGTAATTGAATAACAATGGTAAGACAAGTCGGATATAAAACAGTTTAATTAAAATTTATTAATTACTCTGCTAGAGTGTGGTTTACGCACTACTCTCGCAATTGCATTAAGCTCTGTGGAAATCGATTCGTCTACAGTACTCTCTGTCTCTCTCTCTCTGCAGCGAGTTAAAACGGTGATTTTGCACTGCCAACGTCCCAAGTCTGACTTAGTATTTGCAATTTGAAATAAGTTTAATGTTTCGTGTGATCCGTACGAACACGGTAACGGTTTAAAACGACTATACACTAAAAATCAATAAACTACATACATAAAATTTAATTAACTACAAGTACCTTTTAATTTCATTATTAATGACTATACGTTATTATAAATAGTTAATTACAATATCGTACATGTTTATTCCTCTAACTTTGGAAATCTAATCGTAAATCCGGTCAGTACATAACAATTTTATACTGTAACCGTTTCAGGATGTTATTTTTAGTTTCCGTTACCCCTTTTTTTTTTGTGGGGCAATATTGCGTCGGATACAGCGAAAGGGTTATGCGGTACTCTTAACGGCTAAAAAAAACCACATGGTGACCCTCGTAACGTTGTTAGTCGGAATTACGGGGACGCTTATACACTATCATAGTCGCGATTACGTTGATTCGCTATGAATTCCTTAACGGGAAAAGAATAGAATATGGTGTAACCCTCAATTCGTACCAAATGACACCAAGTACATCATCTTGAGGCCAAGTTACCCTGCCCTAAATGCTTGTTTTATTTTGGCAGACAGTTCATCTGATGCTAACCGTTTTCTCAACAATATAGAATACATACGCCAAAATAGAATATCTCACAATGTTCTTAAATAAAGACATGTTTTATCTTAATCAATACAGACAGATGTTATCTACAGTTTGCTTAAACTGATCGACCGTTTTTTGAAGTATTATATATTGTAAAGCGGTAAAGTAAGTCAAGTAGTTAATAGTGTTTTTACTAGTGGTAAGTATCCGTTTTCTAGTCCTATCTAGGTAGGTACTATCGTACCCGAAATTTATATATTTATTTATAGAAAAAAAATAAATTTACCGTTACCCCTTAGGTGACTTAAGAAATTATTATTTCGATAAGTTTGGGTAGCTAGGGTATGCACTGCGTATTTGCCTGTACGACCTACACGCCCGTACTGACAGTAGTGTGAAAACGAAATTACTGAGGTAACGAGACTTATTATTTATATTTCGATGCGATGAGCACAATGTGATGTTTATATCATTCTATCCAGCGCCACGTTGTTAAGGATAGAGAATGTATTAATTGATTAAAAATGCTTTCGGTACACATTAAAAATTTATGGGAATTAAAAACAGTAAACTTTATTAATAGTTTTTTTACTCCACGAAGTGACGAGACGAACGAGACGTTCACCTGACGGTGATACGTGTGCTCATTATAACTTGGCGCTAGATAGGCTGGTACACAGCACCAAATTGTGTTCGTCGCCTTGAGATATAAGATGTTGAATTTCGTTACCTTAGTAATTACACTAGATACAGCGGTATACAAACCGAAATATAATAATGTTTGCATACTACTGTTTGTCGGCAAAACAACGGTACCTACCTGGACGGTCCCTGGCAACAGAGAACTATCATCGATAAACTAGATATAATCTACTGTATAGGAACATCCCTATTATGACAGGAATAATTCGCTAGTGTAATACCCTATTGATTACCGATAATCCACATAGTAATGCCAATATAAAAGTAATAGTTTTTGTTCTATGTGGCATTGTCTACAATATGTAATTAAAGTGTATACATGTATTGTAGTTATTAAATGTTGATTTATTTTATAACTAGTGTTTACAGTTTTAGTATTATTTAGTATACGATCTATTAATAGTAATCGTTTAGGAGTATTTATATTATGGAGTGTTGCTTGTTTACCACGGAATCACCTTAACGGACAACGTTATTTTTAGTGTTATTAATATGAATCATTTAAAGAGAAGCTATTTACGTAGCCCACTCGAGACAGGCATAATAAGTTGCATATCTCTTCAAAAAGCACTTGAATTTTCGCTCTTAATGAATACGTTAAACTAAAAAGTCAATATATATACAAATTTAGCATTTTTTATTAACCTTTGGAGCATTTGCAGCTGCTTATTATCATTAACAATAGCAGAAATGACAAATTTCTTATGTGACAACTTTCTTATTTCTAAAACTCTTTATATAATCAAAATCAATGGTTTCATTAATGATTTGAAGTTTAATTATATGTTTAAATTTCGAGTGACTTGTAAATATGTACAAAGTTTTATTTCCACTACTTAAGTACTCCGTCGAATTACTTTTTTTATTCATTTTTTTTTTGGGTGGGCTTTAACCCTTGGGGATATGTCAGCCCCCTTGGCTCAAAAAAAGACAACATAAAAAAAAAACATCAAACAAATCTTGAGCTGCCCCAGACTTTGGTCACACAACACTATGTGTAAGGCGCCCAAGTCCAAAGTATTGATGTTATGTTTACATATGAACTCCTCTCTTTTGCTCTGATATTTTAGACACTCCATCAGCAAGTGTTGGACATCCTCTTTTTTGTTGCAAGAAGTGCAGCACAGACAAGAATTTTTTTTCATGAGATATCCAAAACTTGCGGATGGAGTGTCCAGAGCGCAGCCTGTGAGCTTTAATTACCAATTCCCTACTTAGTTTACAATCAATAAACCAAGGTAAGTGAGCAGGCTAACTTTGAATGATTTTGTACCATATTCCTTTATCTTTGCTTCGTTCATCAAAATATTCTTTAAAACGTATACAGCATATATTTTTAAACTTTAATGACTAAACTAAACTAAAACTAACTAAAAACTAAAATGTGGTTTTTCTCTAATTTCTATACCGTCCTCTGCTTCAAATTTAGCTAACCTGTCAGCCTCCTCATTTTCCTTGATCCCAATGTGTGATGGATTCCACTGCAATTTTAATCTGATAACTTTTTTGGTAAGATCATTTTCTTCCCTTAATATTTTATATGACACTAGTAAGCCCTGAATCACAGAACCACTGCGAATAATATGTTGTAATGCACTATTACTGTCAGAAAATAACAAAGCACAGCCCCTGTAACTTACTGATATACTTAAGACATTCTAATATTGCAATAATTTCCATAGTCATAATTGAAACATTAAATTTATTTTTAAATAGTGAAGAATTATTCCCTGTTTGATCATAGAAAGCCCACTGTTAACATTTCTACTTTATGAGCCATCTGTAAATATTTTATGTCAATTAAAATATTTAACATTTATTTCTTTTATAATATTGTACTTAATAGCCAATTTTTCATAAAAATCTTTTGACTCCTTGACACATTCTAAGTTACATATGATTATATCTTCAATATTTATAAAGTGACCATACATTCAAACTGAACATTTGCAAAAGATTTGAACAATTAACATCACATTTTTTACATTCATCATATACCTCTAACATTAAAGGTTTATTTTTCTTTCGCCAATACACATTTCCTTTTTACTTATTAAAGTCTTCTATATACTTTATAGTTAAGTTATTAGACAAAGACACATTTTTGATGCAATATTTAGAGGCTAAGCAAATTCTCCTCACATGTAATGGATATATGCATAACTCACTCTCTCTGACAAGAATGGGTAAAGGTTTTGTGAATCCTCCTATGATTCTCGATGCTTGATTCTGAATTTTATCTAGTTTGTACACGTGTTTTTGCACTATTTTCATAAAGAAAACTACCATAGTCTAACCTACTCCTAATTACAGTACTCCTATATATATATACATATATATATATATATATATATATATATATATATATCCGGTACAGTATCTTTAAATTTTATACATTTTTCTAGCTCATATATTGTAAATTATGATTCTAATAAATAATTTCTAACATTTACAGTTGGTGATTTGTTCAAACCATAATCTGGAGCAAGTGTACAAAGTAATAATTTTTGCTTTTGTATATTAGCATAACACTTAGAATTCCTGTTACTTTTAAACCAATGCATTTTATTCCACATTTCATTAAGCGATGTAGACTCACTGATATTATTAGAAAATGTTTGCCAACTACGTGCTTTAGCCTTTTTAATAAGTAGATTTGCTTGAACTATTTTGGTTTCTAAATATGTTAAATTATTGGGAGTGGGATTTTTTTTAAATTTACTTAAAACTTGTCGTACTGCTACTGCTCTAGATAAGCTAGGGTTCCAATATTCTTTTGGAGTAAAATTTCTTTTTGGATTAGTACACAATTTAGTGTAAGGAATATTATTTCTTGCAGACAATTCAATCAGAATCAGAAAAAGCTTCAATTAAATCTGTTTTGTAGCCATCCCAATCTGCACATTTAAAATTCCTTTTTAGAGTAAAGTTATTTACATCCTGATATAATAGAGAAATTTTTATCATTAAATGGTCACTTCCTAAGTTCTCATTAAGTACCAGCCATATACAGTTTGCTGCAATATCTGACGAAGCGAAAGTAATGTCAGGTGAGAATTTTTTTAAAATATTATTAACTAATTTAATGCTTGTAGCATTAGTACTGTTTAAAGATATAAAACCATAAACTATTGATGCATCTAAAATTTCTAAACCCCTTCGATTAGTTTTGTACGACCAATTGGTATGATCAATAATTAAAGTTTTTTTTATTTATTAATGAAAAAATGTCATCCTAGTCAGCTGGTCTAATACTTAACGACGGGCAGCAAAAGGCCACCGATGTACTCAACATTTTTACAATTGAAAATTTTTAAGTGTAATAATTCGATTCCTAAGTTTTTTAAACATATTGGTTGAATTTGCGCCTGTAAGGATTTATGAACTAAGACAGCTACCCTCCCGTAGAAATCAGACCTATATTTTCTAAAACTATTGTATCCACTTATATTATTGATAATATCTGGACGAACCACGTTTCACATAACACAGCTAAGTGAATATTTTCCGTATTTAACAATACCTCAAAACCGTTTATCTTAGGTTTTAAACTTTGACTGTTCTATTGTAGAATATTGATTACAAAATCTTTTGCTGACTTAGTCATTATAAATTTTAAATAATGACTGTACCACTTCACCATTTGCTAAGAATCCTATCAAAAGTGGTTTAAATTCTTCTAATAAAATTTTTAAAATTGTAATAACCTTATCATCAAAACTACTTTCAGATAAAACAACTTATTAACTAACACTTGATATAATTTTCTTAACATTAACGCTCTTATCTTGATTTGTTGTTTGTAGATCTTTTTCAATATCTTGTGTCTCTTCTATATACAAGAGTATGGATATCCATACTCTTGTTTTCTTATAAATAATTATTTGTTTGTCTGGTCTCTTTAACTAAAAAGCCTTTTTTTTGTGATAATATTTATTGTTCTTCCATTTCATTACTATCATCAATATAAAGTTCTTCTCGATTTTTAATTGTCTTATCAGCACTGCTGTATGTTTTGTTTGTACCAGATTGTAATGCATTAATATTATTCGGGACATTTACGTCACGGACTTTATTTGTTTTTTCATGTATTTTTTTCTTCTTAGGTACACTTGAATAGTTAGCTTATCTATACGACAGATTTTCGTTGCTCATACGTCTTATCGTTTTTTCTCTTATAAAAAAGGACACGATTTATCTAACATCATGTGCTGGCCTTTACAGTTAATACATTTAAACATTTTTGTTTCACAATTAGTGTGGTTACGCCCGCATTTAGGACGGAAATCTCTCTTTGATACACAGAACTTTTTAGAGTGTTCAAATTTCCAACATCTGGAACATTGAGTTACAGGGAAAACACATTTTTCCACTCTAAATCTACATTCGTAAGCATGCACGTATGAAGGAGAAAAGGGACTTCTGAAGCACAATCTTACGGTTTCACTGTCCACCCATTTATCGTCAAAATCTATTGGTTTGAGTCTCCTTACTGATAATATTTTATCATCACTTTTCAAATTACCTGCAATCTCTTTTTCACTAATGTCCAAATCAACTTCCTTAATAACACTATATGATAAATTACCTTCGTTTATTAATTGAGCCTTAATTCCAGAATCCAAGATTATTTTATTCTGAATCAATTTTTCGGCAGCATATTTGTTTTCTAAATCAAACTATTACTCTCTGGACGGGTTTTTATATTTTATTCTTAAAATATTTTTAATGTTTTCTCCTTTTAATAATTTAGCTAAAGCCATTTGCGTTGGTAGATTTTGTGAGGATGTTAAACACACCATATACTTTTCTTCTGTATTCTCCTCAACTTGATATTTGAGACCATAGTATTTTTATTAGCAAAGTTATTATTAAAAAGTATTTTATGTTTTCTACCTTCAACTCTTATAAAATCATCTTCGCTGCTACTCTCAATTTGTTCTCTTAATATTTTCTCGCGTCTCTGTATGATTACACTTTCCATGAAAACTGTTTCACATTCTTGTTCTCTTTTATCGATGAAAGCATTAGACACTGAGATATTTTCCTCCATATTAAAGTCGTTTAAACTGTCTTCATAATTATCACACTTATAGAGAAAGGTAGCTAAAGAAATAGAAAGAAAATAAAATTTTCGTTTCAATAGGCGTAACAGCGTGCGTGCGTCCAGCTCAAGGTCACACATGCGATTGACTCGTCGAATTACTTCGTTCCGGATTTTGACTCTTAGAGAAACGCCAAGCATAGCTCTTTTCATCGCTCGCTGTTCAATTTTGAATCGGTCGACGAGCCCGATGGTTAAGTGCCATGTCACTAAGCTATAAATTGGGGTGGGGACTACGCACAGGTTGATGACTTCTGTCTTCAGACATTGGGGTATTTGCGAGGTGAGGATGTATGTGGTAGAGTTTTCCAAACCCTGCCCAAATATTACATATTGCTGATTATATGTATCTATGTCTGATTTCAAAAACTAGTTCAAGTCGATAAAATTGTAAATATCCAAGAGGAAAATAAGTGGGCCTTTACAAAAACGATAATTGATAAACTTATACGTAATATACAAAGTACCAAACAGATATATCATTCATATTTAATATCGTATAATATCATCGTATCTTTCTGGTATATATAATACATTAGATACAAAGATCATCAAATATTAAATGTTTATCTAGAGCAGCGATTCCTAACCTCTGGTACGCGTACCTCCTCTAGAAGTACATTTGATCCCATTGGGGATACGTGAAAATTATATAGGTAATGGAGAAATATTAGTGAAGTTAAATAAATTATAATTTTTTTCATGTACATAAAAGGATCCCACTTATAGTAACTCTATACAACACAACCCTAGAGATAGTAGTATGCATATTACATTATTAAAGTTGTCAATATATATAAATTGGGAAAAAGGGACCCAATTTTAGATTATCAGATGAAGAATACTCATTAATGGAAAAATTTATTAAGAGGAACGAGGACGAAAAAAGGTTGTTTAAACTATTTTATTTTCATTAAAAATCCTTTTCCTTTTTGGACGGTGCAATAGTTAATTTCATTTAAAACAGTTCTGGTGCATTTTGGCCAATATTTTGACTTGTCGCTGCGATTGTGAGTTAACTGTGGACGACAGTTTAAATTTATAATAATGGCAGTTCCCTGTTCGCTGGGACCGTGTAGATAAAACCACCACAGCGTCCATTTCTGTCAGCAAACGATAGTGCGCTAACATTACCGTGGATCGATTTTGAAGGCGTTGCACCTAGGGAAATGATTGGGTTATCTAGACTTAACATCTTATGTCTCACAGTGTGATGCAGTTTATATCATCCTAATAAAAACAAAACCACAACGCTGTGAGCAGACATTTCACTTATCATCAAGCGAACGTTCCGCTAGTCTGAATAAGTATAAGCTCTCTTAGCGTTTAATGCAATTTAAGAGGCCGCTGCTGAATCTTCTTTGATGTGCAATTTTATGCAATTTTCATTATCTGCTGAATCTTTTTACATTTTAAATCAAATTTGTCGATAGACGATTACAAATCGCGTATCTTTGAAAGATTTCGTGGCATACCTTCATCTTCGTTTTTCCTTTGCTCAAGATATTTCAAATATCATGAAGGAAAGGATTTTATATCATAATGTATTCACTGTTTTCTAATGTGTCGAGTTATTATAAAATATTAATTTAAAAATAATCGCTAAACTTAGTTAATCGAATAAAAATATATGGGTTTTTCTTTATTCGTCGAAGCGACAAGATGATCAGCTGATGGTAATGCGCTAGTTAGGAAGATATTATATAGCATCACATTGCGCTCTTAGCCTTGAGAAAAATTGTTAGGTTTTAAAGAATTAGGATTTTTATCTAAGTTCTTTCTTACCTTTATATTTCAGAGTAGGTGACCGCCGCTTTGATTCGATCTTTTGGTTTCGACCATTCCGTGAATCGTGTCGTCCCGCTCTCTTAAACTATTCGTACAACGCCTGTACTTCAGTTGAATATATTATCTTGCTTAATTTAAAGACGCCGTATCTTTTTTTTTGTTTAACGTGGGGGAATTGCCTGCACGTATCCGTCCTCACGGGGACAAGGACAGGTTATGTCGGACTTGCACCGATTAAAACCCCCACGATGTTCCTCCTCGTCGCTTTAAGCCGGGGTCACCGGAACGCTCTCCAACACATCCGCGACCCCGCTAGCGCTGGCCGCTTAACGTAGCCTCACCTCGGGAGGGAGGGACGAACCCTCTCTTTTCACCTCCGTGGGAGCACGCCGGAATACACAGCTTCAAGATGAAGCTTTAGTGAGTCTATTTTAAAAATAGGCCTTACACCTTTACAAAACGTTTGTCATGTCAAATGTTATTACACGTTAAGTATGCTTTAAATGACCATGTACATTGTAGTGGTTTGTAACACGTTAATATGGCTGACCTCTACTAGCAGTTCATTTAGTATATAATCGTCGGCCGCAAAGCACGCGATTGATTTTGGTTTCCTGCAAACTTAACACGTCTGTTTAGACTAGTATATAATATTGGAAATCAGTGAGTCACATCTCGGTGACCCTGCATCGAGTTGTCTATGATAGTAGATATTTTGTTATGAAACAAGTTTATTATATACGTAATACACGTAGATGTAAATAGTCATGACAAGAACAAAAGTGAGTCATATTTTGTTTATACATTAGCTTAAATATAATACAACGGATATGATTAGCACTTTGTGTAAATTATAAAATTCTCATCGATGAAAATGGTGCAAATTTATATTGATGGAGTTAATATGACCAAATATTATGATAGATGTTATTTTAAAATTGACCAACGCTTGCTGTCAATGACAGATTCATACTTCTCGTATAATATGTTGCAAAGCATAATTTTATGTTATGGTAAAATTTGCAAAGAAATCATAATATCCCTTGGTTTTATGAATTACGTTAAAAATATTTTTTTATATTAATTTATTTAGTTGTTATTATCGTATCATTTATTAAATTAGCTTCTTGGTATAAGGAGAAACCGTAAACATTAATGAATAGGTTTTGTGGCCTCTTGTTAGAGGATTTTCGATCCGATCAATCCTGTATTCAGTTAATATAATGGATTTATACATTAATAAACTTTTTGTTTAAATAAATTATAAGATGCCGAAAGATAAAGAAAAAGAACGAAAAAATTATGACCACAGTCACTGTGTTTTTTCAAACTCTTTTTCTAGAGAACTTGTTGCTTTATATCTTTGTGCGTGTTTACTAGAATTTTTCGTTCTTTTTATATATGTATATATATATTCAATGTAATAGCCGTTTTAATGTTATATTTTTTCTTGATAAGATAATCATTTAAGCAAAATTATTCGTAATCAAGCAAACTTTCATGTCTTTTTGTAGCTTTGAAACTAAACCAATTTCATTTTAAATAGCATTGTAAGAAAACGTTTGGTAGTGTACTTAGTACATCATTTATTTAGTGTATATACACATAGAACGAATTCCTAGTTTTGATAATGAATGTAAGCTCTAGGTATTTATTTCAAGTAGAACATTAGACTTATATACTCGTTATTTATTCGTATGAATAAAAGCCCAGTTCCAGCGGTAGACGAATCTTTCCCCGCCAGTGAGTAGTGGTTGGTGTTTGAAGATAGCCGTGTCTGGGAATATTTTATGCAGCAGGCTGCAGTCACAAGTGGTCTGTTTATTCACAAACCTCGTAAAATCTGAAATTTCGTGCAGATTTAATGCTACCAACCATTCAGATGAAAAAATATTACGATAGTAGTTCCTTTAGTGTTTACGTTTTTATGACGTGTTTATTTGTTCTGGTTATTACTTATATGTGATAACTAAGTAATTTTTATATTTTAAAATACACAACAAGTATCAAGTCAGGTACCATTTATATTATAATAAAATTGTAGAAAACTAATGTCATAGAAAAGGTTATTTTTCGTAAATAGTGCGTTGTAATTTTTACATATAACCTAAACTAGTAAAGCCGAATAATCTAATATGTAATTACCTCTATTATTGTACAGTTAGCTTAAAAAGTTCACATATCATTTGATATCCATTTATAACAACAGCTGCTGTACCACATCCAACGAGTGTGTGAATTCCATTCTCGATAAACCTATGTGTTGGCATTCCTCTTTATTTATCTGATTGTGTATTGTACTACTCTCCACACGTATGTCACATACAATAGATGACTCGAACAGATTTTCATTGAAAAAATATATACGTTTCATGTTCGTCGTCATTTATCGTTATTTGTATATAACAGTGTGTACAAAACAGTTTAAATAATTCTAGATAAATACATCTCACCAGGAGTTTTGGTCCAAAGAAATATTGCCAAAAGCTAACAAACAATGTAGAAAAGTTGACATTTAATTAGCAAGAAGCGAAGCATGTTTCATGCTGCACCCATTCGTTCCCATTTACGCCCAATAACCTAAAACTTTTCCGTTATTAATGTTATCTGTTACGTTAACATTCATCGCGCAAAACTGGAAACGGAACCACGTAAAAATTAAACATTTAATGAAACGTCACATAACTCCATCTCCCAAAGAGGATTACAAAGCACATAAAAAAAAAACAATATGTTACATTATGACATAATGCACAATCTATAAAATATATTCAGAAGTGAACTGTATCATTTTAATAAGCCAGTGGAAATCAACTTAATTCAACGTTACAACTATAACTGTTTAATATGATATTGTATTATGATAACACTCTTGTTAGTTTCAATAACGAACGGTTTATTTATAACAAACATTTAACTTCACCAACGGTAAAGCTTCGTGCATGAGATCGTCTGTGTTCGTGTTCATCTTAAGTGTTAGACGACGAGAACAATGTGTTGTGTAATCATCTTACTCGCGCCACGTTGTTATGAACAGATCCGCTCTAACATTAGGTCTAAAGTTAAATCCATAAATTTAGAATTATTAACAACTTGTGAACGTACTATGGTTAAATAAAAAAAAAACTAATTACTGAAAGTAGTTGGAGATATAATATATGTTATACGTGAGATGTTTTTGTAAATAACCTAACACAAAAGGAAAGTATATTTTTTATGTATGTATACGCGATTAGAGAAGTTTTTTTGCCATTTAGGTGCAGTAGTTATTATTTAAAGATTATTTTTTCGAATTAATTAATTTTTTACATTTTCTATATTTACTTCATATAATTTTCTTCTTTTATTCAACTTTCATTGTCTTACTCGCATTATATATTTTATTTTGTACGCTTTTGTTAATCTCTTAATATTAGTTTACTTTGTATATAGTGTAACCGCAATTATTTATCTACATTTAGGTTACAATAATATTATTTAGTATATCGTGTAAGGCCCTAAGAGAGAAGCAGAGCGCGCGCTATATTACATTATAATTATCGTAGCTTTCGCTCTCGACTGATCGTGTATGTGTGGCTAGCTAGCTGGCTAGGTAGCTGGGTAGCTGGGTAGCTGGGTAGCTAGGTAGCTAGCTTAGTCGGCAGACAACCGCGACGCGCCTCGCACATATTTATCCGTCACTCTCGTGCGGAACGCGACACGTTGCTTTAACTGTATCAAAATCTATATATATATATATATATATATATATATATATATGTACACTTTCGACCATGTTTAACACCCGCGCCTGCCCCGGTATTCTCCCAAATTTATTCTCATTAAGTTAACAATTTAATGGTGATAACACGTTAATAGTTTGTTTGCGTTGCTTGTTAAGCACCGCTTAATTCTACTGGGTTTGAAGTTGATATTATTACGATAATATTTAATATTGGTGCAATAGTTTTATTTTTTGTCGTTGTCTAAACAGTAAAAGCGTCGTGTTTTTGTTTTTTTTTTTTTAGTAAATTAATAACCGTCCTGTAAGTAGATTGTGAAATAAAATTTATATAAATTTTTCGTATACTCTAAACATTATGTACATCTGTAATATATTTTCTTTTTGTTTATTTTGTACAGATGTATATACTGTTTACTTAGATTTAATATAAAAACGCTACACTTTTTCTGTTTATTTTATATATTATATAAACGAAATCTTACAATATTGTAGAAGTAAGCTTCAAATTAAAAATAGATTATTTGAAGTTGAAAATTATAATATATACTTACATTAGAAACTGTACAATGTTATTGTTAAAAACTTGTCGACCGACTTTACGTTTTCTAGATTATAACCATTTTCGCTTTGATTGCACGATATGCTCTCAGATTAGCGTTTGGTATGTTGTACTGTCTTGCATTCATTAGGTTTTAGATTAAAAGTCCAGACGCCGCCGAATGTAATTTAACAAATATTGAATATATTTCATGTCTAAGAGAGAGCGCATTACTTTAATACTACTATACTACACTTGACACCAATGCAGCTAATAGCCGACGGGCCCGGTGACCTTAGCTATGCGTGACTAGCCATGTTTGGTACAGAAAGGAGCGCGGTGAGTGGCCGCCTTCTTTATGGCAATACCTGAGTCGTCATGAAGGTGGACGCCGACGCCGCGGAGGTAGCAGCCTCCATCACGCCGACAACGGCCGCTAATAGTACAGAATCGCCTGTATCGTCACTTGACGGTTTGTTGGAACATCATTAACAATGAAACCGCACCATAACGGCATTCCTCCCACGTTACGATTGACTTCCGCAATGTCATTATTGTACAAGTGCGTGGATTTTGTAAAGTGTAAAGGATTCACTTATAACTGCATTGTCTTACCGTAATACACTTGCTCTGAACTGGAATTCCGGAAGTGATTCGTTACGAATGGCCACCACGGTTTTTGCAGGTTTGTACTTTAGCTACATTTAAATTCAACTCATATTAGCACCACGATTTTGTAGTCTCACATTTGCACTGCATAACAATTATTTACATTAGACGCATCTTTTAAATATGGGCGAGCTATAAATATGCAAATATCTAATGCTTTTTAATAACTTTTTATTGCTTTGTAATCTGTAGTTTTTTTTTTATTTTAGCTCGCAGTTTTTAATTTGAATTTGATTTTGTCATATTTAATAAAACTTATGTTCATGTTATTGGCTATTTATTACCTTATTGAAATTCATCAAAAGATATTTTGTAAGCAAAAAATATTCCAAGAAAAACCTTATGACACTTAGCATACTTAATATAACATAAACAGATCACCTAATGTTCCGGTTACTAGAACTCCAAGTCTTCTCTCATAAGATGAGAAAGTTGTTAGTCTTGAAAGCTGTCGATTTCCTCGCGATGGTTTCCTTCGCCGGAAGCTCTTGCATAGTGAAGATGAATCTGTGTTTCCTCCTCACTAACACATTGAACTATCATTGCCACATTTATACGACGTAATATGCACTTGGCATTCTTATGCTATTAAAACTAGATTAACATTTGAATATTCAATGTAATAACAATATCTTTGATATGAACATTATGTATTAATAATTTATCGTTTAATTTTATAACACTCCCGAATGAAAATTAGAAAGCCTGTTTCTCCATCATAACAATAACGGAAAAGCAAATTGGTGGATGACCCCGGTCTCCATAATGACAAGCAATGGTTCATAATACTTTCTAAAAGTGTTATTTATTACTTAATGCAAAATGTATTTTATTATATGCCTACTTAGACTACATCTCCACTTACCACCGTATAAGATTGTAATCAGGCGCTGGTAAATATATAATAAAAATTAATATTAGGTTTACATTTTACATTACGTTTTAAGTTGTCGTTATCACGCGTCAAACCGTGATATATACTACTTATTCTTATTCGTGTATATACATTGTTTCATTTTTAAATTCCTTCCAAAATAAAATGTTATCCATATACATAACGTCATAAAGTCTGAACCCGGAAAACATTAAACGTTAATTATAGAATTTCATCTTGCACAATGGGACTGACGACATACCCCCTTTTACAGTGAAAGCCTGCCTGCAAATAATATTCACTTTAATACTTTATTCGAAATGTATCACACTCGAGAGAAAATACCGGAGCTTGTGTACAATGTCCAATTCGTGAGATTTTGTTTACAGTAAAGTCAAATCAGTACATAAATAAAATGTTGTTAAGAGATATTTTTACTTCTGTATACATACATAAGTCATACATATCCAGCAGGGGACGTTTATCGGCTGATGGTGATGATACATACATAGAAATATTTATACATACATTTAAATTAGCTTTTAAAAATTCAGGTAAAAGTATATACACAACATCTATCATACATGTAAGTAAAAAATATCCAGAACGGGGAGTATACACTTTCACATCATTCAAATGTTCGGCCTACTTAAGAATTTCACACGACTTTTGGTAATAAGAAATTATTTGTGAAAAGCTGGCTACACTACACATCCGTCGCTTTCTTAGTTTTTTGTCTCTTAAAATGGAAACTGTTGGCCTACCTCGTCTAGCACGAAATAGCGTTAACACGGCTTTTTTTTATTAACGGACAGCTCGGACAGACTTTTAACTATAATTATCCTTTTTCGCCCTGTTTTAAATACTAATGTTTATTTAGGGGGAAGGAAAATACCAAGAATTCATTAACCATAATGAGCTTTTCTCTGTCTTCATTGCGAAGAACTAACGTTCAATTAACCCTTTTTAAAAAGCAGAAATGACTGTCGAATATATAAAAAGTTTACTATTTTTACAATCCTATCTTCGCTTTATTATATTTTTATATCGTTATCATCTTCATCAGCCCGCGACAGTTCATTGCTGGACATAGACCTCGTCTGGGAAAGGAATCTTTATAGGGAACCAGGGAAAGTTGTAGTTGAGTTTGGCTAAACAAGATAATTCATTTAATTTGTGCATAAATTTACGAAATTCTAAATGACCGCAATAACTAATTAACCGTAATCAAATATATATCGTTAGTTATAGTTTCTTAAAAATGTTATCTAGCTCTAGGCTACATGTTCCAGCTTGATTTTGGAAGTGTATTCTGTAATGATATATAATGCCGTTAGTCCTTTGACAAACTGATATAGCTTATCTGATGCTATGGTTCTGGATGCGGTGTCTATGGCCTAATTTTTTTTGCTAAACAATGCCCTAATTCAAACCTGATTCGTGCAATGTTGTAGATATAACTTTATTAAATCATACGTACATTGTGTTTAATAATTATAATTAAATATCACCTAATTAAAAAAAGGACGTGCATAGTGATAGAAATAGTTGATGGTAATGAAGTAATAAAGATTGATTACCTGTAGAATTTTCTCTTCGTTTATATCATTAGAGGAGCGGTTCGTCTCATTAACATAGAATGTATCACTAACTATTCATTAGGCGATAGCTTTTATGTCGCAGGGGAATAGTAGCAGCTGAAAATGCCGTATTTCTATAAATAACGCACTTTAGGTTTTTATCTAAAAGAAAAGTAATATATATATAAAATTTCCGCTTTCCTGATTCCAACTTTATTGGATATCTGAGATGTTATAACTTGTTTTAAAGAGTCTCAAGTTTTCCTCCTTTTATATTTATCAAATGTTATTAGGTCCGATTTCAGTTCTAATGGACTGTGCAAAGAATATATTTTTACCCTCCTTGCTTATTAATAAAGTTGAAGAAGATATGCATAAATAAAGCTGAATATATGAGTAAAATTTAATATATATTCAATTTCTTTTAAAAATCATCATTAACAGATTATTGATATGAGCTTACTGCTTTACAATAGTATAACATACTCACTCTTCTATTGCTATAGGACAGAACGCTTTGCTCGCAAAGAAAACAACAAGAAAGCTCGACTCTGACCTGGTGTACAATTTTTCTCCAAGCGTTCGCTATTATCAGTTCTCCTTCTTCTAATCAGTAAATTTTTATTTTCTAAAATTATCGTCGCTATTTATCATTTTTGATTTTGACCTATATCAATCGGTAGTAAAATATATTTCAATATTTAAAGTGAATTTAACTTGCTCTTTATCTTTCTATCGCATCCCCATTACAGTTAATAACAATATTTGAAACTAAAGAAAATCACACAATTTATGGGTTTAAAGTTTTTTTTTTAATTCTTAAAAATAAAAAAAAATATTAAAACAATGCGTCTGTATAAACTATCATCTTCATTAGGGTAGTCCGAAGACTGCTTAATGATGGCAAAATAAACCTATTTGATTTGTATTTTTAACTTGACCACTTATTCTTATGTCACTGCAAACGAGAAATATTTAAAATTTTAAATATAATAAAATTTAAAAATTTCCGATTTATGTAAATGGTACAAATGTATTTATAGCACAGCGCGCTATAGCCTCAAAATGGTGCAAAGGGTGTCCGTCCGCAGTGAATCTCCATCGCGTTCGGTC
Source organism: Ornithoptera alexandrae (assembly GCA_029030555.1). Classification (NCBI taxonomy): domain Eukaryota; kingdom Metazoa; phylum Arthropoda; class Insecta; order Lepidoptera; family Papilionidae; genus Ornithoptera; species Ornithoptera alexandrae. Next base: position 229,152 of record JARDVY010000297.1, on the reverse strand, counting down.
TTGGTTAAAATTATATAGCAACAAACGCGTTTGTCCGTGCAAGTATGCGGTATACGGTGTACGGTATACGGTATACGGTGTACGGTATACGGTAAACGGTATACGGTATACGGTGTACGGTATACGGTAAACGGTATACGGTATACGGTATACGGTATACGAGCAGTTAGTAAAGCTGTTCTTTACACATTTATAAAAATGCGCAGGTACAAACAAAAACTTTTGGCAGGAATCTAAAGTCAGAAAATTTTTACTAACTTTACTAACGTAGTACACTTGGCTTAACCTTGCTGTATTAACTGTATAAAACTAATACACTTACTAAAATCAGTATTGACTATAATCAGATCTTTATTGTGTATATTAATATGGTTTCAGTTATAATTGTGAAGAGATTTTATTTCAAAAACTAACTGATAGTAGTATTAAAATATTTTTATTTAAATTAATTTTAGATATTTGTAAATATTTACATGTACATATAGCGTGTATCTGAGTTAACAAGGGGCTCCTTTTTTATCTTTCAGCGTGAACGAGTGATGCTATATATTTCCTGCGTTTAAATACCTCCCGTACTATGTTATCGCGAATTGTATATAAAAAACGCTTAGGAAATATACTCGTTGTGTATCTGTGAAAATGTTTTAGTGATACGAAGATACGATTGATTTACCTTCTTTATATGAATCGGCTAGAAATATTTAAAATTTTTGAAGTAAATGCTCTACCATTTCAACGTGGATGTTACAGAATTCCGAATTCCGGAGAAAAGTATACCGAAGCCGGAGCTGGAACTGCTCGCCAAACTGGAGGAAGAAAACCGACGTATCGAGGCGGACTCCAAGTGCCCCTCGCTGTACATTGCCCACAGCCGGAAGAACTCTGATACTCCGAACTCTGATACCTCACTGATCTCACTTGCTTCCGGTAAGTGCAATAATTTTTTTGTTTTTCACTAAACTTTGCTGAGTTACGAATAGAAATCATTATTAGTACGGTGTTATTAGAGCTGTAAGGGGCGTTAATAATTGTAATCGTTTACAGCGATAACTGCCATTCGTTCAAACAATATGTTGTAGGTTATTATGTACGTAGTGTGAATGCTTTAGTCACGTATGTTAGTCTACAAAAATAAAAACAGTATTATACTTTTGAGCCTAGTTTTTAAATATATCTTATTAACGTGGTATTTAGCATAGTAAATATGCAATCGATCGGTATCACACACAAAAATTTGGCTTCGTCATCACTTTAACTTCTTAACTGATTTCTGATAAAACAGTTTGCCATATATCTAACAGATTATAACAAAAAAGATCTTTACACTCCTCTTTTTAATTTAATCACTACTTATAGTGTAGATAATTGTTTGGACTATTTCTCGGATCTTAATTACAATAGCCGTAGAAACAAAGAACTTTACCTCTTGTAACGGAATGAATGTTTCCGCTGCGGTAAAACACTCCACGTTGTGCTTTAGTGTATTTACTTGCATTCGTTTTTATGGCGGGCATTGTGGAATTGAAATAGACGCCGCAAAACTTAATATCAACCTGCTGCAAGCATAATGAATAACAATCGTATCAGTATGTGGTATGTGGTATGTGTTTACGCTTGCAGCGAAGGGTTGTAACAACTCTACGTTAATGTTCTTAAGGTAATATAGTAAAAGTGTGGATAAAATAACGATACAAAAATTATTAATAACTCCGGCCATAGATTTCGCACAATGATACTCGTACAATGTCGTTAGAGTTTAAGGTGTGTGTATTCTCCAAAACTGTATCTGTATATAACTAAAAGTTTCCTCGTATGCTATACGTAAGTCCCGTAAATATATTTTTATAATATAAATTCTTAATAAAACCTTTAACATTTTTAATTTAAACACCATTATAACCATTGTAAACCTATAAGTTAGGGTCTTTTTGAGAAAATTGCTAACAAATCAGTTAAGTTTTTTTATTTCACCCCAACAACAACTTCGAGCGTATTAAATGTATAAGTAAACGTAATATATAATTTTTTGATGCGATACTAACTTTTGTAATTGTTCAGCCAAACTGCTACGTAATACTTGAATAAATAAATATCAGTTGAATAGCTTACGCTTGAATAACTGAACTTATGCTTTACAATTTGACTTTTAACATATCGCAACAACAAACTTTACTATAGTTGGTTTTCATATATTCGCTATTTATTACATGTATGGTGAGACAGTTGACGCCCGGAAGCAAATAAAAGGTTTAAGCACATCCGACAATACTCAACGCGTTAAAACGCGCGACGGTGGCAAGGTAGTTTAAAGGAAGCCGTTAAGGTGATTTAGTCGTTACCGGAAAAGAGAATGTTTCGGATTAAAGGGAGATATTCGGTGGTAAATTAATACACTATATAAACGTTCTCTAATGCATACTGTTGTATCTTTACAAAAGAGTACAAACGATTACATGAACGGATACACGATAGTTGTATTTCGAATTTAGCTGGACGTTATTACAAAAGCTACGTCTAATGTTGTTAGTGTGGGGCATGATGAAGGTTACCGCAGCAGTATTCGCAAATAATTGTGGTGGTAAGCTATTGTCTGTGCAACGTTAGCAGCTAGACATAAATACTTTCTTAACCAAGAAGCGGTTCCAGGCATAATTAACGTAACGGCTAATTGTTGCGAGAGACCGCGCGCCTATTCCATTTTCACGCTGTCGACTGTACATGTGTTGTTTATATTTATTTGATATGAAATGTATAAAGTTTTAGTGTTTACGTTTAAATATAGGTGTTTTTTTACTATATAAGTGAACCCTATGAACAATAAATAATTGATTATGTAAATTTAACCTGACCTGGGTTCTGTACAAAGTAGAGATGGACCTCATATAATTTTTAATCACGAATAAAACTTAAAACCCCGACGTTTATAATTACTCAACATATCATATCCGATTTTGTTCAATAAATTGGCAATGTACGCCATATGAAAGGCAACGAATTAATATTATATGCGTATAAATTTATATTTCCTCGTGTAAATCATTGCAATTTATATATGATTAATGTACATGATGTACTCACTGAATTTGCTTAATCCAGGTCGGAATTAATTTTTAAGTACAATTTAAAAGGGGCGATGTTACTCGAAGCGTATTATTTACGACATCGATTACGTAAAATCGCAACTGTAATGCAATTTTTAACTTTCAGTGTTTAACAATCTATGGCCCGGGATACTAGTCTACTTCGAATACCTTCACGCGCTGTGTTTCTTTAACAAATATAACAACAGCCGTTGCATTCAATCGATTTCTATTTGTAGACACAATATTGTACTGCATTATAAAGTGCATGGGAAAATCATCACACGGCAAATGTTACAGCGGCAGTGTTTTTGTCAGTTTTGCAATACTGGATGGATATGTCATTACGGAACTATTAAACCTTAGGCAGAGTAGATCGGTACTAGTTATTCCCATATCAAATACAATATCTCATCATCGTTGTAGCGATATCGCTTATCTCTGTAGCGATTTCGTTTATAATAAACATTACGCCGTTCTAAATCGGTTGCGAGATGAATGAAAAGAACTACTTGTACAGTTTCAGTGTGTTAGAATTCTACGATGTCAGTGTTTTGGAAAATATTAACATGCGTATGTATAACAGTGTTATTAAAGAAATTAGATTATTTACATAGAAATATTATATTAGTGTTTGTTTAAAGTTTACGATAGGTTAACTTATCGCAATGACGTAGGTTGTGAAACAACCCAATTCACTTAAATATACACCTTCGTAATAAATATGTAATTTTGTCTCTTTTGTCTGTGTCCATTGCACAGAATTGTACACAATATGATTTGTTATAGGGTTGAATGGGCTTTTCAACTTCTATGGTAATAACTTACTTTTGGAATGGAATAGAAGTCAGTAAAGAGGACGATATATTAATACACAAATAAAATTTTAATAAATTAATTAATGTGTATAACAAACACATAAAAGCCTCCGATAGCCGATGCAAAATAAACCACTAATTCCTTTATTATTACTCAACGAACCGAAATCAATCAGTAGCAATGCGTTGAACGCAGTCAAAAGTTTTTTGTGCATACGAAATATAAATTGTAGAACTCTAAATTTTATTAAAAAATATGTTATATGGTAAACTCAATGCGGAGTCAAGTGGATACGATGCCTATCCACAAATTGGTAATATATATATATATATATATATATATATATATATATATATATAGAAAAAACAACTCAGTGAGCAGATGTATCGCTCACGCGCGGATTCACTAATCCATTACGAGGGGCCCCTCTTCGGACTGCATTGCAACGGAGGGGGACCGCCGTCGCAATAATCCGAGCTGCTGTCGGGATGCACACGAGGTTATATGCGTATTAGAGATATGGTACTGCGAGACCAAACGAGAATATGATGATGTTTTATATTTGTCTCGTGTAAAAAATTAAGCGAACACAGCGGTATGGGACACAAACAACCAGTTTGGAAAGGAACTTTTATAAACCATGACATAGTTAACTGGCAACAAACAGCTAAACATCATATATATGGTTTATTTAAATATTTATATGTATAAAGGGATCTTTCGCAGAGACCATACGACCGTTTTTTATTATGCGCTGTTATATCTATGAGCAAACAAAGTACATTAATCTCACAGAAGTAGCATCATTACAGTCCAACATGTAAACACCTATTGCCAAGTGTTAAGAAGGGAATCGTATCTTCTAAATGTATTTTTATTAATATACTAAAGAGTTTCACTTCAACAATAACCTAATATCTTGTAAGCAATTTAAAGGTTGTAATGCTATTAGTATTTCGGCGGAAACTGGTATGCTTTCGGCCTTGGCCCGCAGGCCAAGCGCGGCGACTATTTAATATAATAGTCTACCTAATAGAAACAAACCTCATTAAGAAAAGTATATAAACGTACAATGTTCAGGTGTACATATCTCTTATATATTAGACATAAAGGAACAACATTTTCAGCTTAAATGGTCATTTTTGCTGACTGAGGCACACCAAGATACAGGTGACGCGACGCCACGTGGATCGCAAATAGGCCCGTCCGGCTTTCTGTCTGTGCTTGTGATTCATCGCTTAGAGCTCGTTGACACGCAACTGGCTGATGGTCGCCATTTTGTTTTGTTTTGACGAAGATGTTTATTTAACGTTGACTGCCGCCGCTGTGCGATTGTTGTTTCGATTGTAATGTTTACAATTTAAACAAATGCTAAAATATTTTGTTATCAATTCTTATCTAAATGTTGTGTTGCTGTTTTTAAAAATTTATGCTGCAATATTTTTTAGATGCAAAAAAGCTAACATAGCTTTTAGCGAGTGAGCGTTATAAAATGATGTAAATGAATGTATAAACAATAAAACTGCCAGCCCATTTGCATTGCGCGTACGCCACGTAAATTTCTTATACTTTTTTTATGACACACTCTGAAAAAATGTAGCTCATATTTTAATCTTAGATGCTTTGTAACGCGTTGCAGCATGGCATGTATAGTTGCAAAAGAATATGATATTTTAATATTTATACATAAATTACAACACATACGGCAATATTCGTTACGAATTTTATACAAAAACTTCTAAATAAAATATAAATCTTGTAATGTGTGTTTTGAATGCTATATTCTTTTGCTTATTATATCCACACTTCTCATACAACAATTTTTTTACTTATTTATTCAAAGAAGCGACGAAACGATCAGAACATTCTCTTGATGATAAATGGACTCCTGCACCAGAGACCTACAACCCGTGATGTGATAATTAAGACACACAGATAATACGTCACCTGTTAGTGCCTTAACAATAAGGTGGTAGTTAGGATTTTATAGAAGCATATATGCGCCCGACGCATAGTACACATTAAGTTGTGTATGTGTATGTCACCGCAAATAATTTTTGTAGCTACAGCGTCCTTTATATCGGAACACAATAATAATTACATGCTATTGCTTGAATTAAGGCTCTGCGATCTACACGAATGAATGGTCTCTCACAAGAAGGACCATTATCATATAACAGTTATGCTTTCCTGTATCAAATTGTCCAAAATGTACAAATTTCTATAACTAATATACTAAATATATTTATTCATAGTGTGTCATTATCGGAATTCTGAAACGAAAACTGTGTTTACGAAATTATTTAAACGAATGATGAACTCATTGATTATATGTGCATAGAAGCGAACTTTTGTTATTTATTTATTTTGTCGTATTGTGCTTTATTTTCAATTTTGTTATCACGTGATTTCATATCTGAAATTCTAACATAATAGTTTCACGGTATCTAATCGAACCGTGTTTGAGCTGCGCGAGCACCGCAAATTAAATTTTTTACTGCGGTTTCAGTAGTAATTGGCTACCATTTGCTGTGCTGTAAAAGTGAATGTCGTTAAGAAATTTCGTAAAGACTGACGAAAATAAATAAAGAACGCGCAATAATATTTTTGTAACAGTACTTAATACATTATTCCATTGTGCTTGATTTTGTAGTGTTTTGATGTTAATTCCTTGATTAAATGTTGCAAATTGAGCGAGAAATATTATAATTTTATTCCGCCGGTAAGGTGATACAAAATTAACTGTTCTCCATGGATAAATGTAAGATGTAGGTAAATGTTGCTTCACGTATGAATGTTCATGCAATTGTGTCATAATTTGAGCTTTAAACTGCTGAATAGCACAGACTGGATTTGATGTTCCCTCTTAGAGCTAGCTATGTTTCCAATCCAATGAGTACACGTGTCACAATTTTATACTGCGTTATCTCTCATAGAAAATTGTGGATGTAGATTGCAAATTACAGTATTCTTGCATATTTTACGTATGTTGAATCACAATATCCATAGTTTTTTTATTGTAATATGATACTAGTATTTAAATGATTCTATTCATTATTGTCATCACAATTAAAACCTAACTTCATAAGACAGAATATAAAAGTTAGTAATGATAATTCAAATCCCCTATTTATAGCATAACTAAAAATAGAATAAAAAATAAGTAGCTACTAAAAGTTTTTTTACATATTTTAAAATAAGCTGTCTTTTCAGCTTTATCTTCAAGTATGAGCATGGACGCTGTGGGGAAGCTTAGCCCTTACTATCTAGTTATGCACACGGAGCGATGTTGATTCGCACCCCCTCAAATGCAATTAATAATTGACGGCCCGTTCCATGATATTACACCCTTTGCTGACAGATTCAATTAAAGCTTCTGGTAACTGGTGGAAAGTGTCCTATGTAATATTTAGAATACACAGGGAGTATTACAATTATATGGACAAAATTTCAAGAGCCAAAAATTTATAATATTCATAATAGAAATTAAATAAAAATTGCTGAGATGACTTATAAAGCAGAAAGTTTTACTATTTCAACTCTGACACTATCTAAAATACTTTGAAATTTCTTAGCGAGATGGTATCTATAAGCAAACACAGAGATTGACTAAATGCACCATTTATCTCACATATCTATTTTTCAATACTCCATTATGTTTACTTTCTTTAGAAAATTCGTCGCGTAAATGTACTACAAGCATATTTTATGAATTTCGAATAACAAGTGCCTTATAAGATAGATTGTACTTTTTCATTCAGTCTCTCGAATCTCTGCAATCAGTCTCTCGTCTTCTTGACAGTAAATTAAATTTTTACCTTATTTTATTGCAGGTACTAGCTCAACTCATGACACAGATTCTCGCACTGGCAGCAATGGCGAAGAAGACCTCTGGGGTCTTTGGGGAAGGCTTGTCACCAATTGGGAAGTTGAATGGCGCCGTCGTAACCAATTCATACGAGAACTTGTACGGCAAGGTGTACCACATCATTTCAGAGGAATCGTTTGGCAATTGCTCGCGGGTGTCGATTCCTCGTCGGAGAAAAAACTTTACGCCTCTTACATTAAAGTAATTTGTTTAATATGAAATTTCTTATAACTCTTCTTTTAAATATCTTATATCCTTATTATTCTGTGTTACGTTTTCTCTTCCTATAACTTTCATATTGTTTTTAAATTTTGAAATACCAAAAAAAAGGAGAGGGTGATACGGAGGATTTGGGTGTGACAATTAACAAATATGTTATCTTCAGTGATAACTGGATTTTAAGATATTAAAGTGTTTCCGACCAATACATATTATCATCATTTCAACCGATGGACGGCTACTGCTGGACTTAGGTAAAATTACAAGTAGGTCTCAAAAACAAATGTAAACATCACTGCAGGATTCTCCAATTTTTGATGCTGATTTTGTCACTAATTTACTACAAAGAAATATTCTTTTGTGAATATAAAAACGCTAATAATTTAACAGGCAAAATCTGCCTGCGAGAAGGTGATCCGGCGCGACATCGCACGGACATACCCTGAACATGATTTCTTCAAGGAAAAAGATGGTCTTGGACAGGAGTCTTTGTTTAACGTGATGAAGGCCTACTCATTACATGACCGCGAGGTCGGTTACTGCCAAGGCTCTGGGTTCATCGTGGGTCTGCTTTTGATGCAGGTATACGTCTTTTAATGATATTATATCGTATATAGTCGTAAAACTTGTAATACTGCAGTTACAAATCTATTTTGATTATTATCACTCAAAGCTATAGCTACTCGTTTTATTATCTAATAATAATGGATCATCTGATCGTAAACGACACGTATTGAAGAGACGCGGGTACGATCGTCATTGAGCTTCAGCTTCCGGCGAAGGAACACATCGTGACGAAACCGATATGTTCCAAGAAATATAGCTTTTGTTGGTATATAATACCCGCCAACCCGTGCTTAGCCAGCGTGGCGGATATACGACCTTGAATAGAGAGTTATCTCTCACAAGTACGTACACCTTTTTGAGAGTAAACCAAGTAGTGGGAACGTTGAGAGAGCTGTTCATTATTGTTTTGCTATAATTTACAGATGCCCGAAGAGGAGGCGTTTGCTGTGCTAGTTAAGATCATGCAACAATATCGTATGCGTGAAATGTTCAAGCCAAGCATGGCTGAACTCGGTTTATGCATGTTCCAACTAGAAAACCTTGTACAGGAGCTGCTGTCTGATTTGCATGTACACTTTCAGGCCCAGGTGAGATATAGCTACATAATATCCTAAAGCTAATGTAACAAACGTACATACCATGTTTAGTATTTTAATAAATTCGGTTAGAGTGATTGACAACTATTCCTCTAGTGTTAAGTCGTGATGTGGTCTTTTCTGATAAAACGCAATAGCTTATAAATATCCTATTGACTCTCCTTTTGGTCATGTTGTTTCATCATCATCAGCCGATAGACGTCCACTGTTGGCCATAGGCCTCCTAAGATTTCCACATTAGTCTGGTAGGGATTTATACGGAGGAAGAAATGTTATTTAATTAAAGCTTATTATTACATACACTAAAGTACAACTCATTCATTCTTAGTCCATACTCATTACCTTTCAAATCTTTCAAGCAATTATCTATAAATAGGTTAGACAGCCACGGCGAGGCCACACATTCCTGTCTAACACACTTCTGGATGCTAAACCAGTCTGAGTAAGCACCGTTTATCCTGACACAAGCACTGAAACTCTCATAAATTGATAACAGTGCTCGTATCAGCGTGTTCAAATGCCTCCTATCCGCAGATGATCAAGTTTTATTATCATCATCGGAGAGGGAGTTTCAAGCAATGTTAGACATGGGGCATGGTGCTTTAGCAAGCAAAGGTATGAAAGTGAATGTAAACAAGACGAAAGTAATGGTTTTTGAAAGAGAAGAAGGTATGACAAACTGTGACATTATGATTGAGGGACAACAAAGTGGAACAAGTGAAAGAATTTGTATATCTGGGTTCACAGTTTACGAGAAATGGGAAGTGTAATGGTGATATACACATATATATATGTTATGCTAAAGTAACCATTTTGCTAAAAACTCAGTTACTATGACTTAAAATTTTGCAGGGCTTCAGTACAACAATATATGCCAGTAGTTGGTTCTTGACATTGTTCACGACGACTTTGTCTCTGCCCTTGGCATGCCGCATCATGGACGTATTTCTTTCTGAGGGTCAGGAAATTATATTCAAAGTAGCGTTAGCGATGCTCACATTAGGAAAGAATGATCTCCTTTCACTTGATATGGAAAATATTCTTAAGGTGAGTGATCAAGGTTTTTTTTAAATAAATAGGTTATAACCCTGGTTCTTAACGACCGGGTATTAAGTGGTGACATGGTGTGCGATGATAAAAGGCACTAGTCAACTGTCTATTCACTCTTCTGTTAAAAACACTTGTGTTGTATTTAAACGAAAGTTATATTATGAATTAAGGTATACATCAAAAATACAATAAAAAAAATAGAAAAGATTTACCACCAGTTGGGGAAAAGAGACGAAATCATTAATCATCATCTCTATTGAACATAGGTCTTTTGTATTCTCAAAAATACGGTTTTGCGCTGTTTGTGTTCAGTAACTTCAATCAATAATACTTGTTATCAATTACAGTACATTCAAAAATCACTTCCGGCGAAAGTGGAAGCCGATCAAGATAGTTTTATGAATCTAGCTTATTCTATAAAAGTAAATCCGAAAAAGATGAAGAAGTTAGAGAAAGAATACACGGTTATCAAGACAAAAGAGCAAGGCGACATCGCAGCCCTTCGGGTGAGTTTGTGATGAAGCTTTCTTCTTTGTTCACTAGGATTGTGTTGTAGATGCACCTTGATAGTTATTTCTATTACTGCCGTCACTATTCGTTTTTATTTTTAATATCGTAGACTATATCTTATAAAACTTCTTCGGTCGTCGTCCTCAGCGTATAAAAAGGTTGCAGGATCTAATTTCGCAACACTACCGCGGTAAAAAATGGTATACCAGAAAAAAGTTTGTATTATCATTCTAACCTTGACCGTGTGATTAAAGGAAAAGAAAACTACTACAAAAGAAGGGTATATTCTTTTCTGGTCATTACTCATTCTGTGTATATTTATTTTACTATTCTGTCATCTTTTTACGACGAAACATTTATCCGCAGTGTCTACGTCAGGAGAATAAACTTTTAAAGCAACGCGTAGAATTATTGGAGAAAGAGAGCTCAGCCCTCGCTGAAAGGCTTGTAAAAGGGCAGGTCGATCGCGCTGAGGGAGAAGAGGAAACGTTCGCCCTCGCTAGAGAGGTGCAGGCGCTACGCAGGGCCAACGTCGACGCACAACAACGACTAGCCGTCGCCCAGGACGAGATACGATCTTTGGAAATGACTATAGCGGAGGTATGTTTATGGGGATTTGGAGAACATTTGCACGTTTGCGTCTCAAAGGAATAAACTGTCTAAATACCGAACATGGTCAAAATCGGTTTTTAGGTCCCGGTCTTTTGCAAGTATAAGGCGGTAATCGTGCAATGATTTAATATATTATTTTTATTATATTTATTGCTTCACAACCCGAAATGTCTACAGTATAAGAATGCCTAATGGCATTATGTGCGCTTTTTTATTGATCTATTTCTATTGTATTTATTAATTTGTTTCGTCTACGACAATGTTTTAAATTAAAATAATTTTAATTCCTTCTAGAATAACTCACGACAGTCGTCACTGGAAGGCACAGAGGGAAATAATGCTAAGGGGGAGGAGCTGGCGCGGTGCCTTCAACGCGAATTGATTCGTGCTCGATTATATGCAGCTGAGAGGGATGCAGCCGAAAGAGAGCTCGTCGCCCGAATAGCGGAACTGGAAAACGAAAATAAAAGTCTGCGCAGGCAGCAGGTCGACAACAACGTCGCTCACCTACAGGTTACAGCAAATATATAACTTTGTATCAGTTCTTTTTGACGATGTGATGAAAAGAAGGACATGTTCACAGACGGGTGACAAAATGAGTTACGCCGGTTCATAACAATGTGGAGTTACTTGGAATGTTACACACTGCAACACATAAGCTTGTCGCCATGGAAGACGAGATGTTAAGATTTGTAATGTGTAATGTTTGTAGTCTGTAATTTTATTAGCTACAACTCTCTTGAAGCTGGAACACATAATATGTTTCATCTAGAGCTCTCGCTTAGTCAACAATGACGGTCGTAACCTCCAAAGCCCACAAACCCGAAAACCCTTTTAGTCCTCTTCTACAACAAGCAGGTCTTCCTTTAGTCATATTCTTAATAGCCTGAGACTAGAGGGCAAAGTATGAAGGATACCTACTAAAATGACAGCACAAAAAACATTACATCACTTACTAAGAACAGAGTATTTATTATAGTACAGTATGATTGTTCCGATGAACTAATTGTTTATAGTGTTTACGTCACTATACCTTGTTTTATGGGTACTTAATATATTAAGTATATTAATGTATACATTAATATATCATACCAGGACGAATTGATTGCCGTAAAACTTCGCGAAGCCGAGGCCAACCTATCACTGAAGGAGCTAAGCCAGCGCGTTACAGACCTCTTGGAGTGTTGGCAAAAACACTTACAGGTTAGTTATTTGTTAATAAATTGACTCTTCAGAGCTGCATATAGTGATGAGATACCTGTCTGCTCTTTATCAGTCGGCGCGCTGTACATTGTTCTCGATCGCGTGCATATGTAATGTGTGGTCATCATTTGACTCTAAGAATCAGACGAGGCAAAGATGGCGTCCGTAGCTATGATATAAGAGCGGCATACTGTTGCCACTTGTGCACATTTTACTAGAATTCTGTCAAACATTTTGTAATTCTCATATCTAAGTCCAACGTCGATTAATATTAGTTATATATTAACAATTAGCATTTTTATAAGTTGCAACACTTGCTACTGTGTATCATCATAACATACTTTATACAGGAACATAAACAGGAAGTGCCTCCCGTTCCGTCGCAATCTAATGTAGTCTCCGACATTATGGCGACGCCGAAGAAACTCCTCCGAGCTTGGGAGGGAAGGTCTTCTGACGTGCAAAAATTGGAAGAAGACCTAATGAGCACCAGAATCCGTGAAGTTGAAGCCTTAACCGAATTAAAGAAGTTGGGGCTAAAGGTTAGCGTATCTTACTAGTACGATAGTTTTAACGTATTGTTAGGAAGTTGCAAACAAAACCATTATTAATTTTAATGACAAACAATCATATGGAAATATTATTGTATATCAGTTAGACGAATTTTATAGATAACTAATTTCTATTTTTATAGTTAATCGAACCTCTTATCTCAAGCTCCAAAGCGACGAGTGCAAGTTAGTGTTGAGTAATGTTTACTCTTACATAGTATTCATAACTTTCATAATTCCAGGTTATGGAGCTAGAAGCTCAAGTTCAAGTTTCTACAAACCAGCTACGAAGACAGGACGAGGAGGCAAGGCAGTTGAGAGAAAATTTGGATGCGGCGCTCCAAAGGGAGAGGGCTCTGCAAGTGAGACAGCGAGAATTCCAATACAAATATTCTGATTTGGAAAGCAAAGTGAGTAACTTGCTTGTCTTTAGTTATTTAGTCATACTTCCTTTTTTAATGAATCTATTCTTGTTTTTTAATTATATTATATATAATAAATGTTCACAATATCATTTCAGGCAAAATACGAATCCATGCAAGCTAATATTCGTAACATGGAGGACGCACAAAAGATTGCGGAACTTAAAACGGAAGTGTCAGAATATAAGCTCAAAGTAAGTTTAACGGCCTTGACGATCCTACATAATTACAGCCTCTGTACCTAACAAAATCCCTAGTAATAGGTAGGTCTCTGGGTCGGTTCAGAGGCCACATATTATAGAGTTTGGATGGTAGCAGGAATTATTGAACTCGCCTGTCTAATCGTCTCCTGAATATTATAAATCATCTGTCTTAACAACGAGTCTTTTAACACCAAAGTAATATATTGAAAATAAGGTCAATTATTAGAACATGCTAGATAAAAAACATTCTTCATTAATTCAGAATGAGGTTATGGCAACGGAGGGTGAGTTGCGGAACAACATGGACGACTCGGACAGAATACGCGAAATGCAAGAACAACTCGCCGAACTGAAAGCAGAGGTATTTATAAATTTTAACCGAATCGCTTGCTTAACGTTATTCTAAGTTATTTTTGGCACATTGTTTAATATTCCTGGAAATATAAACAAATGGAATATCAAACAGACCTACGAAAATAGTTGAGGACTAAGTGTACGCAAACACTTTTTAATATAAAAAGAAATCATAAATTGTTTCAACTAAATAATTTTTTTAAGTGACACTATATCCATTTAAATAATTAGCACCTGATAAAATAAAAAAAAAATGTACTGTGACCTGACAAATGTCACTTAGTATTATGTGCTCAGTTATCACCCTTATAATAGAAATGGTTTATGCAAATTGTTCCCAATATTATTGAATTGACTCTGATGAGTATTGTTATACACTGGCAATCTCATTGTTTTTGTGTAAATGCTTTATCTTTAGAGAACCTGTTAAAGAAGTAAATATGTCACTGTAAATTTTAAAGTATATTGTAATATTATGGCTATACATTAAGTCCAGATACTGAAATTAGTGTTCTAATAAATTGACATTTTTACTTTTTAAATACCCTGTAAATTTCATCCCATTCCGATTATTAATCGATTTATTTTTCCAATCGATGCCGTGTCACTTCGAATTAACAACACCACTATGTAAGTTTGTGCATTAACGCTTTTTTATTTCATTCGCTTTGTCTGTCTGAATAGTCTTTCTAAAAAGCCTTTTTTAAAAAATTTGGTTAATAGAATTTTAGAGATATACCATCTCCAGAATAATAAAACCATTAACAGGCATATTTTATAACAAAATCAATAATTACTGATAGTGTTATACAATAAATATAGATATGTATATATATATATATATATATATATATATATATATATATATATATATATATAGGATTATTTTACTACATAATTGCTCACGTTTATCTCGCTAAATATTAAAGCACGCTTATACACCATGAAGCTAGGGTTGCTGAACTTCAACGGTGCTTTTTTTAGGAGACATCAGAGCCCTTTCTAGTGCACTTGAAGTCAACAAGCACATTTTGGCGTATTATAACAGTTAGTGAAAAGCCCACATAACTCTGATGCCCCATAATAGATTTTTTTTTTAAATTTAGCCTCTTTAAAAATTTATCATGCTATAATTTTGCTGTGTAAAAATTCTCTAGCAGAAAAGTCTTTGTTTAAGGATATTCTAAAATAAAATGTTTCATAGTAAAATTGACACCCATAAACGTTCATGTATGGTAACTTCACTAGTCTATTTGGTGCTTTCTATTTGATACAGCACAGACAACACAGAACCCTCCACCGGTCACCGAGCCAAGGAAGCGGCTCGGGGTAAGTTTCTGTTGGCTTCTCTCTTTTTACATCAATACATAATATAAAATTGGAGTGTTCATATATCTATTTTTCATATCATTGGACATATTAAAGAATTAAATTTGATAAAAGCTTGCATGTTGAATCCATAAATCTACTCTGGTTTGTCTATAGTGTATTATATGACTATTTTAATAAAAATATACAAAGTGAATGATTTAGCAGTGTACAATGTTATTGTAAAGTGTTATTCAACATGCAGTGTAACAGTATCACTTGCACAGTCTTATTGTTCTATAAGACATATATATGGAGATTGTATATATATAGTATTTTCTACATACATTGTACTCAAAAGCAAACCAATCTGTACTTTTCATCAGTGTAATGCCTGAATTGTTTTTGTTTTAATAAATTTTTATTAATTTTCCTAAATATCTCTCAAATGATGGATTGCTTTTGGTGTAGTTTTCAAGTTATATAGGATTTTTTCTTTTTCTTACTTATAATAGTGCTTGCTTTGATACACCACTTTTTTTACATATGATTTTACATTTTGCTCAATTTTTATTTGTAACAATTTAGAAGAGAAGAAAATACTGTACAATTAATGTTATTAGTCCAAACATAAACAAATTGAATAAATCAAAACGTTACATTTTTACCATATATAACAAATGTTAAATTTATTATATATTATTTAATAAAGTAAATAGTTAATGTTAACTGACTGGTAAACTTGATAGTGGGGCAAAACATAAGCGTTGTTTTTGTTTTGTTCACATGCACATTTAGATACTTTTATGTTGTATCGATTTATCATCGGGGCTGTGCAATGCACAATGATCAAGACATGTAAACACATACATGAACCACATTTTTTTTTGTCCTCATATTATATTACATACATTAAAAAAATAAGTTTATCATTAAAATATGCTCAACAAAGTGCTATATTTTATCAGACTTCAGATGTAAGGGACAGACAATTCTTCTCAGAAGTAACCGAAAATATTTGGTAAACTTTCAGAAAAGCAATTTTTCAATGATCTGCGCTTGGGCTCAAAAACCTTTATATATTTTTGTTATTATAACTTCTTGTGTTAAAAGTGGAAAAGGAGATAGTAAGGCGCGTTTATTGTAGATTGATATGTAGATATTTGTATGTGTTAAAGTAGATAGCTGAAAATGGATCTTTGAATAAATTTCGCCGACGGGCCTTTAGGTGATTGATACAATATTTAAGTGATTGTATTGTATAAGCTATTTGCCAGCGAATTCTCTAATCGTCAAGTATGTAAATATCATAAGTCACATAAAGGCTTGTGTATTATTTTTGGGGATCCCAATATACCATATTAATTATCAGAAATATGCAAAATTATTTTGTTTCCCTTTTCATCTGATAAATAATATCATTTGATATAAGATTATTAGTAACTACGCCTATCACAAACTAAAGATTTAGTTATAATTTTATTTTATACAAAAAAATAAATAAAAACGGGTAATTCACTTACTAAACTATTTAATCGAATATCTTTTAACAGTCGTGATGGTCGTAGTGGCGCTTTATGGCTTCTTATTGACCAATACATGGTAACTTCACAGGTTATGAGACTAGAGGCTTGGAAGACAGGCGCTCTAGGCAGGACGGAGATCAGTCGGGCGGTTTCTTTAGAAGAGAACCTGGAGGACGACGACAAACTCAACTTAACACTGCGCCGCGAATCCACAACCTCACTCGACCTTAGCTCACGTAAAAATTCATTGTATTCAGGAAATTAATAATTTTCATTTGTATTTAATTATTTTTTATTAATATTTTCTTATTATTATTAATCTATTATCTAATTCGCCAAAGAGAAAGGCAAAAAATTAAATATTTTGTGTTTAAATGAAGTTGTAGAGACAAATGGCTCAGGGTACAATATTAAAGAGGCATTCCGGTGTTCTGAACTTACACATGAGGAACGATAAGAGTATCAATCAAGTGGCAAAAATGGAATCTGGACACTGTTCAAATCGCGTTTGAGATAATAAACAGCGCCGAGTCTTATAAAAATTTAACAACTGATTTCTAAACCTTGTTATTTATCTTTTGACCGAACATCCGCAATCCACACACCGTTATGGCATTTCGAAATTGCCAGCAACACCTTTGTAGAGAGTTATCTGTCTTATCACCAAACAAGTCGAGATCTAGTAGAAAAGAGAGGGTATGGTAGAGCGATTGAATTACACATCGGAGACAGGTGCCCATTTACCTCGGCCAGCACCTGTTATGCGTAAAATATCCACGGGATGCATCATCCGCTTTCAATTGTTAGGAGAAAAGACATCGCGTTCGCATAAGTGTTATATTTGGGTCTGCCTTTTCTATGGTTGTGAAATTTGGGTTCGAACGAAGGAACGATGTCGGCGATTAACCTAATTGCGATCGTATGCTGTAGACAACGGTCATGGTTACATGAGTGAGTACATAGAGAAGCCTGTATCCATTCAATTACCAGCATAAGTAATTAATAATCCACTGATACGTTTAAACTGAACGATTAGAGCTTGTCCTTTCGTCGTGTCATATGTCATATATAACTGCGTTCTATAACTTTCTAAGACATTGAAACGACAGTACTATATAGAAAACTTTTTTTTACTTAAACTCTTATGGTAACTAGTAGACTTATTACTTAAGGTAAACTGTAGTTAACTTTACTTTTACTATGAGTTTTAGTTTTACATATTTATAAGTATTAAATAAGGCAGTTAACTGTCTAGATTGATACTTTTAGATAGATATCGTAAGGTAATTATTCAATATTTCTTCCACAAACTTAAAGTAGTCTTTCTAGATTTTGTAGAACAATTTTTCTAGTGGACATACATATATATATATCACGGCTCGTTCCCAGTGGGGTAGGCGGAGACCACCTCTCTCCACTTGCTACCATCCTGGCACACCTCTTTCGCTTCGTCCACTTTCATGAGCATCTTCATGCTTACTCGTCGGTTGCGAGTACTCTTGACCCGGCCTTTCTTTAGGACATCTTCGATTTGATCGGAATATGTCTGCCCAGGTCAACCTGCACCGATTTTTCCAATCATTCTTACCTTTTATACCTCTTTCGTTAATCTTATTTCATCCATTCTTTCAACATGGCCGAACCATCTAAGCATCCTTTTCTCCATCTTTGTCACTACATCCTCGACCACGCCGCACCGCTCCCTTATCACACTTTTCCCCGCTTTATCCAACAGCTTCACTCCAGTTATACTTCTGAAGCTTCTCATCTTCACAGCATTGTTCCCACTTTCACGTTATTTCTGCCATACATCAGTGTGGGGATCAACACGCCTCTATGCACAGCCAGTCGTACTCTTTGTGATACGTTCCGGCTATTCATCAAGGGATGAAGTGCCTCATTCACTTGATCCCTTTCAAAACTCTTCTTTCAACATCACCATTACACTTCCCATTTCTCGTAAACTGTGAACTCAGATATACAAATTCTTTCACTTGTTCCACTTTGTTGTCCCTCAATCATAATGTCACAGTTTGTCATACCTTCTTCTCTTTCAAAAACCATTACTTCCGTCTTGCATACATTCACTTTCATACCTTTGCTTGTTAAATTGTATGCGTTGTCTGCTTGTTGCTTTTCTCTCGAGGAGCAGTTTCATCCCGCATCTTATGGAGCATACACCCCTAGAATGAAGATGCAAGTAAGGCCAACCTTCAACCTCATCCAGATGAGTCGAGGATTCACACAACCAAAGTCAGTCACACATTTGTTCATTCTAGCAGAAAGCAGCACATCAACTCCCTGACAGCCTCTGCTAGTTTCACGGACTCCTGGCCTATAGGCTGTGTAAGGTCCATGTATAGTGGTGTCGCATCCTTTCCTCTTGGTTCCATTCACACACAGAACATCATTTCTTCTTTCCTTCATCATCTCACATCATCAATTCTATCTTTCATACCTTCTCTAACATTCAAAGTAGCAAAGTGGCTATTCGCGGTCCATCTTTTGCTCCCACGTGAAACGAGACGTAAGGGGTTGCGAGCCTCGTCGGCCACCGCCACTCTGGCACCAAATAATGTATTCCCCCATTGCGCTCCCAAGAGTAGCAAGGGAAAATAATTGTCTACCCAAACGGAGCCCCGCGTGGTTGGGCAAGGTTAGCCTTGTCTTGGGCGCACCCGGTCCCAGGGCAATGGCACGCCAATCCCAGACGCGCCGCTGGGCTGGGCACGCAGCACTTGGGCACGACTTACCACGGGCTTGTACCGCAGAAGTTATTTATTATATATATCATTCTGAGATTATAGATTCTTTGACCGTCACCGAAAATTTTCAGTTGTCGCTTTTGATTTTGATATATCAAGTCCACTGATAAATCTATGCGAATGAGAAAAAAAACTACTCAAGTCCTTTATAAAGTTGTTTGATACGTATATAAAAACAATGTGCCAATAAATGAATACAAATGAATGATAATTTAATTATGTCAAGCACACGCGCATGCGCACACGCACAGGCACACGCGCACACGCCCTATCCAGCCCGCACCGCACGCGTCCCGTGCTAACTTACTTAGTTACTAGTAGCTCCGTGCCGGCTAAGTTTGGTGCGGCGGTGTGGAGCATGTTAAACGAAGCGTTTCTATTTTCCCATAAATTAAAGCGATGCTTCTATTTTTTACTAGAATCTTTTAATGGTAAACGTCGCACACGTTAAAACTATACTTAACGTTGACACATTTAGTTAAGTGAAAGGCATCCGACTGCTGCCGACCGACTGGGTTCGTCAAATATATTATTTACGGCTCTTCAAGTTTTCCTTTTACATATTATATACACACACACACATACATATATATAGGTGTGTGTGTGTGTGTGTGTGTGTGTGTTGGTAGTGTGTAGTGTAGTGTATAGGCGGAAAGAGTCGGTTTGTATGTTTCCATTGTAACATTTAATATAATATATTAAAACATTATTTTCTTAATTTATTTAATAGATAACATTTTGTTTGCACCAAGCTTGTTGGATCTCAATTCACGCTTTGATTTTTTTTTTATTATTATTATTATTATTAGTTTACAAAAGAAAGGTTAGCGCATATTATTGTTGTAAAACAAATTATACATAAAAAGTATTAACTTGTATAATGTATATAAATACATTTAATTCATTCCATGTCTTCTTTACTAGTAATTTATTTTACAAGTAGCTTTAATTTCACTTATGTTAGCTAAATGGCGAAATAGGGTTCTATTAATTTAATTAAATAATCACAATGATTAGTCTAAAGTATCGCTATAATCAATTTAGTTTTTGTAATATTATTTATTTCTAATAGTTTAATTTGCGTTGCTTGAAACAAAAAAACAAATCATTTATCTCAGTGTTTTCACACTTAACCAACTGATAAGTTTACTAAGCCCAGTTTAGTTAATTCTCTATCCAGCACAACACATAACCGGTCTCTAAGGGACTGAATTAATTTGGCACTATGAAATATTTTACGTAACTTAACGATCGCTAATGAAATATTTTAATTGATAATGTAAATACTTAATTTTGGAAACGTTTACACCAAACAAAACCAATGTATACATCTTGGTTGTCCTGTCAATATGAAAACAATAAATAAGCTCAACCGAAACAATTTACTATTCATATAAGAGTACTTAGTTAGTTTAGTTAGTTTGTTTGTGTGATTTTTAAAATTAACCGTTGATTGCAGTAGCGGCGTAGTTAGTTGTTATTACAGTAGATTAATATATTATTATTGTTTTAGATCATCTAAAATAGCATCTATAACCATAACAATCACGTTTATCTTCTGCATTAATTACAACAATCAATTCGGCTCAAGTTTGCATTCTCGTTACAATATACACCTGAAATAATAATAATAACATATACCACTTTAATTATACGCCACGTGATATATATAATTACAAATTAATGTAAACGGAAATCACCATGAATCCATTGTAAAGTGTAACTTAAGTCCGTCTGTTGTCAATTATTGATTGGAGCGATTTGAAACGACACGAACTGCTTTCGTACAATCAACTATTCGTATATCTATATATATATATATATATATAGTAATATATATATATATATTACATATAATATATAATACTCAATAGGTAATTTTCCATTGACAGGAGATTGTGATATCTCTATATTTATCCTCAATTACTTGTCAAAAACTTAAGTTATTACTTAACATACTAAAACTGTTAAGTTGTATACCGCTTAGCATTCACACTACTCTAGCAGAACTGATCGATCTGGAGACCTGCGGTGGCTTATGCCCAGCTGTGGGCGTCTATCCGCTGATTAATGATGACCATTTAATTTTGTTTATGGATATGTAAATCAATATTTTTAAGGGTTTTTACCATTTACATATCACGACATTGACATAAAGATGTGCACACAGATATACATAATAAGCGCACCTACAATTGAGATGAGTTTTATATACATTTTTATTGACATTAAGAATACGATTTTTTTTATACTCAATGTGTATAACGCCTGTGTTGTTCAGTATTTGATAGTTTTGGCAGCTACAGTGTTTTTTTTCCTATAGATTACTATTAACAGTATTTTTTTTTATTTTTTTTATTTAAGAAGTATTTTTTTTTTATATACATAAGTTACTCAAAATTTGTTCCGTCTGTACGGTGCGACCAATTTCATAAAACAAATGTTAACATAATAATAAATGTTATGTTATCGGTTTGTACCTTTTTAGATATGCTACATAATTGTCCATACGATCCACACGGTCCACACGATCCACGCCAGGGGTCGACAACTTGCGGGCCGTATGCGCTGTTCCTCGGATGTGCTAGTGGCGGTTCTTTAGTTCCATACGCATATTCATATTATTCATTTTATAAAACAAAAACATTTAAAAATCGTTCTGAACTGATAAACGAACGGTAGGCACCATGCCCAACTCTCGGCCACTTACACTCGCCTCTCACGGTCAATAATACCATTTATATATATATATATATCACCTAATTTCTTGTGAAAAACATCACTATTTATAAATAGATATTTTTGTTATGAATGAATAGATTATCAAAAAACTACATTAATTGTTGGCAAAAAAAATGTAGTGGCTGTTTAAAAACTTCCACCAAATTTCAGGAAATTTCTAAACAGCAATATTCAACCGTTCGTGGTGCAACGAGTGCCGCGACCTCTGGTACATAATGCCGTGGTTTCGTGGAGTTAGTTGCCTGTGCTAGTGTCGCATTAATCAACTGTGTCCGCTATCCACGACCACATTCTGATTCTGTTCAATATCTTGCAACGAATGGTGTTACTGTCGTACACTATGTTATCGGGTTTAACTGATCGGTGAATAGTTCCGACATTGATACAGCAGCTTATGTTTAACCAATTGATTATTATTGATTTAGCACGTTACTCTTCCTTCATACCTAAAGTTGATTTATGAGTCGCAGCTGATCGAGTGGGAAATATTTACTTTGTACATACATTTATACATGTTGATACTTTGTAAAACATTTAATAAAGCTGTGCAATATGAGAAATTGTTTTATTTCTACTGTTACATAGCGCAAACGCTCATCGCTGGTAGCCACCGGACTCAAACAGCGCAACACCCTGTTTCGTGGAACAGCAGTGGACGTCCATCGGTAGGTGTGGTGATGATAATGATAACTCATTACCTATATACCAATATACCTATGTGCTTTAAGTGCGCAAGCGAACAAAAACGTAACATAAACATTATTTCCTGCCTCTATTGCAGCTCTATGGATTTTTATACTTAAAGTTCAAAATTTTTTTGTAATTTGACGTGATTTTATTAGAACTTCATTACATAATGTTCTTTTTACTATAATACCAAAAGAGTCATGTCAAGTAACCTTTTTTTTTACTGTACTGAAAAAACGTTTGAGCCCGAAGGTATTGATAGGTTACGTACAACGGGTGATAATTACAAGAAGTTTCTTGTTCTATTCGTCGAAGCCACGTGATGAGCAAAGTGATCAGTGATGGTGTAGGGACGGCTTCCCGCATTGTGACGCTCGATGATATTACCTGCATCGAATCGGTGCTACCCTCCTTGAGCTTGACTCGAGGTAAATATTGGCACAGCAATTTCACAATCTATCGTACCCTACAAATTTGAATACAGTAATGTTTACTGACTACTGTTTTTGAAATTTAAAAATCATTCAATTGATAATTCGACAATCTTAGACACCTTACAAAGAACCTGTGTCCAAATGGACGTCCATCGGTTAATATGATGATAAATCTTAGATAAGATTTGTTGGGCCAGGAATGTGCCGCAATCACTATACACGTAGACATCTTTGAGGGAGGCCCATCTATCTTGTAGTTGTATCTTCAGTAGGAGAAAAACTGATGATCACAGGAGAAATAAAACTAGTGCTGTGTTAAAGATTTATATTATAATTATATGAAAAGTAAGGCACATAACACATTTTTAATATGTTAATAAATAATATTAAATTGTTTGTTAGCATTTTCCAATTTAAATACTAGTTTTATTCAATGAGTTTCTTGTTAGTAAATTAAGTGGGAACACCAAGTTGTCTAATGAAATGTATAGATGTAACTCATGCCATGTTTTTGTATTTAGTGAATAGATTGTACAGCACACGCAGGGTTGACTTGAGGTCCAGATTCACGATATCTAAAAAAATATAAACTAATACATGATCATATTTTATTTCACTAATACTCAAGATTTATAACACCTGCTTAATTTGGAAAGAAATTCATATAATATCCTTACATGAACAGTTCTTAACTCTGCCTTTTAAGACTCAGAGCTTTCACACAAAAATAATAAATTAAGACTGTATATATTAATGAGGGGTTGGTGGATGTCACACTCATGTAAGCAGTTGTTTTTGAAACATGTCGGTTTCCATGTCCTTAATCTCAAGCTTCCCACTCGAGCTGTGTGAGGATCCTTGTCGCAGCTTGCTGCTCGAGATATACAGTGCGTACAACAATTCTTACAATCTGAGTTATTGTCTTTAGATGTACACAAAAAATAAATGAATATCAATTATTCTTATTCATATTAGTTTGGTTTAATTCTTATAGGAATAATTTTTGCATATGTGTGTTTCACACATCTTTAATATATCTTTTGAACCTCTCTGAAACATTTGATCCACCTCTAGACCTGGTAAGCAGAGTTGCAATTAATTACTAAGGTTTTATGTCCATTACGATTGTATGGTAAAACAAAATGTAAATTATAATTGTAAGCTCAATGTTCAGGCAAGGAAATAATGTAAAACTTAGATACCTTCAGGTCGTGCTTTGGGCTTAGCAAGCCCTACATCTTGCATCAATTCAAATGCGAAAGAAACGTTGTGAACTTTCTGATCGAAATCTTGAGGCGTCAGATGGTAGTCGTAAAGTGGCACAAAGAAGCCTTCTAGCAGGCCCATCAGCAGGCATAAGTACACGCCATCATGGAACTGTGTATCCAGATCCATCACCTCCAAGTTTACTTTGCTTAAGTGTTTATTCACAAAGGTTATCAGTGACTGAAAATTAATTAAAGTATTGTGAACATAGCACAATGACATTTGGAAGAAAAACTCTGTAAGGAAGTAATTTAAGTTTTTAATCTTCTTCACTATTATATATGTGAAATGCATAAAACCTGCAAATAAAAATTTCAGAAATTGAAATTAGTATTTTTGAATATTTATTTGCCTATGAGGCTTTAAATCAGTTACCTTTTTAACAACTTGTAGTTTGTCTGGTGCATGGTCAAACAAAGCATCAAATGCATCCCGCTCACACTTCATACCAAGGTCATCGTAAGTTGTTGTGATGTCTTCTATATAAGTTCTGTGAAGCATTTACTAAGTAAATATGAGCCTGCAGCATTCAAAGTAGATGATGTATTTGTTTTAATTTATAAAGGTTAGAACCATAAACTATTTTATAGTAAAACGGTTCTGAACAAAATGTAAGGCAGTGAAATAATCACCCAACGTAATCACACAAAAACATATTAAAATGTATGACTTGTTACCTATGTGAAAGTTGATTCGGTGCATCTTTCTTGACAACCACAACATTGACGCTTACATTCTCAGGGAGACGAACAGGCGCACGGAAGTGACGCGCCAGAGCCACCAGCAGATGTAAAATGGAAACCACATTCTTAGAATGAATAGAATCCACGCTCCACTTCTGTGATTGCTTAGATGTTCTAAAGAGCACCTATTGATTAAATAATAACTTTTATCTGTTTGCATAAAAAAATCTTTCCAAAATACAAACATGGACGGTTTACTGGTTGTAGGTATATGTTGCCAGAGTCTGTCTAGACAGTACATACCTAGGTATGTACTACTAGAACGCCTTTTACTGTCGCCAAACGGTACAGTGCAAACATTACTGTGTTCCAGTTTAAAAGGTGTTGTCGTTAACGAAATCACTGGGGTAACGAGACTTAACATCTTATGTGTCACGGCAACCAGTGCAGTGTGGTGCTACAAATACCATCTTAACCAGTGCCGCGTTGTTATGCGCCCGTGTATCACTTATCATCAGGTGCAAGTTCCACTTGACTCTGTTGAATAAAAAAAAAAATTATGTAACTTATAACCCTGTAGTTGAAGAATGTAGAAATTTATATTGTTTTAATTATAGAAAATTGAGTCACTAAACATGAACAACAACATCAGGCATAATGATTTCACATTTTGATAAGAAAAGTTTACTGTGAATGTATCTGAAGCAACTTTTAACACAACTTATTGTTAATTAAAGGCCAAAATATGTATAACTGTACTATATAGAGCCATATTTAGGTGCATTTGACTCTATAAAATTTAAAAGTTATTCAATAAAATGTTCCAGGAATTATGGAGATGAAATAATGTTTACTTGGTTTGAAACATTAATTAATCAAATCAATATATTTACCCTATTAACAGCCCTTAAGACTATTGCCAATTTTTGTCGCTGACCTTCCTCAGACTGTGTCACTTCTGGAACATCCAACTTAGTCTCTGTCAACTTCTCTAGTAACTTCTGTAAAACCTGACCATCATACAGATCCTCACTGATGTCCTTGACAATAATCCTCTGCATAGCAAGTTCATCATTTATCCAATCTATTAAAACTTGAATCAGCTCCTTAAGCCTAGGGTCTTCTAAAGATCTGGGTTCAATTATAGCCCGTTCTTCATTGTCATCTGTAAATTCAGTTACATCACTAATTGAGCTTGCAGCCATTACCTTAATGTGTTGAAATAAAACACTAATATTTTTAATATTACACCAACTAAAAACCAGTAAATGTGTTACTGTAGTGTTATCTTTGTAAGGACTGCACAAAACAAGGATAATTTATGATAAGTTAAAAATAAATTATTGACAACAATATATTATCGAGTGGTCCTTCCTTTTAAATGTGATGAGCTTTTCATTACACAACCACATATAACTTGTTTACTGTTACTTATTTTATACAAAGCTTACTATCTAAAATATGAAAAGTAGAAAAAACAAGTTCAAAAAATTCTCTCAAAACGTTAGTGACCTTGAAGTGTTAGTGGACATACATTTATTAAAATATTTCATCAAAGGTAATTCACACTTGTGGCAATACAATAAACAATTATTGTATAACAATTTAATCTTATTATTTTGTATTTTAACTGTTGTCCTTATAGAAATATAAATTTTAAAACATATTCTCACGTAGGCTGTATTCTTCTGGTGGAATTTCTGGAGCAGTTGGACTTCCTGGTGAGTCAATTGCATACTTTCCCTCGGCTTGAACATCTTGAACTGTATGTGAATATTTCAAAATAATTAATAGTATCTTAAAAATAGCTTTCGGAGTAAAATTGTACATTAAAATATTGGATGAGGTAATTATCTATCATTACGCATCCCACAACTTTCGTAAACATTAAAATTAGATCAGCCTACCTTCCTTTATACGTTTTTTCCGTCCAATTGTACCAATTTTATCCCAAAAAGACTCTTCCTTATCTTCCTTTTTGGGCAGAACAGGTGTTTTGGGTGATTTCGGGCGTGGTGAAGACATTTTCGAATTAGCCTACAACTAGCAGATGAGTCATATGCTTGTAATTTGAAGTAACAGAATATAAGTTAGAATTTTGTTAATAGTTGCAATGCATTTGTACAATAGACGTACTTATTAATTGAAAATTAATAAATTCTTTACTTGAATATTTACCTCTAGCAGTTTATGAAAAGAAATACATTTTTTATCTGTATAGTCGAGTGATTATGACATTGAACACCACTAACAATGTAGATGCTCTTTTATTTTCAGTAAATTAAAGTTTAGGCAGTAAAATAAAAATATAATTATAAATAAAAATATATGTTGCAAAAAAATTAACAATAAAAAATATTAAGACAAAATTGTTTTCATTGATTTCTGAATCTTCAGTCGATAGATTTTCACTGCTGGACACAGGCCTAAGATCTTCAAACCTTACAGTCAGAATGATCTTCGATACCATGGAGCACTTGGCGCCGTTTTTGTAGAGGTTTAAATGGGAGGACTATTATCTTTAATCCTCTCAATAAAAAGGGTTCATTTATATTAAATTATAATAATACCAGTTATTTAATTATGTTAACACAACTTCTATTAAATTTTAATCTAGAAATAGTTGAGACTAAAAAGGCGTTAATCTGGTGGTAAATGAACCGTTTCACATAACTGTATTTAGTATATAATATATACTGCAACATATTGCGATGAGACATAAATAACCTCAGTAATTTTAATAGCTGCAACGCCTTTCTAGCCAGAACATAGTAATGTTTGTTCAGTACAGTGTTTTTAAAATATTATAGAGGTTCAAATCTAGCTTAATATTAAGTAATATTTAAACTAGTAGTAAAAACAGTTTAGAATTTTTGAACATGCAACACTTTATCCAATAATTGATTTTATGTCTCATTGGTGGAGGCACTCCTGTACCTTTTTCATGATCTCATCCCAGTTACTATTTTTCGTCTGCGTTCGGTGGTGACGCTGTTTAGTCGTATGTTAAGTAGTGGTAATAAAAATTTAATACGAAGCTAAAAAAATAAACAAAATACTAGTTGATTGAATTAGTATAGATTTCCGAGCATATATCAAAAGTAGGTGTTAGCAAAGATTTTTAATTTTATATAAAAATTTAGGCGATATTTTAGACTAGCATAATATGTCAAATAGTGTAATCATTCCTAAAAATAGCTTCAAGATTATATTGCATCACATGTAAGAGATGTAATCGTGTTTATAGTAGTTTGTTTTGTATGTGGGCACTCGTGTTGCAGGGCTCAAAATGGAAAAGAACAGTAATCCGCCGCCATATGGATGGGGGAATGTGCATACGATGCAGCCACCACCCGCAGCACCTCCAAGCTATTCTCAAGCTGTAGGTGGTGTTGGACCATCTAGTCCATACACGCCACAATATCCGCCTTGTAAGTATTAATTCTCTATATACTAATATTTAAATAGCCGAAAAATTCACATATGTGAAAAATGAGTAATAGTTTGGCCTTGTAACAATTTCGGTTATTACACAGCTGAGAAGCTCGTTTTAAAACAAACAGTATCCTGTATATTTTATCTTGTTACCAAAGTTATCACTATACAGTCAAAATAAACTAGTAGTATTCAAATGGCAAAATTTTTTGACACATATTTTGTTGCTCCCAATCAAACAAGACCTTTACTACTAGTGTAAATAGTTTACTTAATGATTGTGTAAATAATTATGAAGGAATAAGAAAATAGCTTGTAGTAATCTTGTATTTTTCAAATTATATTTAATACATGAAATTTAAATTAGGTAAACATATACATACATGATACTAAATATTAAATATACATTGAACATAATACTAACTATAAATTATTTTATCATTTAAACAAATATTTTACGGTTAGAATTTAATTGCCAGCTGAAAAAAAAAATTTGGTACTCTTTGCAAAATACCATCTCATAAGGTACTTCCTTTATCATGGTAGTTAGTGTTATAATTGGATTTATAATACATGCAATTGTATGTTTTCATGAATCACCAAAATTATGACATTAGGTTAGATTTAATATTTTCAAATCATCATACAAGATTACCATCACTTGACAGTTTTTATTATGATTATGCCTTTAATTATTAAATACTATCTTAAATTTATCAATTTTCCCATCAGTTTGGACTCAAAGTAATTCAGTTATCATGTACAAAACAATATTTTCCTGTTTGTATCTTTGTTAGCTTTTTGTTTTTGTTTTATTCAAATATGAAGAAAATCAATAATGGATTGTAATCCATTATTGATTTTCTTCGTTAGGTAGGTAGGTTAAAATTTAAATAAATGACAAAGATAAAGAGGATATTCAAATTTGAATTTATAAATTTTGTAAATCAAAGAGACACACAAAGGATATTTAAATTGTGGGTTCAGTTATTTACATGTATTGTTTTGTATAATAACAAATGTAGAGGCACCTCCAAGCTATCCTCAATCCTTATAATATTCTTTATGTTTTCAAATTGTCCAATTTAACATACTAGTGCTACTACAGCAGCATCCATGCTATCTTACATGCTATCAACATCTATGAAATTACTGGATTAATGAGATATACAATACCACAAATTGTACTAGACTAGCCACTCAACAATGTTAAAGTAAAAGTAAACAATGTATTAATTAAGAAAGAATATATAGTATTGAAGGGTACCTCATTGACGATAATATTTGGAAATAACTTGGGCTAATTCTGTAGCAGTATGTTACTTGGCATGTAGGACATATTAAAATTGAATAAAAAATTAGAGTACATATAGCCTGCTGAGTCTCTTGCGCCCATTATCTCAGCTCTGAGGCATTTCCTTTGTGAATAGTTTGTGGATTTTGACATTCAATAAGTGAGTGAATGTTCTTTCCTATGTTAACTTAAAACAGTGACTTTGACTTAATATAAACAGTTAGTTATTAAATGATTGTTTATTTTGATTAAATTATATCGTATTAAATTTCAATACAAAATATGACTTTTTTATATTTCCTCACCAATCATGGTGTTCTTTTATTACCACCTTAATTATTTCATGTTTTTTATTAATTGTTTGTACTCACTGAAGCATCTGGACCGCAAATCGTGACTACCGTGGTACCAGTGGGCTCTCATCCAACACACATGATATGCCCAAGCTGCCATGCAGAAATTGATACTGATACACGGACCAAGCCGGGCCTCATCGCATACATTTCTGGTGCCATCATACTCCTGTTGGGGTAAGACTAATCAATTGGTTATGAATATGATATTGCTTTGGACTCTTGTCTTCTTATTGTAAAGGGTTTTGACATATGCCTTAGTGTGTTCTTCATAAATAGAATCATATAAATTTTTGGTGATATTAGAACAGATGTAATGGACATGGTTGCACCAATGTTTGATTGCATATGTTTTCATTGCACACAATGATTTGTTTTTTTTTTTAATATTACTATTATTCATAGATGTGTCTGCGGCTGTTGCCTCATCCCATGCTGCATCGACAGCTGCATGGATGTGCATCACAAGTGCCCCAATTGCGGTGCTTACCTCGGCCGTTACCGCCGATAAATTATTCCACTTCGTCACACACTTCCTCCTGTAAGCGAGTTAAACTTCCTTGATCACAGCAAGGATTGGAAAAGTTAAAGGTTTCTACTTTCAAATGAATAAAGATCCTTTCTCCAATCGCTTTGGCAGTAGTCCTCCCTGCTCCCCTCCACAATTCGATTACAATTGCATTTATCACACACTTAGCGATATATCTCTCATACTGTGCCAATATATTCAAACATAACTTTTTACTTAACTTATTGTCGACCGTATATATATTGTAGTATCCATGTTAGTCTGTCTTAAATCTAGGATTGTATCTATTTTAAACTCTTTATTGTATGCACATAGACATTACAACAGATAGAGAACTGTTTAGAGGCAGTCACTGCCAGTCAATACCTGGTACCGTCTTGAGCACGTCAAGGAAAAAACATTTTAAACTTATTTTAAAACATATATCTTATAATAAGTATTTTACCTCGATTTCACGTGGTGTTAAGTGACAATGAGACCATGGCTGGTGAAGGGTCCTCACCCTGATTACTCCGAATCTCAATATACGAACAGTGTAATTAATCTACTTTTATTTCCTTGACGATCATTATTAGTTGTACTCGAATCTCCAAATGTTCGTGTATATATATATACATATACTAGAATTGTATGTGTTGATGTCTATATAATATTTACTTTTAATATCTAAAAATTCTAATGTTATCATTATTCTATTGAGTAATTAATTTGTTAGCGTTAATGTGTTGCTTTTGATTACTGTACGTTATTAATTTGTAAATATAATTTTGTAACACGCATGTGATAAAACAACATCATACATCCGCATCAACGATCCGTCGCATTTGTGTCTGGCAACAACGGTACAGCGATTACGTTAGGAGGTTTACACAACAAGAGACTGGGTGACATGTTTTAGATGTAAGTTTTTAATTGTGTCATAATTAACATAAGTACAACGCGAGTTATGTAAAGTAAATGAAAGGGGTATGCTATGCTATTGTGGATTACCACCGGCATGTTCAGCAGTGCATGCATTGTAGGCTGATGATGACACACCTGATGATAAAGTTTCAATCAAAATCACAACTCTTTTTTTATATATTAACTAGTTCTACTTAAGAATTAATTGCCACTATAATTTTAATGTTACCTAAAAACTTCTGACATCATAATATCTCCACGAGTATTACGATGTTATTTATTCAATATTGTATTAAAATGTATTTAAAGAAACTTACAAAATGACTGACTGTTGCGGCCACTTTAGGATGTGTTCATTTCAAGAAAATAAAAATATCACAATAATACATATGGAGATTAGTTTTTAAATCAAACGGTCTTCGGTTGTCCTACGAGACTACGATAATATACATTTATATTCAACTAGTAAGCGCACCTGTCGCGTGTCCATTGGTCACATACATATATCTGTGTAACACTATATTAATAAGATTTATACAATTTTTCTCTTACTACATCACAATGAATCTATCTGTCTAATGCGTTACTTTTTGTTGTTGCAACAAAATAAAATTACTACAATCTAAAACAATGAGGAGTGTTTTCATTATTTTATTCTGCGCAGTCCTTTAAACTCCGAATTGAAATCGATAAGTTATGACCGAGTAACCTTCCTTCGTCCCTATAACCTACAATTAAAGATTTTCATTTATGAGTACCCATCCTCTCATAATTCCCCAATTACTTCTAAAAATAGGCATAGTTTTTTTTTAAAGTCTCTTCTATCAATCGTTAACTCTGAAATATACTCTTTATCTCTCATCATATAGCACCTTAGTAAGTTATTACATATAAAGTTAACTGTTTTTAATTTTCAATATTCCTGCCATTACCGATATGATAACTGTTACGTACTCCCGGAGACCATATGTATTCCCAAACTGTTAGTCAGTACGCGTACTACAGTTTGGGAATCGCTAACCTAAAAGCTTTAGTCTATTCAGGGAGTAATGGCAAATAGGACCCATTATTAAGAGTTTAGGTGGAAATAAAATTAGTAATTAGGGATAAAACACCATCTTGGCAAGTCGGTCCCACGGGCTTGTCTATCCCGCGCAGGCATCGAAGAAATCTTGCCTTTATCACCTGGGTAGTAATGTCCATCATCCATTGCTATAGTATCCAACGCTTGGATTTAGAGTAGCCAATTATCGGCGGCCACTTAGGACGCGCTGGGCGATGGCTGAGGTTTCAACAGAGGTATCTCCTTTTGTTTGGCTCTTGTGTAAGAGTGCTAAACTTGACTCGCAGGAGCGCGCGCGCATATGTGTAGGTGTTTAAGGAAAGTGTAAGTCCTGGTGACCGTAAGCGACCACTTCCGTTCATTTTATCGTAAATTCGTGTGATTGGGGCTCTACTTGTCCTCCGATGTAAATGTGAATGTAAATAAATGACTACATAAATAAAACAACAGTAACTATTAACAATTAACTGTATTAGTTACAATTAACACTTCATAATTTACTACCACCAACTGCCAAAACTACCAGTACACAACGGTAAACATTTGACTTTTCATTTGAACACATGAAACACTATGTATAATTATATTACCAACATCGATGAACAGCTTGTTCAATATTTATGGACACCCACCCCACTTGCCGCCCCTACGGCCTAGACGCGAGGATAAAACAATGACCGCACAGTCCCACAACTTGTTATTGGTAATACCCGTCCACAGTCCGTACTAGCTTAACATTAATGCTTTTTATCTCTTTTTTTTCTATTCGGCGAAGCGACGAGGCGGCTAGGCCCGTTGCGCAGCCTTCGTTACCGCAGTTCGTTATTTGATTGGGGTTTGTTGCGTCCACCCATATACTGCGTTTGTGAGCGCGTGCGCATTCTAAACTGTTATAATGTATATTATATATTTTTGTTATTTTTATTCATGTCTGTAATACTTTGTGCTAACTCTCTAATAATATCCATATCTCTATCACTCAGATGTACGCATCTCCTTGACTCGGTGCATTTAAAATTGAAAATGGTATGAACAGCATCACAGAAACTATTTGTGTTGTTTATATTTGACAGTAGTTCTATGGGTGTGTTATGTCACTTGTACTGCTGTTCCAAGTCTTTGGTCGACTTCTTCTTCTGGACACTTTTCGTTTTTGGAATCACTTCTATGGCGTCTGGTTGATTCTTGGGGACTATCTTTTCCGGAGTATTACGGTCTAGAGGCGGTAAATCGAGCAGGTAAGGCACCATAGTTCGTGACTTCTCTTCATCTGAGAGCCATTCCATCTGTGTGACAGTTATAAGTGTTTGTCAAGTATATTTCAACAGTAACAAATACAATAAAAGTTTTAATTAACGGGAGGCCTATGTCCAGCAGTGGCCTTCTCATGGCTGAAGACGATGACGATGAATATTTTCGATCGACCACTTTCAGAAAGTCTGTAAAATAATCATAGACAAAGTAATAATGTTAGAAAAGTCTACCTTCTGTCGATGGTCGACGACTGCATCATCGCATATGTCGATACACATCTGTTCCGTTAAACGGCCGTCGTCGGAAGCGTACGCGGCCGCTTGCCAGGCCACGCCCAGTTTGGAGAGCGCACGACCGGACATGCCGCCAGTGCGCTCCGCTAACTTCTTGCATAGCTCTCCGTAGTCGAACTGCTC
The DNA here is from genome assembly GCA_029030555.1 of Ornithoptera alexandrae. Classification (NCBI taxonomy): domain Eukaryota; kingdom Metazoa; phylum Arthropoda; class Insecta; order Lepidoptera; family Papilionidae; genus Ornithoptera; species Ornithoptera alexandrae. The sequence continues at coordinate 194,440 of JARDVY010000297.1, read as the reverse complement.
AACGCTAAGGCGTCTGCGAAACCATAACACTCATTTCCAGTGGGACGCGGGTAATACTCCATTAATTTTGTCGCTATAACACTAATTTCATTAGCTAAAACACCTTTCAAACCGGATCAAAGTATTGTTTGCACATGCACGTTACTTTATACTATACACCTATTCTTAGGTGGTCTCCGCCAACAGAAGCCTACTAACAATATCCATAAATATATATATATATATATACAAATATATATATATATATATACATAAATATATATATATATATATATATACATACACACAATAAAAATAGGTTTCGTTTGTTAGCCACTTACGTGAAAACGAGTGAAAGTATCGACATGACCATTCGACGCGGAATGATTTAACGATGGTCACAGGCTATTTATTTATATATTAAGGCGAATTTCATATATCCCTCATCATTTTATTTCTAATTAACTTTTATAAACATTGATATTAATTATGCGGTTGCTACAGTAACGGTTGTTATAGAGGGGCGTCATTTGCGGTGGCTCTCAAGGAACGTTTCAAACAAATGTCAAGTCTAATTAGTATAGTGCGGCCAGAAAAGCGGCCTGTTGAATAATAAATAATTTTTTTTTTTTTTATTTGTTACTACAAACTAAAAGTAATTACAAATAAAATTCTTAGATTACGTATATCATTTAACAGTATCCTTGTGGAGCGCTGGCGCCTGTGACAGGTAGTAAGCCCGTATTACAAGTCAGCTGGTCTCCAGCTCTCGTAGACAACATTACCGCATCACTTAAGTAAAGAGCAAAAGAGATCGTCTCTAGTGAGTGTGTATGCGAGTGCGGAGCAATTCATAGGTGTAATAAACTTACCTTTTACCCTCTGAAGCCGGCTGCAACACAAACTTATCGAAGTACTGGCGTATAAGTCTTTCTCTTTCATCATATCCAGGTAGACCAAACTCTATCATTTTGTCTAAACGGTCATTAATAGCCGAGTCGAACTGCTGTGGCGTGTTGGATGCCAGCACGAGCATGATACGGCTGCTTTGATCGGATGTTCTGTACAGGAATGCATTGAGCGCAGCTCTCAGATCCTCGCTTATGCGCTCAGACGAACGTTTACGAAGGAATGCATCAGCTTCATCAATGAAGAGTAGTACTCCTGGGTACAGAATGAGAGTAGTCTTTTAAAATGTTTAGTACTAATGCCAGCAGATATTTTATGTTACAGTATAGGAATTTCAGAGAAAATGACGATAGGCATAAAAATGAATCACCTTTTCTGCTGGTGTCAGCCCAGTCAAACACTTTATGTATGGCTGCCACTGCATCTTTACCCATTGGTGCAACATCACCACCAGTCATTATAGCGTAATCCATTCCCGAGTGCTTCGCCAGTTTCTGTGTAAGGGATATCATGTAATACTAATGCACTAAATGTACTAATTAATATATATAAATAATCTTTTGACTTAAATTTCATTAACTAAAGTATTAACAACAGGGCCATAGACAGTAAAGTCTGTATGGTCGGAATATTCTGCTTCTGATAACTTGACAACTGGAATACAACAATGGCATTCTAGCAGGAGAATGAGGGTAAAGGGATAAACTATCCAGTAAAAAAACACTACCAATTTTTCTCTACACAAAATGGGGTATGGTATCAATTCAGGGACTACAATGTGTGTTACTAGGCAAGTGGTTGCCTAGTAATTTAATTTAATTTTTAATTAACTTCAATCTAATAATTTAATACATACCTTTGAGAACAATGTCTTGCCAGTGCCAGGAGGACCATACATTAGTAGATTCCGGTAAAACCCTTTGTTGACACGAGTGTTCTTAGTAGCAATAGCTATGTTTCTGAGCTTTTGCTCAAGGGTTGGAGCTAATACTACACCACTTAAAGCATCAGTAGTTTTACTGAAACCAGCCATCGCTTTAGAAACCGTGAGGAATGGGTGCTTGATGGCTTCTAGTATGGAGAACCTGGATGTTTCATTGATGAGTGTCGGTTTACCTGTAACAAGGTAACACACAGCCTGGTTACTGACTAACCAAAAAAACATGCTACATGTAGTTCTTTAACATTTGTCAGCCTTGACTATGAACCCTGTTAGTTTTCTTCTTCAATCACACAGTAAATCTACAGTTATATAAGATACAAGTACTATTCGTGATAATCTTTAATTCTACTCACCAATTCTAGCTTCAATGAACCTGGCAGTTACAGATGTTGCACCTTTTGCTGTATAAATACCAAGAGCCAGAAGCGATAAGCCACCGGCGGCTGCTAATGTCTTATCCCAGTCTGTCACCAAAGCGTTAAGACCAGTTCCTAACACTGATCCAGCTGTTCTGTCACAAAATATTAATTATTCTCTTAGTAACTATTAAACTTATTTGTTTATATGTAATTTAATTAACTGACAACTCTAATAAAAAATTTGACCATGAAATTATTTATAGGCACAATTATTACATCAATAAATAAAATAAAACATTGCCAAAGCATAAGAAACACGAACACTACTGACTTGATACTCTCCAAAATGGTAGTTCTATTTTCAGCTGCTTTCAGACGGATTTGTTCCAAGGTTATGTCCCTGTTTTCACGGTCAGCCTGTGCCCTAGCTCGCGCCTTCGCCTCTATCGCTTTTAATTTATTTTTTTCACGTAGTTCTATTTCACGTTCAATGGTTGCTTGACGGAGAGCCTCCTGTTTTGCAACACTCTCTTCTTGCCTGCAAAGATTATCAAATGGAAAAATTCATATAATATAAAAAAAATCTATGATGTAAGATCTTAACAAGCATATAATCTGGAAAGAAATGGTGGCCAGGGCAACGCACCATAGTCACGTCCCTCAGTCATGAGGTTACGACAAAGAAGAAGAAGAAGAACTGTAACGGGTTAACATTTGACATTATTATCATATAGTATTAAGTGACAATGGCAGTGGACGACTGCAGGCTGATGATGATGAAATGGCACTGAGACCGTGGATGGTGAAGTGCCCTGCATTTAATTAATATTTGTAACATGTGAAATGCAAATATAGGGGGGTGTAATTTTTTCCGCAATACAACTCATGGGATCCCTGCCTACCTCACCTGCTTGTGGTGCACCCTACTAATCAACCAAAGCTCTGGCTCCCACCTCACCCACATTGAGCCAGTGGGGTGGGAAGTAGCCCAAATTCCCCCTATATGAATTCTTACCCTTTCAATACAGTAACCTTTAGGGAAGCCGATGTCCAGTAGTGGATGTCTATTGGCTGATGATGATGCAATGCAATTTACTGAGATCATCTCCATATATTCACATTCTTATTTAAAGATCTCCATCACCTGGTGATGATCACAACTACTCTGTCAAAAGTGATACTGAAGAAGATCACCTGATAACATGGGAAATGTGAAACTAGACACTTGAGTGGCAATTACTCACTTTCTCAAAATCTCTTCTTGGGATTTCTGTTGTTGCAGTAGTTGCTCTTCATATCTCTTCTTTGCTAGTTGATCTTGATATTGTACTCTCATCTGGTGTTGCTTTGTCTCCTCCTACATTCGTTAATAAAAATATATACATATTTTAAAAATTAATGTTAACTAGCTCACTTTAATGTTTTCACAGCTGGAGTGGATATATTTAGAAGAGGTTTCCTCTCAATAATTTCATTTACAGGAGGTTTTAGCTTAGTGGGGATCTATACCATACCAATTTAGGCTTGAATTCTCACTAAGTTTCTTTGAGATGCCATCATCACCTAATATTTGCAATTCCTTGCAATGTTCATGTGACCTGAATGTATGTTCATTTACCTGTAATGTCTTTCGCCTTTCTTCATGGTCAATTCTTTTCTGATCAACTTTTGCCCTTTCAATTGAGGCTTCATACTCCTTAATTTTGGACATTTGCTCTTGTTGTCTTGTGACTTCTTGCAATTTGCTAAGTTCCAATGCTTCTTTGGCATGTCCTGTTTGATAATATGAGAAATATAAATTAATTAAAAGACACAAGTGTTAATTCATTCATAACAGCCAATTTACGCCCCCACTGTTGGAGCACAGGCCTACCATCGATAGGAAGATGATAGGCCATAGTCACCATGTGAGTCCAATGTGGATTGGTGACCTCACACATACAGAATAAATTCTAATGCATGTGTATGTTTTTTCACGATGTTTTCTTTCATTGTTTGTATTATGGTGTAGTTACTAAGGTTCACAAATGTACATAAATATTAAAGTGATCGGTACATGCGGAGATTAGCACCTATTACCTTCGGAATGAAAGCAGCACATTCTAACCATTAGGCCATCAAGCTACAGTTATCAAGTTCCAAAATAAAACTAAATTTTATAGATTTTATTTTTTATATAATTGTATTATTATATCAATGTTTGAACTACTTTGCAAGGCATGGACACTATCAATCTCAATATTGAAATTATTTATATTATTCTTGAGAAGTTTTAACCATGTAGGCATATATGTAAAGAAAGTTATAGCCTCTAGTTGCTTTAAGAAAATAATAATATATCAAAACAAATATTTAAATACGACACATTTATGTATGCAAGTGGAAGCTTAGTGATGTTTATTTTTCAAATAAGATTATGTTCTAGTATTGTTCATTATGTTTATGAACATTGAGATTTTCATGTCAGAATGCCTCTACAATTTTTAGATACAAATCTAAAATTCTAAAATCTAAAATTTAGATAATATTTTAGATTTAGGCTTTAAGGACATGTCAAGACCAGCAATGTCTAACCCTTAGATCTTTATTAAATTTATCAAAAATAAAATATGCAAATATTATATAAACAAAAATATTCTTTAAAATTTTTTGGCCATAAGCATGAGCAGCCATAATGTTGTTTGCTTCTATTTTTCTACAAGAAATGAAATATTTTTTAACAAACTAGTTTAGAAAGTTGTTTTTTATTTAATTTATTAATGTATAGGTTCACATTTTAACATATAACATATTACAATACTATATACAATACATATTTACAATACTTTTTATAACATTCTAGTTTGCTTGAACTTAAATAACCTTGTATTTATTTTTAAATGTTTAATGTGAACATTAAACAACCTATATCAAGTGCAAGAATAGTCCCGCATGTCTCTGCGATTCCATACAAGAAACAATCATACACTTAATTGAGGAGTGCCCTGTGTTGGGGAGGAAAAAAATAGATTTAGAAATAGAGTTAGACTCAAAAATAAATATGAGAAAATTGAGTTATTTAATTAGCAATAAGAAAATTAGAAAAAAGTTTCTAGAATTTTGTAAACATGTTACACAGAGAACTGCAAATAGGAAGAAGTGATTCTAAATAAGCATGTAAATTCTTTAATAAATGCAATAATTAAGATTTCCGACCCGAGTCAGACGAAATTAGGAAAAAAAAAAAACATAACCTATAAATAGAAATAATAAAAATTGTAAAGTTTATTCAATGTTATGTTAGGCTATAAATATTTAAATACTATAAGAGTTTTGGTTGTTTGCACTACTCACGATGTGGTCTATAGGTTATAAGGTCGCATTATGCAATAATATGAAATATGAAAGTACAGACTTACTTGATCTTTCAAGTTCTTTAGCAGCCTGTGCAGCTCTTTCAAGTGCAGTAGAATCAAATCTGTAGGCTTCCATAGCTTTTTTTTCTGCTTTAGTAAGATTTACTGGAGGAGCGGCAGAGCTCGATTCTACCCCGTCTACAGGCGATTCATCCATTGGAGGCATTTGAGGCCGGCTGTATCCAAATAACCACGACATTGTTATCTGTTAATATATTTTAATTCATATAATATATTTTTAATACGTGAGAGTTTAAAAAACAAATTGTAAACTTATGTGGAAAGAGCAGACATGAAGTTTGATTGAACAAGGAAAGAGAATTTATCCACAGATTATTTCAAACTTTTATAAATCATAAATAGTTTCTGTTGTGTATACCTTAGTATATTTAATAATAAAAATGAACGATTGTAATTAAAAATCGGTTTCTTTTTTATTTTTAAACGTATAAATTTTGATTTGATTATTAAAGTAAATTGGTAGATTTCTATTTCATATAAATTTTAAGTTTTGGTCATGCATTTACCAAATGAATAACAATGGTTAGTCTTTTTCATTTCAAATAATTAACATATTTTAAGTAAACAAACATTCTTATGTTAACAGTGATTCTTATGTAAGTTTATACAACTACATCAAAATGCACGTGCATCTCGTTGCTTCATCAGTAATAGAATGTATTACTAAATCGCCAGTGTTACTAATTATAAACCAGGATTAAGTTTTAGTTTAAGGAGGAGCAAAAAACTAATTTATTTGCCTAGTAGTTCTATTTAAATATACAATACATGCATGGATTAAGTTATTAAAAAAATATTAATCAACGTATATAGAATAAAACAGGATTATTTCATTTCTACCAAACATAAAAGGCATTTTGAAATAAGTTAAAATGAAGAATTTATTTAAATATAACCTTTAAGGTTTCCGATTACATCCACCTTTCTTTGGTAGTTGTTTTAATACATATCTATGCATATTTGATAAAATTTATATAATTACCAATATCTATTTTTTTATTTTCTATTTCTAGAAAGTATGAAATGATTTCACGTAGCTAGAAAATAAACATTAAGGAACAGAAAATAAAAAAATGTATTGTAGAATTAACTTTTATCTAAAAAAATTATTCACGGTAAGAATGTAATTTACAACAATAAAATATATGTTGTAACATTTAGACTTCAATAAAGGAATTGAAAAAAGAAAATTACATTTTTAACTTATTGGTCTCTAATAAATCACAAGCACTATATATAAAGCAAATAATCACTATGCACGTAATGTACAAAGAATGATCAATTGAACGTTTTATTCAAATATTAGGAAATTATATGCTATCCATATTAATAATTTCTTAATTATACAATGCAAGGTTATGTTCATATCTTGGACAAACACAACCTCCATGGAATACTACTTCAGCGGATGATGTTTATCACATAATCGGATTGCATCGATGTTTGATTATGATTTTTTTTATCAATATATCATGGTTTTCGCTACTTAGATATAAATTTTTAAATATGTCGTGATACAAATTTTCCTTAGTTTCTATTATGTATTCTGTTGAAAAACGTAATTTAAATTAAATATAAAAAAACTTTATATTTATTCTGTAGATGAAATTTATTTAATTATTTACATTGTAAAATGATCAAAAATACCTTATAAAAATCAATTCAAAATGGATCACAATAAAGTAAGTGTGTAATTTTCTTAGATACCTGACCTCACTGTGGAAATATTGATTTAGAAGACCCAAAATTATTTTAAATATTTATTAACACATAATTTATTACATTGTTTTTGAAGACCAGAGAACTTATGCAAGAGTCAGCAAACTTATTTGGTGCGATTTACAATCTATCAAAATATTGTTTAAATGTATTTTTGTCAATGATAGTTTCGTTATGTTCCTTTTATATGTTATACCTATTTTCGATACTACCGTGGGCTCACTAGACCAGGGGGAACTACGTGGCTAACCCATAATGCATGCTAGTTGAATTCGCACAATTCACAACAAATTGCATCAAGTAGCTATTTTAAGAAATACAATTTATTAAAAAGTAAAACTATACAACACATTGACTGATAGCCGGGACGTGTCGATATAAACGCGGCGTTGCATAATTACAGTGAATAAGTATGAAGGTCCCTTTAAAAATAACGGTTGCAATTATACAAAAGGCACTTTAATATAATATTCCTTTTAGTTGTTGAGCTAAAAGGTCTTAGAGTGCGAGCCGTCGATAAGGTGTTAACACTAGGATATAGGTCTCCTATCTATGTACTAGCTCTGTGTTGCCTGCATCTAGTTTAACCAAAAACATGTTACAGTAATGTTTTACAAATATTTTTTAAATTTATGAACTGAATAATGTTTACAAGAAATATGTGGAGTTAAAAATTATAACACGTTTATTTAATTTTTGTCTATATATAAAGAATCTATCATCTTAGTGGTATTCAAAATAAACCTGTGTTATGTATCTCGGAGATACATTACTTAAAGGTATATAACTAGAAAAATAATAAATGTATTAAAAATATTATGCATTTTGTTTCCTTTCTAAATATAAAATATTTAAAAGCATCAAATTAGCTTTGAACTGTAGATCATTGATTCAAGGCACATTTATCTCGATTATATCGACACATCATACAACAGCTTGACAGTATATAAATAAATATTAAATTTGATCTAGAATTAGTTTTTTTGCTTTTTTACATGTCCAAGGTCTATAGACTTATCATTTTGATATATTTTATCACTTTATTGATTGTAACACTTTCTGTTGCATTTGTTTCTCTTTAAACTTATGTACTTTTTAGTAAATGACTTTAGACGCCTAAAAGAACTAATAGAATATTATAATGTAACATTTTTTTCTGACACTTTATGCAGCATTCAAACTTCAGGAGCCCTTCTACCAAGGCAGCAAGATTGTTGTACTGGTTCTTCATCATCCACAATTATGATTTGACCAGCCTTCGACACAGCAGGTACAGTATTTTGTTCGTATTTCTCTAACATCTCCTGGGTTATATCAAGAAACAATTCTTCAATTCCCAGGTTTAGTTTAGCTGATGTGGAATAGTGCTTAGCGCCAACAAGACTTGCATATCTGAAAAATGTATCTATGTTACCGTTTGCAAAGACAATGGAGATGCAAAGATATCAACATAATGTTTTATTGGTCAAAGACAAATTGGTAATATTACTCTCTTCATCATGATCATTTCCAGCCAATAGAAGCATTGATTGTCAAGAGCTCTTCTATCCAATATCTTTCAGCCCTAATTTTTTTCTACTTTAGTAAAATTTTAATTAGCTAAATAATTGTAATACAGACCTCTCCGCTTCCGAATGGGGCACTGCTCTTTCTCTTTCCAAATCTATTTTGTTTCCAGCTATCATTATTATAATATTAGAGCCAAGAATTCTTTTTAACTCTTTCACCCACATCTTGACCTTAAATAAAACAATATATTTTTTTTCAACACACATGATGATGTATCAAAAATTTTTTACATGTGTTTTCTTAAAAATGTTAACTGAAATTTCATTTATAATCATTACAAGGAGCTTTCTTCAAACTGAAGTTCATTAATAATGACAAATTACAATGTGGGTGATGATAGTTGGGCATGGTTGCTAAGAATACTTATATCCTCATATGTTGACAGCCTAAACACAGTAATCCCTTATGGGGATTGTAAGAAAGATTTTATTAAACTCTTAAGAATATATTGTATTTTCAGAGTCATAAAGATTATACGCAAATTTCTTATTAGCAGCATTTATGAAAGATATACATACCTTTTGAAAAGATTCTTCATCAGTTATGTCATACACTAAAATAGCACCATTAGAATTCCTGTAGTAAATCGGTCCAAGTGCATGATATTTCTCTTGACCAGCAGTATCCCAAATGGAAAGATTAATCCTTTTGCCATTTATATTTAACTTTTTGTTTAAGAATGTTGCCTTAAAGTTACAATATGAATAAATTCAAACCTTTCTATGCCATTTATAACTTATTGTAATAATATATGACATATGACTTTGGTTAGTTTGAAAAGATAAATTTTCTTTCTGAATTATTGTAAAAATTTAAGTGATGAGATGAATCAAACATTCACCTGATGGTAAGTGATACACCTGTTCATAAGAATGTGGTAGTTCAGATGATTTACACAGAAGTGTATTGCGCTTGTTGATTTAAGATATGAGATGTTTAGTCTCACAACCCCAGTAATTTCACTAGCTACAGTACCCTTTTAAAAATAATTCAATAATGTTTCCACAATCCTATTTGAATGGAAACAGAAAAAGGAACTACAGTGGTACCTATCTAAGCGATCTTCAGCAACAGAGACCTACCACATCCATCATACACAGTACAGATAAAGAGGAGTAAACAATATTAATATAAAATCAGATGCCTGTGTTTTGTATATTAAATAAAAGGTGTATTAGTTAGGTATTTCAAACCTGACATTTGGTTAACATGGTCTTGTGTGGTACCTTAGATTAAAACATCTAGAGGAATGCATTTCATATAGGTAAATATGCACTTCATACCCTAGCTCCCTAAACAGATCTAGGTAACAATCTTGTAAGTCAGTCAAAAGGTAAACAAATATCTTGTATTGGAATTGGTAAGTTTAACTATATATAAGATTTTGGGTATAGAATGCATTATTATTATTATGCATAGAATGAGACAAAATTCTACAGTAATAAAGTTATTAAATATAAAAATTTGTTCCTGTTTTGAACCATATACCCAAAACCACAGAGAGAAAGAATTACTTTTTTTAATCTGTTATAAAAATCTCTATTAAACTCTTTAGATTTACACAAGTTATCAGTATATAATTGTTAAACTTATTTTATATCATAAATGTTCAGATCACCGACAATTTTAATATTGGTTCACTAGTGAAGCCATTCCATAGTAACAGATGATGTAATTAAGTATTTATATACAACGCACTCCCAACATGGCTGGTTTTCACATTTTACATATTGATGATATATTCATGAAAAAAAAAACAAAATGTTACATGGATTGAATATAATATGTATGATGTATGTTGTATATTTCATAAATATATACAATGAAAAATTAACAATATTACAATATGTTTGTCAAGATATCAAATTATATGCATTGAAATTTTACTACACACATATGCATAGAACCTCAAGAGATGTTTTAAATTAACATAGAATAGTATGCAAACTAAAATTTATATCAATGATTTTTATCCTCATTTGCATAAAGAAAAGTTTCTATATTTTACATGGAGTATTCTAACAACTCTATGTAATTCATAAGATTTTCAAAAGCAAAATAAAGCTAATTGAATATAGTGTTTATTTAAATATTTAAAATTTTTTTTGCACACACAAAAAAAAATTACAAAAATGCGTACTTAATGCCTAATGGCATTCTCTGCCAGTCTACCCTAGGATTGAGCAGAGAGTAAAAGTATGAATGCAGTATCATGTAAGTGTTAGAAGGCAGACAATTATAATAAGAGTTCCCAATATTAACTATTAGTAATGTTTCATAGAGATATAGTGTTCCCACAACATTCACTTAAAGGAAGCGCTGTACTGCGAGCTGCCCATATTTTAGGTGGAAGCTCATTTCTGTCTTACAGATTGAGGAGTGAAGGAATTGTAATGAAAATTAGTTTTGCAGAGAAGAATGTGAAGAGCGAGGCTAGTAGTAGACCAAATACAGTGTTTGTGGGAATTTCCTTGGAATTCAAATTTGCATTTTAAATATGCAGGGTAGATGGGTCATATAGAATTGAAAACAAAGTACAGAGTGTTTTGAAAGATCTACAAAAAGTGAGTAGCAACCAATTAGGTTGAGAACGGAAGGAAAAAATATGGTCATACTTGAGTAGCCCGAAAATAAAATGTATGCAGTTATTAAAAAGATGATTCAGTTTACTTAGAAATACCAGTGAAGCATCATTGAAGCAAAAAAAAAACAGCGGGATAATCAAAGTTTGTATTAGTAACCTCTTTGTGCTTATAAGGTAGAACATTTTTAATGCAATTTAAGCAATGTAAACTATTGGAGATCTTTTTGGATAGCTCCGCAAAATGAGAGAGTCAGCTAAATGAGCAATCGATTAACAATCCCAGGTTTTTTACAGTAGTGGAAAATGGAATTGCTGTTTGATTAAATGTGATGGCTGGTAGTGAGTCAAGTTCTAAATTAGTCACTCCTCGAGAGCTACCAATCATGATCACTTGACTCTTTGACGGATTCACAGTAATGTCACATTTGTTACTCCAGTCAGAGATTTAAGCAAGATCATTATTAAGCTGGTTAATAGGGTCCTGGATATTTGTGTAATTTACTTGGGCACAAATTTGCAAGTCATCGGCGGTAACATGGTATAAACTGAGAATGTGCATGGTAAAACAAATGATGAACAGAGAAAATAGAAAAGGAGAGAGTATTCTACCTTGAGGGGCACCTGCAACCAGTGTACACCAGTCAGAAATCGATTGATCTACACAGATAGCTTGCAGACATACTTTAAGGTATGTTGAGAACCAACCCCATGCTGAAGAAGAAACTCTATAGTACTGTAATATGGCAAGGAGGATGTCATTATCTACATCATTGAACACATTAGAAAAATCAATTAACATTGTTTTGATGTAACATTATTGTTGCACATGAATCCCTCGTGCCTTTAAGGAGGATAGTAGTAGTAGTAGTAGTAGAAGTTTCCATCTGACTAACAGAGGAAGAGTTGTAATTAGACCTAATGAAGTTTATAGATTGTAGGATTTTCCAGGTATCTTTTATGGGGCCTTGGTGTTCACACCAACTGATTGCAATGGTTTCTAACTAACTTAAACTGGGCCCTTGTAATGTCACATCAGTTTCTTTTAGTCAGCTTCTTTTCGGAAACTGTGATCTCGCAGAGACATCGTTAAACGAATCTCCTGGGTAAGCCCAGCGTGCAGGAGAACCCTTGAATTTTACTTTTTGAACAAGTGCATGTTTATCAAACAAATTAAATATCTTTGTGTTCAAAGAAGTTACTTTAATGTCTATCGTCCCAGTTGAAAAATGTCAACCTATTCTATAAGTTTGATGCCACTCCGAAATGCCTGTAGATTAACCCTCACTAGATTACACATTTGCTGGATTAGTGGTTTTAATTCTCTGTTGCAAGTTTTGGCAAATATACAGTAAGTCATATCTAGAAAAACCAGGTGTATCAAGTTGTCAATAGCCAAAGACATAGTGATCTGAAGAGACTAAAACTAAGTTGATTAAAGAGTCACTAGTCTGAAGGTTATGATGAGTGGCACTAGTAGAAAGTAATAAGCAATTTGCACAATTAATGAGAAGGCACAAATCCCTCGACCTAGGTAAATTGACTAAAGTGTTTGTATTAAAGTCGTCCATAATAATGTGATGCTGATATTGAGAGGAGATTTGAAATAATGCCTACTCAAGAGAGTTTGTATAACCAAAAATAATTAGAACATCTATTATATGATTTTCGACCAGAAGCAAATTAAATAATTTATATCATGTACAATGTTCTTTACACAAACTATGATATACGAAAACACAATATTTTAAGTATTCATGTAGTTAGGTATATTTGTGCTTATGACGGTATTCAGGAATATTTCAAGTGTTGTGAGTTTATTAAGATAATTAATAGAAATAATTTAAAAATACTAAAGTAGGAGAAATACCTGAAGCGTAGAGAGATGTTTGTTGTTAAATTTGTCTTCAATGTAACGAAACAGTAACGAGGTTTTTCCTGCGCATCCCTCTCCTAACAATACAACTTTAAAGTTATATGTTCCACTCAGTGAAGTAGGCATTGTTAAGGTCTAAATTGGCCTACTATGGTTTTGATAAAAGAATGCTCACAATTTTTGCTATTCAACTATAACGGATAAAAAAGTTGGAATCTTTTCGAAAGATCGTATAACTATTATTAAGAAGTAATATTGGATAAAATTTTAAAAAGTAGTGATAAAATATTAATTACTATTCTATTATTCTTTTCACCTACAACGAGTTCCGATAAAATGTTGACAATTGGTATCTATATCTCGGAAGACATTTTTTTATTTATGAACTTAATGGTTTGGAATCACAATCATACAGCCTTTAAAAATTAGTATCAGTAGTTTTAATAATAATCAATTTATAAAAGCTAGTTATAACGTAAATTATTAAGTATTATATATAAGTATATATATACATATATATATATATAATACTTAATATACTTGGAAGCAACTGAAAATGTATTATTGACAAATTAATTACAAAAGAATATCATAGGATAAATCAGTTTTTTTTTTAAAAGTACTCGTCTGTTACACAATATAAACATAGTTTTAGATTTCTGGTTTTATATTCTTTAACTTTTCCTTGATAATTGCATTATAAAAAAAATATGAGCTGACCACTGCGAACACGGTGACATACTATTTATATTACTACAATAAATGAATAATTTTATAATTACTTACTTTTAATTTCTATATCTTTGCATAGTCCAAGATCCTATAATATGGTAAGCGATGATGTAGTCTTTTTACACACGTCTAGCCAACTACCACTTTGATGTTGTAAATAATGACGTAAAATTATGTCCAAACTAATCATATAAATAAATATCTGGTCCTCGTTCTTGTTGAATATCCTTTAACGTGATACAAAAACCACAATTTTTGGTTTAAACTCTAAATGAGTTTTGTTGGATGCATGTCAAGAGTATTGAATGTCTCTATATATTAGTTTTTGTACGTACACATCAAACTAAGATGTGAGTTCAGAATGTATTGAATTTTTTCATTCAATTACTGCTTGCTTAACTAGAGCCTTTATACAAATATTTATGTTAGACGGCTGTTATTAATGAAATTTCGCATAATATTTAAACGTCTTCACGGGTCTATTATGGAATTTGTGTCGCTTGTTTGAATTTTTGTGTTATACATCTATTATAAAATAATGACAGCGTCATCACATAAAATATTGCGCAGTTATCCGGTGCGCTGAAATCGTTATTATCTGATAATAATTTTTTCTATAATATTTTCTTTTAACATCGCTTACAAAAAACAGTTATTGCTGTAAAGCTTAGGAAATTAACATAAAGTTATTCATGTTATTTATATAGATGTTAGTGCGAAATGCAAAATAAATAATTAAGTAATTAGAGAAATACTTTTATGATGTTAGTAGATAGTTTTTACAAAGAGAAACTATTTTCATAATATGTAATTTTTATTCAATTATTTGAGAAATACAGACGAGTTATTAATTCGATGTGATGACACATGTACTACATAATAGTCCTAGAAACCTCCGCACTCAGGTAGCATACATATGCATTTACTGTAAAATGTTAACAAACGTTATTAAGTTTATGGGAATCAATATTATCTCAGCGTTTTGCGCAAGCGCAGTAAGGTCTTGCTCTGCCATGACCTTTACCTTGTCTGTAGTTAATATAGTAGCCCGGAGTCAAAACCGAATTATGTCGTAGGCATTTTTTTTTGATTAACGTGAGGGAAATGCCTGCGCATATCCGTCCACGCGGGGGCAAGTACAGGTTATGTCGGACTTACACCGACTAAAATCCCCACGATGTTCCAACTCGTCGCCTGATGGCGGGGTTACGGGAACGCTTTCGCACCATCCGCGACTCCGCCGGCGATGGCCGCTTCCCCAGCCCCACCTCGAGAGGGAGGGTTGACCCTATCCTTTACACCTCCATGAGGGCACGCCCGAACATGCAGCTCGCCCCCTCCTCGGCCTCCTGCTGTTGCGCGGGCAACTGATTCCCCGCACCCGTCGCCCAGAGGCCAAGGGAGCCAAGAGAGGAAACTCTTCCGGCTCCCTGCGCCGTATCCTACATTGGCCCGCCGCTATACGTTAAACGGCCGCGGAGGATAGGGAGAGCGGCGCATCGTTATACCGACACTCCTCTTCCCCCGCGGCCCTACCGCCGCCGCATCGCCGGTGCGACCCCGATTAGTCGCAGAGGGTACTCCCTCCGCGACTCCAACTCGTCTGCAAAAGACAGAATGAAACCGCCCCTGTAGCCTGGCCACAAAGGCAGCATAGAGCCGCCTCTGCAGACCCCGGCCGCTCCGGTGAGCTCCAGTTATCCAGGCTGGAGCAGCCGCCCTTCACCACGCGCCGGCCGGATAGGTTTCTCTTCGCTTCACCGTGGGCGACCTCGCCACGGTTACTGAGCCTCTCCGCCACAACAAGGCGGGAACCTGTTGGTGGGAATTATGTCGTAGGTATGGAGCAAGTTCATTTAATCACCTTATTCACAGGATGTGTTAATAAATTAGTTGTAAATAAGTATATTTTAATGGATATTCAATAGTAGTTTTCCTTCATTTTCATGTCTATTCATATAAAATATAAAAAAATTACAGGTGGTAAGTCTCTGTTGCCGTAAACGGTCTAGATAAGTATCACCGCAGCTCCTATTTCTGCCACCAAATAGTAGTGTTCCAGCATTATTGTGTTCGGGTTTGAAGGGCGCTGTAACTAGTAAATTTATTGGATTAACGAGATTTAACATCCTATGTCTTAAGGCGATGAGCGCAATGTGGTGCAATGTATACCATTCTAAGCCACGTTGTTATGGGCAGGCGTATTACTTAATATCAGGTGAACTGTTACGGGGTGGGATGAAAAAGACTTTTTTAAAAAAAAATATTATTTATTAGGCTTTAAAAATTTATTACAATTAAAATTTGTGTCTACTTCCAAATCTAACTCCGAACTCTCTCTTTAAAATGCATTAAAATATAATGAATGTTTGGGGTCAACAGTTAGCGGAATGTAATCCAAGACCGATGTCATTGTTTGTTTACCAATTCCAAGGAAATGTTCCGACGTGAAGTAAACAACTATTGACACGTTAGCAGTTTAATTAATTTATATTAAGTTTGGGGAGTGATATTAGGTTGGGGGAAAAGTCTTTTCGCATTATAGTATGTATGAACTTGTAATAAAAACTCTTTGGCTTTACTATTTGTATCTGGATGGTTTTGGTATCATTGGAAGTTTAAATTTTTAAGAACATAATTCCAAATTCAAATTAGGAAAATGTGTGATTTTCATTTGTTTTTCGTACTGTCAAGATGAGCGAATCTAATGAAGAAATTCGATACATTTTAAAATTTCACTACAAAAAACGTAAAAATGCAACGCAAGTTGCGAAAAAATTTTTTCAGATGTTTATGGAGGTAGTGTAGTTTCTGTGAGAGTAGTACAAATTTGGTTTAAGCATTTTCAATCCGGAAATTTTGATGTCAAAGATGCACGTCGCTCTGGTCGCCCTGTTACGGATAAAATGGATGCCATTTTTGAAAAAGTGGAGCAACATCGGCATATCAGTAGTTACGACGTAGTTGACGAACTGGGAATTGACCACAAAACAGTTTTGGCGCATTTGAAAAAAAACATTTACACAAAAAAGCTCAATATTTGGGTACTTCACAAGCTCACTGAAAGAAACCTAATAATGAACCGTGTACTCGTTTGTAATTCTTTATTACGACGTGATGACGCAACAAGGTGATGCTGTGTGTGTGGTGGGATTGGAAGGGCATTATTCATTATGAGCTGTTACCATCAGACAGGACCATCGATTCCGAACTCTACTGCGAACAACTGATGAGATTAAAGGAAGAAGTTGAGAGAAAGCAGCCAGAATTAATCAACAGAAGGGATGTGGTTTTTCATCATGATAACGCTAGACCTCACACATCTTTTGCCAATCAGCAAAAATTAAGAGAGTTTGGCTGGAAGGTTTTAGCGCGTCCGCAGTATAGTCCTGACCTTGCACCTTCAGATTTCCACCTGTTTTGGTCTCTTTAGAATTCTTTAGGCAGTGTCAGGTTAACATCACGAGAGGACTGCCAAAACCACTTGTCGCCATATTTTGATCAGAAGTCCCAAAATTTCTATAGCAATAGGATCGTGTCTCCGTCGCTACCTACAAGATGGCAAAAAGTAATCAAACAAAATGGTACCTACGTACTTTAGTTAAATATAAATAAACTATTTTAAAGTATGTTTTGAATTTTCTTAAAAAATGCGAAGAAATTTTTTCTCCAACCTAATATGTTATAACAGAACGTTCAGATTGTCTCGTCGCTTGGTTCAAAAAAAAGATAAGTTGGCTAATTATTATTAATAGTTTTACTTTTTTTATGTGCATATTATTGAAATTTTTAACTATTTAAAAAATATAATTATATCCTATGAACAGCAGCGACAATTTAGAAAAGCTGTAGAAAAAATAATGTATGTCCGTAAATTTATTATTTCTATTTCTTTGGTTTTATTCCGAGGCCAGATAAGTATTGTCGTTTGGATGAAGGTATGGATTTCACCGAACTCGTCTGGCTTGCAGCCACTATGATATTGTAAATGTGCTTCCATAATAGCATTGCTCTATTCCGACTAATGTATGAAAGCCAGGATATTCTGGGCGAGTAACGATCATCATCCACAGCCTTATTCATATCTAAGAATCATTTAAATTTCGGGTCAAATGTTAGCCTATTGCCAATGAAAAAATTATTTATATTTAAAAATATACATTATATGGTTTAATTTAGTTTAATTAGTAGAGATACTGTTATTAAAAGATAAGAAATAATTTTTGTTGAGCAGAATTGTTCGTATGCAACTGACATTGGGTAAATTGGCTACCAGCCACAATTTGAATCAACGGCCGGTTAGAGAGTCACATGTACCATTTACACGGAGACTAAGTCTGTTCATGGTTTATTTCAATCACAGACAATTATAGATTTGATTTGCGTGTATAATAATTAGCCAACAAAATTGATTAGCGAGAATTGGTCTAGTATTATTTTTCAACAAAGTTATAATGCGTATGGTTAATGAAAGTTTCACCTGATGATATAAATAAATTTTGATATAATTTACTTGTTTAATTTTGAAAATTAACCAAATTTTTCCACTTTTTCATCCATGTCAAATTCAATGTAAATTATATACGAATAATTGGAAAATAGTATATATAACGAATTCTAATATAATTTTCACTTCCTCTTACACACTAGGAGTTTTATTTTGGTGACAAAAAGTAATCTATTTTGATCTTTATGCAATTGTGTTTCTATAGGGTGGCGCAAAAGTAATCCTCCTATCAGAAAATGCTATAAATTTTGCATTGCATACAAGGTATACAAGGTGGCGCAAAAATAACCTTCCGATGTTTTTTTTGCTGTAATTTAAAAAAAAATATGAAAAACTGATTCTTCTTGTGGATTATTTTTATTTGCTCTTTTAATTTTTTTACATCAAGGCAAAATTTATAGCATTTTCTGATAGGAGGATTACTTTTGCGCCACCCTATATTAAGGCATAAGTTCAGCAGTGGACATTAATATTTAGAAATGATAATAGTTGTTAATAATTTTTAGAAAAGAAAGGGTACATATCATAAAGCATAGGATGGATATGGATTAACATAGTGAAAATGAAATTTACTTAGCATATGAAGCCAGTAGCTTCTCGGACGCATATCTTCATTCGAAGTATAATTTTCCCTTCACGATTTTGTACTTACCTCAATTAATATAATTCTTTGCCGCGCAGTGCTTTCATCGCATTAGTAGATTTTTAAATTTGATTGAGCAGAACAAAAAATAACATTTATAATAAGAGATTAATTATAAGATTGAAAGCCTATATAAAACGTTCATGCACTAAATTAGTATTATTTTCTAGATGAAGTAATACGTGTATTTTCAGTAAAAACAACACTATCAAAAGCAGAGAAGAGAAGTAATATGCAAACATCCCTATGTCCGGATTTAAAATTGTTGGCAAAATTGCTGGGGTAACCAGATCCAGTACGTTTTATTTATTTATGACGAGAGTAACGTTGCATCTTAATCAGAATCTCATTCGCTTTGCACCAAGTAAATAATCTGAATTTCACCTTGTCACTTTCTTAAATAAATTGAAAAACCATAATTCAGTCTAATTCAATTCCGTTTGAGCTTACGCTAACGACACCTATAACACTAAGATCAATGCATCAGGAATCGGGTTTTGTCATACGCATGTTTTGTGATACCTATTGAGTTCAACACATAGTTATTTGTTTGACGCTTATAGAGTTTCTTTGCAACGTTTTCTTTAATTATTAAAGACAATTAAAGAAATAAACCGAATAGTGCGTTTATAAAATAATACGTCTATTAATAGAAGAGTTGTGCGAAATGATCTCAAGAGCAGATGGTAACCAAATAGTGGCTCCGTCTTCTGGCGCCTTGTATTAGGGTGACGATATTTCAGGTAGACTTATTCGTCTTTATTAAAATGTTTCAGTTAATTCTTTTATTAAATTTTCTACTATATAGGTTAATTTTAAAAATAAATGGGTTTTAATTTAAGTCGAAGCAAAAAATTTTGAAATGATCCAGTTTTATTGTACTTGAGTGTCAGTTTAGTGGAACTAGTATTCAAAGTATTCAAAAAAATAAATATAGGCGGAATAAACGGTAACAACAGGCAGACAGTTTTCTGCCCGCTCGTTGTTACCGTTTATTTCTGAATTGTTTACTTTTAATCGGCTTTTCGAGACATGGGTGGTAACAGCGGTGGGCATGTTTTAAACGGTCTCATCATTTTAAGTAAGTTTTTTTTCTTTATTTGTTCTTTTACGGATCTCTGCATTCTAGATTTAATAACGTATAGAAACACCGAGCATATTTTTCTCCATAGCTCGTTGATCGACTTTAGATACTTTAAAATAGATTTTATAATGTTTATCGACAATAGAACGCGTATCAAGTTTAAGATTCCATAATATTTTCTTCAATATGATATATTTTAATTAGTTTTCTATTAAACATTATTGCCTTGTTCCAGATCCGTCGACCAAGTAGAGATATACCGAGTATAGCCGTCTCCATAGCTCTTTGATCGTACCTGAGCTTGTTTTCAATGTCTATTGACAATTGGTTCGATCAAGCTTAGAATTTTTTTTTTCAATCTGATGTACTTAAATTTGTATATTATTGATAGTCATTTCTAGATTTCAACACAGTCTCAATATTTTGGTATATTATTATGGTGATACTGTTTACTCAGCTATCGATCCCGTTCCGTGCGAGAGATCTGAATAATCATGATGGCGCCGGCGCCGACTCGGAGCGCGGCATTCCATGTACCTCGGAGGAAAGTGCATGCGAATACCACTCAATGGACCCAGTGATGCTGCCATTACCTCGTCACGCGCAACCGCCTCTAAATAGACCTGCACCATTCATAAACAACGTCCATTGATACTATTGACCAGCCATTACCAGCGGTCGGGGAGTGGGATTCTGGCTTGCGCTATCGAAAGGAATTAAATGAACAGAGATAATGCTGCTACGCTATGCGGATGGACTGGCCATTAGGATGCCAATAATCTGCCAACTTCAATTACAATCACCTGATAGTGCCCACGTTCTGTATCAGGCGAATGACGTAGTTCGTACGTAGGCGAGGCGAAAGCTTTCGACGCCCACGATTGGCAACAGCAATGGTGGATAATAATTATGACTACATTATTATTGTTTGTTTTTTAATAATGTAAAAATGCTTTTTGTGTTGTTGACTCTACTTCATTTGGTAAAACATAATTACCAATAAAACAATTACTTTATATAAATCAATCATAAATGAAACAGTAGCACATGGCTGGTTGTTAAGGACTACAGATTTGAAAGAAAAGTTCTTGACTACCGTTATATTTAAATAATATTTTTACTAATATAATACTTTAAACTCGCTATTTTTAAAGAAATTTTATAAAAGCTTATTTCGTATAATTTTCTTTTTGTAATAATCATTAAAAGAAATTCAAGGTAAACTTATTTAGAACCATTTAATCATAAACTTAAAATTAAGTAATATACAAAAATATGTTAATGATTATTTCTATACTACTTTGAACTTAGGAGGACCGTAAGTCTCGTGGGGTACACCTTGACTAGTTGAAATAGCGCTTGCGTCATAACCCATGAGGGTACTGGCAGTTGAGGAGACGTTGTCGTATCCGTTTGACACCGCCGAGCCGTGGTATCCGCTTGACCCAGACGAACTATCGTACCCACTTCCAGCGGCACCACTGTCTACAGACCCAATACTTAGAATAGGAGCCTTTACGCCAACGTAGGAGGATCCAAAGGCATTTGAAGATGAACCATATGCACCCGTAGATGGTCCGTAACCTGGTACGTAGTTACTGCTTCCGATTGAGCCAGAGCCAAAACTTCCGGATGATACAGTTGAGCCAGAACCGAACGCACTGTTGCTGCTTGTGCCTGAGCCGAATGAGTTCAAATCGCTTGATTCTGCTATACCAGATCCAAATGAACTCGTTCCGATGGAACTTGACGATCCAAGCGATGAAGAATCAAACGTAGAAGATGAACCTTGATTCTCTACTGGGTTTCCACCTTGTTCATATGCTTGCTCGTTTAATGCACTGGCTTGGTTTAAGCCAGAAAAACTACCAGAAGCATCGGAGATGCCAGAGTAGCCAGAGTCTGAGCTACTGTCTTTATTTAAATCAGTGACTATGTTATTAATTACTGCTTGGGAATCTTGTTTGTTATTGTACTTGATGAAGTATACTTCGGGTTTCAATGGAGGTTTTTGCTCGATTTTAGGCAGGACAATATCTTGCGCTTCCTTCGGTTTTTTAACAAGCACGTACACAATAGTCTTCTCTTCATTTTGTTGTTGGACTGGAATAATTTGAGGGGCCTGCGCGGGCGCACTTGGTGCTTTTATAAAAATGATTTTGTAGTGCTTCTGCGGGGGTGGTAAAACTATTGGTTGACGAGGTTTCGACACTTCAGGCTCTTCAGGCGCTGCGTGAACGTAATAATGTTTGAAAACTTGGGCAGGTTGTTGTTGTATTACATTGTAATATTGTTGGTATTTATCGGCAGCCGATGATTGATATAGGCTTGATGTTTGGTATTGATTGAAAGCGCTGTAATCAGCTCCTGATTGGTAGGATGGTTGGTCAAAACTCGAGCTTGATGATTGATAATAGTTGTTGTTTAATCCAGCACTGGCTGCATTACCGGCGGACTGGAATCCAGTTTGGTATCCACTGTTCTGCCCAAAAGCAGAGCTCAGTTGACCCTGAGCGCTGCTTTGGCTAGTGTAATAATTGGATCCGGCTTCTACATTGTTGTTGTAGTTAGTGCTGCTTGAGCTTCCAACAAAACTTGGTTTATATGCGTGGTCACTGTTTGCGCTGCTTTGGTACGTTGGTACACCATACGATGTTTGAGGTACTTTGTAATGATATCCGATACCGATATCTCCTACTACCAATCCAATCACAACCGCTAAAAGCTGTAACAGTAAAAACCATTTAGGTACTTCATTAACACCATGAACTTCACGTATAGCAGTAAAAATAAGTATTACTATGTAAATTTTACCACAATACACATGAATTATGGTAAAATTTTTGTTTTACATGTACACCATGCTGTTAAATAAAGATTTTAGTATTGTGTAATTAAACAAACGAATTATTCTCAAACTATTTTGTGATTCAATGTCAAATGCTACCGTTCTGTATATTTGACTGGTCCTTGAACTTCTTCGTAAGCGTATGATGAAGGTCGAGGCGAAACTATGTCTGTTAACATATTTATACGCTCACTGAGACCAGCCGTTTATAAAATCTATGATTTTATAGGAATATAGGAATAGATCACAAAATGTTACTGGAAACAATATGTGTATATATTTGAATAATTTATCTAAAGTAATTAAAAATTCCTGGCGTACAAGAAAGATTAATATATCCACTCTGATTGTACCTTCGCTGAGCGGTAAAAGGCGAGTAAAAATAATGTTTCTAAAGAAGTGAGGGGGAGGCAACAGATTTTCCTGTGACCGTTACCATCATATCGCGTTCGCTAACCTGCATACCGAATGCAACAATTACGGCAGATAGCCCATTTGAAAAGACTATTTTCCATACCATCCTCGGTCGCAAGACGATCACTTTGAGTGCAGACATCTCTCAAGGTTGTATAAACCGACGGAAGGCCGCCACAAATATTTGAATCTAAATAAGACTATGTAGATGTTATGCAATATATATATATATATTAAATAATATGTTACAAAACAAGTCCATTTGTCGCTTGGAGGACTTCTCTATACTAACGGTTAATAATTACATACATTGAATGTTTATTTGTAGTTCGTTAAACCAATTGATTTCCTATTAGTATAATTATTGTATGTACTGATTTCGAATTACATAAAAAAAAATTTTGAATGTCATATAAACAGCAATTTAGTATCCCTTGTCTATAATGAGTGAATAATTGACGATGTCGCTAGTACACACACTAACTTTTTTACTCCGCGACGCAGGGGTTAAACCAATGTTTCCCAACGTGGGGCCCACGCTCCACAGGGGGCAACTTAATTGTTAAGGGGGGCAATTCGAAAATGAATTAGACACGAGTTTAACTCCGCTCTCTTTCGCTCCAGACCAAGCTAGGTTACAGCGCTAAATTTAACGAAAAAAGCATATTCTTAAATGAATGCAGCAATTTCAGATGATGGCAAATTCTTGAAACAATAAAATTATTTAATATTAAATATTGTGCATGTTACATAAGAGGCATAGAATTTTAGAAAAGCTAAGGTGGGGAATGGCACAAAAAAGGTTGGAAAACACTGGGTTAAACGTTTGTCTTAAAGCACGCCTCTAGTTTGATTTTGAAGCCAGTTGTTGAAGAGGTCGGTTGATGGTAGGGTTAACCCAAACGCTTGGCTAGCTATCACCTTCATATTATAAATCTGATAGCCATAATATCATTGCTATGTTAAGGCTATCAATATTTGAACACGAGCACGGTTCTCCATCGGTGGCCTCATTGTCACTTAATACCATGTGAAATTACGGTGAAGTGTTAGTCCACTTTAAAAAAAAAAACTAAAGTTTAATCAAAAATATGTGTAAAGGTTAAATGATGACGCGGTTATAGGCTAGTTAAACTTAACCCGTTGCACGAGATGTCTCTTTCAAAGTAGTAAGTGCCTGTCAGTTACATAACATGGTTTGTTGCCCCCTCACTGACCGTATTGCGCAATATATACTAACCGTGACTTTAAGAGCAACAACCTCTAACCACTTTCTTGCAAGGTCGTCCGCCTAGATAAATTTAATGGTCGATACACTAAATCAACATCACAAACCAATTCACAAGATAACTTTATATACATTTTTTAATATTATCATATAATGACATTTATATAGATAATTACTAATATACTATTATTTTAGATAACCTATAAAAAGTTGAAGGTGATTTTTTTTTTAAATAATTTCTGTTTTGTTAATAAAAATTGGAATCCAATTTTGTGGATATTATAAGAAGTGTATTATATAAAACTGAAAACCGGTTGGTGTGATTCTCTAACTTGATTTGAGGTTTGACGATTATATGTATCTGTCGATAATAAATGTCTTGGCAGAGAGACACAAGAAACATTTAGGTAAATATATCATGACGCTCAAATCTGCACAATATTGTAATTGTACGAAAGTAATAAATGTTTTCAAAACTTATTCTTAAAGTGTATTTCTTTCTCAATGGGTATAAATGCAGCAGAAAACCGTTTTGATATTTTTTGATTCATCTATAAGCTGTGAATTTTTCAATTGACTTCAAGTGCTTTCGTAATATGCACATCCAACCTACGAATATTTACACAGATATTAAAAATCACCTTCTCTGAGTAAACAGAGAATACGTTTTTCCATGTCCACATTTTAAAATGTTCAACATAAATTTAACCGGATAGAGTTCTTAGAACCTCCCTCTTTTTTATGCATGTATATAAATAGATAATAATATTTATTTAAAACACATGTTTTTTTGAATGTCTTTTGTGTTCACTGGTGAGTATTAACTGTTCTGCTAATAAAAATATTTGCATACACAAAGAAAGTATTTGCCCTTTAACACAAAACCTATGTGCATTGCAACTCCGTACACTTCAGTACAGCTTGGTTATACTGCAGGTGCAGGTGTATCGATAATATGTGAGGTTAATAAAAAATATCAATCATTGAAATAAAATGGAATTATAACGATCATTATCGATCGTTTATATAACCGATACTAAATTCTAACCGAACTTCGGTAATTGGTTGCCGCGCATCATAAACATGCTGTTATGAGAGGTATGGAGGAAGTATGTGTCCAAATTAATGAGGTTGTGTAACTCGGCATTATGGTGCATGCAGGCGGTTGTTGTGTTGCAACAGGGAGCGAGTTTTAAAAGCGCACACACACGTAAGAGTTAATCTGACCCCTAAGAACCAACCGCTAAGAGAATTACACTATGATATTACTTTTGAGACGAATTTACTCCGTATTTGTTGAGTTTACCAGACTGATACTCTTAAAGCTATCTCTCTAATCCGCCAAAAAGATTTATTCAGTTTAATATCTATCTCTATCCACAGTGCCTTTTTTTTAATACACCATTGCTTGGAAGTTAAAACTGAAATTGATATATCTCTCAGTACTGGCATATATTTTTAAATAATTTGAAAGTTTTTTTTATAGATCTTTTTTTTATGATAAAATATTTGATGTTAATATATCGTATAACGTAATCAACACATGTGTCAAAATCTTAGATGACATAGCAAGCAATAAATAAAATAAAGGAACCAATAATATTAAGAAATGTTTTGTGTTGTTTCTCTATTGAACTAAGCGCTGAGACCACTAAGTCCTTCGCTTCGTGTTGAGCGAATCTCCTACCTCTTACTACCCCTTACCGACTTAGAAAAGAGTGAATTTTAAAAAAGTCGCTAACACGTTGAAACACCATCAACCACTATAATATATATGTATGGACAGATGAGCGATTATTATTATATATGATGCACTATTATATATGTACACTTTGCAATTTAATTATTATCTCGACATTAAAATTACTTACATAAAATGTTTTCTGTTCAAGTCCTGTGTGTAATGTGTATGAGTAATTTTATCCTTATTTGGGTTTTAGTTAATACGTTTTTAACTACACGGACGAGGTAATAAAATTGTCGGTGTGTTCCTTTATAAGGACGAAGGCAGTTAGTTATAGAAAACTATTATTTTTAAATAGTAACTACTTTAATATTAAAGCAAGCCGGGATCCATCTCGATCTAGTTTACGATTCCGACGCTGATGAATTAATCGTAAGTTTTAAAAGGGTTTCTTAAACTTTAAAAAGCTTTATTACGTACTTCAATACTTATGTTACAGTTTATAAAATTTCCAAATTACTATTATAAATTGTTTATATGTTTGACATACGGAGAATAACTTTGCATTATTTCGACGTCTACCTTGACATACTATATATACATAGTGAGGTTAAAATTTAGTGTCGACGTATAAACACTATCTCTTTGGTTCTGGTATCTTAATTAAAATAAGCAGCCACATCAAGGCTTTGTTGATTTGTGTCTATGATGTTTGCTATTATTGACTTTTTTTATTATTATTTATGTAACGAAATGTCTAGAGGAGTGACTGGTAAGTAACGGCAATGAAAAGGAACGTATGGTGCTCCCATTTAACATGCGTGATATCAAGAAAATGATTATTAACCTATTACTAGAATTAGTGCTTTTCGTCTTCATAAACCATATCATCATTTAACACCATGTGGGACCGTGGTCAAGCACTAACCTAAAAGAATTAAATAAATCACTCGCTTGTCCATATTCGACGAGAAACTAATTAGGACATTTACGCAATGCCTTAAAACATCATAAAAAGTCATCTCTAAAAATTGACTACCTGCACCACTACTCATACCACAGAACAGTTAAGTTCATTTTTAATCGTAGTTCAAACGTTACTTAGAGATATATCACCGTTAAAATTTTAATATTTATAAAAAACATATATTTTGACATATTAAAAAAATATGCTATGACATCAGAGTAGCCCTTGTCGTATATATAACTTTATATACGTAATTGTACTTAATAACTTACGTTAAATATTTACTTTAACCGTTATTTAGTTTAAATTTTAGTTATTCTGTATTTAGTTATTTAAATATCTGCAAGGGCAGCGGTAAAAAGATTAAAACAAAAAGACATTAAATACAATAGCAATATTATTATAAGTCGCGTAATTTAAACTTGATTTATATCAAACTTTAATAGCATTAAGTGACCGTCTTAAATGAAATATCGCGATGGTTAGTTATTTATTACATTATAATTATATTTGTGGATGTGAATTATTCTATATATCTGTAACAGAAGTATCTCTAGTATATGTACATGAATATTCGCACATTTTTACATAAAGCATAATAGAAATTACAATCCATATGCGTTATCTTACAAACATTGCAATTATAAATATTGAATTTAGTATTATTAATAGTTCTAATGGAAACATTATTAAAAAAAATTGTAAAATTTGTATGAATTGCTAAATGAATTACTTCAAACAGTGGATAAGTATAACAATTTTGCTGATAATAACAGTCAACACAAACAATTAGTAGATTAAACTCGGTCATTTGTATTTATTGAACTCTTATGCCATTCAAAGCTTAGTTGAAACTCATAAATGAGACATTATTAATTTTAGCATTATTAATATTATTAAACGATTGTCTGTATGATATAACTAAAAAAATCTTTTACCTTCCCTTATCTATCAAGAAATAATTGACTGGAAGAAATCTTTTACGTCAGACAGTGTACAATTTGGTTTTTGTCCATGTTTTATGTAAAGTATTCATTCGTTCATCAAATGATATTTATATTATTAATTCTATAATAATAAAAATAAATTATGGATTTTAGTTGTAGAAGAATTAAAAGCTTATCTAGCTTGAATATTACTATCTCACAGCTTATATAATAGAAATGTATATACACACATATACATGTACATGTATATACATATATATATATATATATGTATATATAAATGTATACATATATATTTGATCCAAAATACCCGTTACAGTTACAATATATATAAAAAAATAAACACTGCAATTTGTCTTTTAAGTATTTTTTTTTAATTTTTTACAAAATTTTTGATAGATGGTAAATATCTACTAAGCACCTGTAATATCACAATGATAATAAATGTAAAAGAAAAATTAAACAGTTTGCAAACTTGTTGGTTAACAATTGTAAAGTTGACACTAGCTATCTAATTTAGTATTAGATGAAACCTATACACTCGTATCTCTCTTATTTGAATCATGGATTCATAAAAATTCTTAAGCCAAGCCTCATATTTATTCTATTAGCAAAGAATTTGAATACGATAGCAATGAACTAAATTTGACTTTATTGTTTTCAAAAACATAGACATTGTTTCATAAAAATTTAACAATTCGACAAACTGCAAAATTCATTAATGAAGGTTTTTTTATCATATATTTAATTTTATTGAAACAAAAATGTTTAATAGCTTGAAAATATTATATAAGTTATAAAAACTTGAAAGTAGTAGTGTTCATGTATGAAAACAAACTGACGTTAATAGATTCCGCTGGTAGGCGTTAATCAAAATATATCAGTGACAATGTATATGTAAAAATTTAAAAACAGATGGAAATAAATATCATCGAGAAATACGTCTTACTCTCTTTACACTGACTTATCTTTAATTTTTTTTAATAAAAGTACCATACGTACATATTACTATATATGTTACAACTCGCTTAGCAAATTAATTGGGTATGCCTTTTAAAATATTACAATTTTTTTATGAAATTACTTGATCAACTTTTGTTTCTTTAAAATAAACCACTTAATAATTTTTTATTAATCGAAAAATAAATAAAATTCACAATACGCACCCAAAGCGCGTTCATGTTGTAGTTCAATCGGGCGACTGTCGACGCGATTGTCGCTGGAGCCGGCAAGACGTCGTTTATATACCTGACATCAAGTGATGACTTGCCCGATGGCCGGTGTCCATGCCCACCACCAAGCAAGGTTGTGTCACGCACAAAACATACCAACTGGAAACCGGTAACACGAAATTTCTCGCCCATTTCTCAATGGACTCGCCCGAAAGCCTTTTCAGTGCTTTACAGAACAAATAAACCGCTGTTTTCGTTACAAACATTTTATCATAACATTCTAATTTCCTATGGGCAATGGCCATGTTTAGCTGAAGACGTCTAACATTTAGTGAAAAAAAAAAAAACATTATTTTTGTCGTTATAATTATCTCTACAAAATGTAATAACTACTAGTAACTCTTTAGAAGCTAATGTATTTACTTTAAATGATGCTGAAAGAGATGACGATCCGATTTTTTTAAATATTATTTTCAATAGAAATTATTACGCTGTAGAACAAATCGGCTTAAGAAATGTACATTTAAAAAGAATTACTACTTATCTACATGTAACCCATTAAAGCCGTACAGGGCCCTTCCGTGTCACAATAAAAAATAATGGTAGTGGTTGGTTTTAAAGATGACGTTCAGTAATCATTTAGGCAAACTATAAATTCTTGTGTACCAGCTATCCAATTGTTAATGTTATTAAACATACAATATATGTATTACTCCCTGTTCGTGTAACTCATTAACCCTAAGGTAAGTAGTAAGTTTAGTGAATGTGATTTATGCAAAAGCTTCTTTTCGTTTATAACGAGAAAATTTTATTGAACGACAAGGAATTAGTATAAGCGGATATATAAAGAAAATTGTCAAAAAGAATCGATTGTACATTAAACTTTAAAAATCGCGTGCATTTTTTTGCAACTGCGCTTTTCTCATTTCACATACTTTTCGGAACCTTTTTAGGTATAAACGTCTTGAAATTAACGTTTTTTTTTCTGTGTCAACCTTTGATGTATCGAATGGTATTAAATTCAACAACGACATTAAAATAAAGCTTATTTCATTTACAAAATGTCTTCATACGTGTTATACTAATTGTCCACGACAAAGGTTATTAATGGAATGCATTGGAAGGTTAGGTGTCAAAGCTTTGTTATCTGATCTGAGGTGTTAAAATAATTTTTCAGAGGTACGAATATTTGGTTATCGTCTGCTTTCTAGATCCGGGTCCTTTTCAAGCGACTCGTGCGGACCTGTGTGTTTGCAATGACGCTGTGGAAAGAAAAAAAACTTTTTATGTATGGTACTTAAGAGTTGTTAAATCTATTAATATATATTTATTAGACGATCGCTGATTAATATCCTATATAGTGATATATTAGTATTTAGAATTTAAAAATAACTATTGATACATTTAATTAAACTTTATTGAATTGTTTTATAACATACGAGTAAACTCTTATTACGCCCGTGTACGCGTGGATATTTTGCTTTAATACCATAATTAATATTTTTTAATTCATTTACTTGCTTAAAAATCAACACTGGGTTTTATTTAATTGAAGAAGAAATCATATTTGTACAAGGATGCTGATAAAAACTAGCCCAGAACAACTTTATCAATACATTAATATATCTGTTTTAATCAATTAATTATTGAAGAAGTCTAGACACACAATTTCGTCTGAATTAATTAACAGTTTAAAAACTTGAAATTACTTCAACATACAACAGATATCCTTTAGTCTTAAAGCATATTAAAGCAGGGAGAAAGAAACACCATTGATTCGATTGATTTTCTTGTAACTAATTTGTGTGAAAGATATTTTAAATTAAGATTATAAGAATTATTTATATTGTAGGGTTAACATGTTATTAATTATCAATTTTTAATGAAATTAATAGTCACTTGAACTTCTTTTAATTATGAAAATAAATTAAACGTTTCTGAGTTTTCCACTCGATCTCGTGTATATGCAACCTATAAGAAGGATATGAATCATTTTACAGCAGAGTTAAAGGTCAATAACGAGAGGGATATAGCGAATTTAGAGTTTTTACCGGATTCTCTTATTACTTAATTTTATTACAATAAAGAAAAAAAATTATTATAGTTGATTTTATTATTCCTGATATAATAAAATACGCTACAATGGACTTGACCAGCGTGATGGAAAGAGTCTTGATTCTATTCTTTCGCGATATAAGTCCCAAACGTGGAAACATCAAGACGTTTATTATTATTATCAAATTCATATCACAACTTTATAGGCTGGACTGGAGAAATTAAATGAACAGGACGTAATACAAGGACTAATCATTTGCTTATTGTATTTGGACAATCTCATTGAAGTAATAAGCAACATGGTGATATAACTGGCCGTCAACCCATAAACGGATTTCCCTCAATAGTGTCAGGTGTTAGTAAATGGATAAATTAGAGCCAGTACTAAAATATTTACATGCAAAAGGAGTCAAATTTGTCCTATTGGACCAATTGTTTATTTTAAAGATGGTGGGAGTGGATGGAAGAGGAAAACAAAGAGCCGTATGTGCTGGTAAATGGTATGTATGATAAATGTTATTAGTAAGTCTGTTCAGGCTTTTGATAATAACTGTAAGCGGAGAGTGTCGTTGAATTCTTTTATATACGGCCGTTATGGAAGCTTTTGCTTGATAGTATAATAATGAAAAAATGTTAATCTAATCAATAATTTTGAATATTTATTTAGTTTGTAAAGCATTGATTAGACCAGGCCAATCCAAAATCGGTCGTGAAATTCTTAATATTTTATAAACTGCATTCAAAAACTTATTATGATTTTTCTCAAATAACATTTTAAGAAACAAATAAGATAGTAATTGTATTCTGTTCCTGGATGGTTCCAGTTGTTAATGTATAGTTTCATATTGTATTTTTTTCATATTTTTAATTTAAAAATAAAAAACAAATTCTCTTCGTATTCTACGCGTCATGATAAAGTTTATTTCTGGTGCGTTTATCATTGTATCCTATATATTCGAGACGATTCAGATGCGATGCTTCTATATCGAGGTCACTAATGTATAGGCGGTAAACCCTATTAACGAATAATAAAGTAATATAATTTTGTGATTGCAAAAAAAACATGACGGACTTTATTTTTAACGTAAAATTCCGAGTCGAAGTTCAAGGTGAGGGGTTTTGGGCTTGTACCAGTTTATAGGTGCGTATGACATTATCATTGCCTTCAGATATTTCTTTAGGTAACAGTATGCTAACGACCTTTCGAGTTACACAAGGATATACTTTCACTGATATATTCAGTGCCGAGATGATTGTTCATCATCAACAAACCATAAAAGGCACAAGCCCTTTATGGTTTGTTGATGATGAAAAAAGCACAAGCCTTTTATGGTTTGTTTGAACATTGTTGGGATTTTATTTAAACTTGTTAATCGACCAAGTGACGTTGATTTGACGTCATTTGCAAACCAATGGGCTGTATTGAATCCGAATTAAAAGGATCATTTTACCTAATCATAGCTGGCTTAGAAAATCGATGGCAGAGTGCTTAGCGGTGTTCTGCGGATACATTGAACATAATGCTACAAATGACAATAATACTTCATCTATCCTAGCTTTAACAACACGGCAAATCATCTTGAATTTAGACGCTTTCATAAAATAAGGTTCGATGCCAAATTGTTATCATGAACGACAAAAGTGTGAAATGACGTAACTCTGCCTGCCATGTACAATGTAAATATTTTCAAGAGTAAAGTAAATAAATGTCTAATTAAAAAAATTAACCCATTGTACTCAAGGTTGTTTTGCCCGCATGCAATGAAACGAATACGGTGTTTAATACTTCAAAAGAAGTTAACAATTGCACAATCGGTACCTCCTTCTTTTTCAGAGTTAATTTGTTTTTTTTTTAGTTTACGTCCCTTAACTGACATAATGATGATGTAAAATTCAAAAGAGAATATGCAATTATTATTCAACAAATGAATATTCATCCCAGTAGAATCACCCTATGAAAATATTTTAATGGCCGAACAAAAAATTATACTCGACTAAGAATTACGAAAGAAAGTTAAATATGCAAAAAAGAATTCAATTATGTGATAACCTCACGTTTTTCTATGTCGCTGATTTTATCTGTGACCTTCCCGCATACCTATCAAAGCGAAGAATAAATTAGAATCTAAGTGCCTCTAAAATTATATATTCCGCTTAAAAATTCTTGACAATAAATCATCTAACATAAAACAGCTAAAGCTTGTATGAAATAAATACACGAATAAATTGGTAAATTATGATGATGGTAAAATGTAGTAATAGAAACGCAGGCCGAGGTAATTTAATTCGGTATTGATTACAGCGTCTCTTGTAACAATTCTGCAGTTACAGTTTAGTAACAATAGGACTAAGTAAGCCCTATCTGTCGTAGAAATTAACTGAAAGAGACTTTGGGCTTGCGGAGCCCTTACACTCGATACGGGCGTAGGTAACAGAAAATTCGAAGTAGCCTTGTAAGCCAAAATGTAGAGTTGCACCGAGAGGTTCCAGAAGAGATCACTGATTCTATTTCCTGTTCCCTGTTCATCGAGGGGATTTTATTATCGAATAATCCCAAATAACTTTAAATACTCCCGAAGTAGAGTATTTTTTAAAGATTTTCTCCACGACACAAAAAATTTTTTTTTTTGGTATCTACATTTCATATAAATGTACCCTAAAAAAATTATTCTCTTAATGTACCCATCATCGGGACTCGGCTCCTTCTCTCATAAGGCGAGGTTCAAGGCTCCGCTGTTAAGATGACAGTTGGTGGATGGCGGGTTGTCACATATAAATAGTAAGCTGTTGTGCTTTTCTCACTATATTTTTCTTTATCGAAACGGCAAACGTATAACAACATGTGTTTATTAGTAAAATGTAAAGATACTTTTACTGTTATTAGGTGATTCAGTAAAAAGATATTTTTTTACCATATAGTAATACTGGTATCTTTTAGATTCTCATTAGAAGTTCCTTAACGGATTTGCAGATGACTATGGATATTTTTTTTTCTCAAACATGAGCGCTAACGCAAACAATACTGGATTGCGGTTGATTTAAAGACGGAATTTCCTTGTGTGTTTGAATATCTCGTGTCCTGA
This sequence comes from Ornithoptera alexandrae, assembly GCA_029030555.1. Taxonomy (NCBI): domain Eukaryota; kingdom Metazoa; phylum Arthropoda; class Insecta; order Lepidoptera; family Papilionidae; genus Ornithoptera; species Ornithoptera alexandrae. Next base: position 159,725 of record JARDVY010000297.1, on the reverse strand, counting down.
TAGCCAGATTTATAATTACGTGAATTATTTGTTGTATAAACGGTTCTACTAATTAATAATTAACGGTAGTTACAGTTAAAAATTTTTATTAATAAAGTTTTTTTTTTTTTTATTACCATCCTATTGCCCTAAGATGAGGCAAAGGGCATACCTAGTGACTCTCCATTACGTTCAGACTTGCGCTTCACCCTTAATTTCATTCCACGTCTTCTTGATGTTCTTTATCTCGTCTGTTACTGCAGCGCCACGTATGGCTGGGGCGACCACGCTAACGCTTTCCTTTCAGATTCCAATCAAGCGCCTGCTTGGGGATATGGTTGGGATCTCTTTGTAGAGTATCTTCATAGTATCTCAAAAAGGGTATTTCGCAAAAATTTATCATACTGTTACGGTGTCGCGATAATTATTAAACTTATATGTGTTAAGCTATAGTTAGTTTTATAATCAAAACGATTGACGTTTATGATGTTAACGAAATCCTTTTTTATCACATTCAGCCAAATAGTCGTAGGACTCGGAGAAAGTGAACATGGGCACAACAAGCAAACAAAAATATTGGCGAGAGTTTTAGCACAAAGCCCTACATGTTGATGAAGAAATGGAATTTTCATTATTTTTTTTAAATAAATTTTTAATATAAAAAAAATTATAAATCCAAGAATATATTATTTATTATCTTCAGAGACCTAGTTTTTAATAGAAGGCACTTGTGATGGAACCACGCTTTAGTTTTTGTTTATCTCTCGCATTATCGTCGCCTACAAGTGCTGCCCTTGACATAGATTCATCCAAAGAGGAATTATTTAACATATATATTTGTTACAAATATGCGACATATATAGAAACTAGGTCTTGCCCGGCCGCTTTGCTGGCAGCAGTATAAAATTAAACTTGAAAGTTGTCTAGAATCTTCCTTGAGAGCAACCCCAACCGGAAATGAATATCTATAACAATCGTTACTATAGCAATCGCAAAAATAATACGAAATGAAATATATTATAAAAGTTAATTATGAAATTCAAAAAATAATTAGCCTGTAACCAACCAACCATCCACTAATCATTTCTCGTCGCATGATTATGTATGTTCCCATTTGGTTACGTTCACTAGTTTTCATGTGGTTGGCGAACATAGGATGACCATTTTCATATCATCATACCATTTTCATACCATTATCATCATACATACATATATATATATATACACACACACGAGTATGGACTAGTTAAAAATTCAGTGCGCTGTTCTGGAGATGCTATAGCGATATTAGTAAATATCGTTCAGGCAACAATATCGATTATTTACTACGATCCATCAATTTTTGATTACACCATAGCTATTATAGATAGTGATGGAATGATTTTTTATGTCAGAAGAGAAATCTCAACGAATCTACAAAAAAAAAGTATCAATTCTAGAAGATATTTTAAAAATAATAATTTAAGATGCCCTGAAACAGGTTGCGTTTTGATTTCGTCTAGCTTTGTATGCATTAAATATAGTGTCTGTATTTTGTAATTAATATAATATAATCACTATCCAAAAAGTACTTATCAAAATCTTGATCTCTATCATTCTTTTATCTTGTTAATTAATTGCAGGAAATTTTATTCGTACAATTACTTTTAATCGTTGATAATTATGTAGCTTTGAGAAGAATTGGCAAATAACTTAATTTTTGTTATAATATTCAAAAAGGCTTATTTTGTTTATTTTATATTGTATTTATTAAAATAAATAATAATTAATAATGGTTTAATGCGATGCAGCTTTGAGAACATATCTTGTGATTCAATTGGTTTTGACAAATGGAAAAAGATAAAAATAAGCTTCCGAAACTTTCTTTGTAGCTTTTTCGTGTTATCTCGACAAATAATAATATTACAATGTGCTCAATATCGTTGATGTAATCTTTATTTCAAAGATATCAGCTTTTCGCCGACCAACGGACTTAAATGGCAACAAAACATAAAATCGTCCAGTTTTATTTTTATGTTAGTGTGCTCACAGAATCAATATTCATTATGTTCACAAGTCCGCGCTGTAACGATGCGGTAACTAACCGGTCCATCCATCCATCCATCCATCCATCCATCCATCCATCTATACGCTTCATGTATCATCTACTCGTATTTGTACATCAAGTTGTTCTCTTTACAATTAATAACACTTGTAGTAACGTTGATCGTTTAATTACAATACAAAACCACATTCGTTATTTCCGTATATTTTATTAAATATGCGTATGCGTTTAGTGGTCGATAGCAGAGCGGATACCGATTACATAAATTTAAGCAATGTTTTTAACATATAGCACTAGCACATACCACGTTATCCACGTACATCCGTTACAAGTAGTGTAGTAAAATTATATCTAAATAAACAAGTTGTTCAACACCACTAAGTGCATTCGCGTTGTATAACCATGCCGTCGCGTGAATTTTTCATTTAATTTTTTTTTTATTCTATGGAAAGGACAGAACGCTGTTCATCATTAGCCGATAGACGTCCACTGCTGGATCTAGGCCTCCTCCAAAGAACCCACATCGATCGGTCCTGCACTGCCTGCATCGCCGGGAACCAGGGGCCGTCGTTTGTAGGGGTTCATATGGGGAGACTTAGGCCATTCTCCGCCACGCTGGCCCAATGCGGGTTGGAGGGAGCCAGAGCTTCGTTTGTTGATTAGCAGGGTGCACCACGAGCAGGTGAGGTTGGCTTGGGTCCCGTGTGTTGTTGTGCGGGAAACCTTACATCCCTTTCTATCGGGACGTTCACCTTATGATAAGCAACACCCTTACCCATAATAATGTGGCGCTAGTTAAGATGATGTGTGCTCGCCGCCTTGAAACATAAGATGTTACGTGTTGTTTCCCCAGTAATATTACTAGCTATTTAAGTTCATATTGGAATACAGTAATGATTACATACTACTATTTGGCGGCAGAAATAGGAGCCGAGGTGGTATCCACCAAGACCGACTCCAACAACGGTGATCTACTACCAAAGCAATCGTGAAAATCGACATATAATGACTTGTGTTTCTGTTATCATTGTAATTTTTAAGTTCATCCAATGTTCTCTTTAATATTCTGGTTTATCATTTTATTGAGAAACTATTGAAAAGATTTTCTCAGCATCTTTAACGAGAAGTTATGTTATATTGAAAATATATATAATACTAGTTGTTCTCCGCCTACTTTGCTGGCACTAATATAGGATTAGACTTGAAATTTGTTTGAAATATTTCTTGAAAGCGACCGCAAATGACTCTATAGCAACTGTTACTATGGCAACCACATAAATTATCTAGAGAATAAAATTATTAATCTAAATACTAAAATTTAGAGTCTGGTGCAGCTCCAATTTATTTATTATCTTATAAATTGTATGTTGTCTAAGGTCTTCTCATTATAAATTACTGGAATATCACGATGTGATGCAGTGTATACCAGCCTAATTGTCATGATGTTACGAACAGAGTATCATTTGCCATTGCCATCAGGTAAATTCTGCTTGTTTCACAATTAATTTTTTTTTAATAAAAAAATCGCAGCATAAATTTTGTATTTAAATAGATGCGTTAGTGTGCTCGCTGGTTATATAATAATCAATGGTCCATATTTATCAACGTAATCAGTTTATTTTCATTTCTACTCGGCTGCCGTATTACGCTTATCGATCTCGGTTAAAATTTATTGCTAACTCGTCTATGCCCACTCTGGATCAATAAATTAACCTCCAATAAAATTTACAGACGGCGAATATCGAAACTATTAATAAATTAATCTACCAATGTTTCATTTCGGAATGTTTCACATTAATACATGTCGTTTACTTGTACATATATAGTACTTGCATTTCATCCCCCAAACTACGAAATGAAATATCGTTAGCAATATATCGAATAGCGATATACTGGTGGTAGGTCTCCATTGCTGGAGACTGTCCGGGTAGTCACCACCGCAGCTGCTGTTTTCACGGCCAAACTACAATGAATGTTATGAAGGGTAGTTGTTGTAGCTAGAGAAATTACTGGGGTAAAGAGTCTTAACATCTTATGTCTCAATGCTATGAACATAATGTGGTGTTGTGTATATCAACCTAACCGGCGCCGCGTTGCTATGGGCGGGCGTATCATTTACCATCAGGCAAACGTTCCGCTCATCTTGTCGCTTAGTAGAACAAAAGAAAAACCTCTAATTTAATTGCTAAATGATAAACATATATATATATATATATAATGAAAATGGGTTTCCTTTGTTCGCCAATCACGTGAAAAGTAGTAGTAGTAATACTATGAAATCATTTATTATAAATATAATATCAATATTTGATTAAATAATAAGATCTAGAATGAAATTAAATTAATGGAGGAGCCCTCATTGAAGAGTAATGTTTATTAATGAAATGTATGACACTACAATGGCTATTCCTTATTTCCGGTTATGTTCAGTATTCAGAGGCACGCAATAACTGGCCTCAGTACAGAGATATTGTTAATTATACGTACATACATATCGTCAAGGTTATTTGAAATAGTTAACGCCTATTCATAATTCTAAACATAAAAATTTTTGAATATAACTGTTAATTTAACATTTTTAAACTTAAAGATAAAAAAGGCAGTTCATTCAGAACTTTACTTGTGTAGCAATGAACAATTTTCTGTTTGCACTATTAGAATCTTATTTTAGTTGATGCAGTAATCGTAACAGAATGGGTGTGAAGATACCCGCACGCAACTTACCGGACTTTGGCTAACCTCACCTGCTCGTGCTGCACTCTGCTAATCAACTAACGTCGCTCTGCCTCTCACCGACTCGGACCGAGTTAACGTGGTGGCCAATCTCCTCATATGAACCCCTATAAACGACGGCCCCTGGTGCCCAGTGGCATCAGAGGCCATGCCGACTGCACGCGGGCAGCGCAGGACCAACCGATGTAGAGATCCTTGGGGCCAGATACGTAATATATATATTCTTTCCAACTAATAAAGCCATGTGGATGGTTTGGAAAAACATGAATCACAAATAACCGTTATCTCCCTAAAGCTTCACGCTGCCTTTAACTTATACAAAAAAGGCCCTATTGCTACGCTAGGCAAGTCGTAAAAGGCGACTAAGAGGGAACGACCATAGAGCTAGGTAGCGGCCTGTGCTGGTTCCTTTACATTTGGGAAAATATACTCTACATATGTAGTAGCAACATAATTGATCCGAAAAATGGAGACACTCGTGATCATCAATGGACATCATATATTGTAATAACCAAGTATTTCTTGTTATTTATTATGTATGTTAGTTGTAGTGGATAATGAAATGTAAAAATAAATATCCGCCTAGTCAATAAGCGTAATAGCACTTCTGCCTTATATATTTTGTATCCCTGCGAATATCTTAGCTTTTCTTATATAAATATTATTTACCTGCTTGGCATTAAAATTATCTGTAAGAGATAATTTATATTATTGCCATTTACCCCGACATACGATTCTGGTAATATATTAAGCTACCTTTAGGTTATTATTTTGTAATTTATCCGAAAAACGGACGTTTCTGGTATTTCCGCCAAACTAGTTTGGCGCCCGGGTTGGCGGGTCCTTTATTTAGTTTATTTAAAGTAAAAAAAAAAGCTGTAAAAAAAGAATGTCAATGTTTGAGTAAATTATCACTCGCATGTTAAAACAATAGTGCTCAAAAATTTTGGATAGAAACAATTACTAAAGTATAAACTAAAATTGTTTTTCTCGCTTTGTTCTGATAAAAGGACATCTTGGAAATCAATAGGAGAATAGTATTAAAAAATTACATTTCCTTTAAAAATATTTTTAGCTTTACAAACTGAGAGAGAGAGATGCTGCTTTACGATATTGTTAGGTTCTAATAAACCTGATGATATATAATTACGAATTATATGATAATAAAACAATTAAACAACGTAATAAAAATTTAAAACTTCATTAGTGGAATAAACACAAAACATATCATTAATAACAAATTTCGATATAATATATGCAAACAAAAAAAAACCCTCAATGTGTTAATCGGCCTTCAGAGATGGTTCCGTATTAGCGCGATATATTTAATTCTATGAAAGAAAAAAAAACTGTTTACAGTGCTATAAAAAAATTTGGGCGCGTTTGTTAAATATTTGATAATAAGCCGCAAAAGAAACCTTAGCTTTTTACATATTTTGCTGATATGTGCGTAATTCACCACGTGTCCATATCTAAAATAAAAAGTATTGGTAGATACTAGGTAGCAGATACCAGCACAGCTCGTTTAACTACAGCCAAGCAATGTTAAAAGTTTACTGTCCTGTTCCTGTTTGAAAAGCGTTGTAGTAAGAAAAATGATATAATCACACAACACCGTGTCTCTCAGAACGTCGACGACAAGTAGTGCAGTGTCTTAACCAGAGCCACAATAGGCTTCTTTTTTTTTTTACGTGGGGGAAATGCTTACACATACTCGTCCTCGCGGGGGCAAGGACGAGTTATGTCGGACTTGCACCGACTAAAACCCCCACGATGTTCCGCCTCATCGCCATGATGGCAGGGTCACGGGAACGCTCGCACTCAACCGCGACCCTGCCGGCGCTGGCCGCTTGCGCAGCCCCACCTCGGGAGGGAGGGATGAACCCTCCCTTTCCAGGGCGCGCCGGAACATGCAGCGCGCCCCCTCCTCGACCTCATGCGTGTGCGGGCGACCGGTTCCCCCGAACCTGTTGCCCAGAGGCCATGGGAGCCACTGGAGAAAACCTCTCTTGGCTCCCAGCGGCACAGAGATGTTAGGCCCGCCGCTACCTGTCAACGGCCGCGGAGAATAGGGAGAGCGGCGCATCTCAATACCGGCACTCCTCTTCCCCCGCGGCCCCACCGCCGCCGCATCGCCGGTGCGACACCGGTTGGCCGCAGAGGGTACTCCCTTCGCGACCCCACCTCGGCTGCGAGGGGTGGTATGAAACCGCCCCTGCAGCCGGCCGCTAAGGCAGCACACAGCCGCCCCTGCGGCCCCCGGCCGCTCCGGTGAGCTCCAGTTACCCCAACCGGTGCTCGAACCTGGAGCGGCCGCTTCGGCTAGCCCTTCGCCGCGGGCCGGCCGGGTGGGTTCCACTTGGCTTCACCGTGTACCGGACCACGGTTACTAAGCCCCTCCGCCACGACAAGGCGAGAACCCGTTGGAGGGGAGAGCCACAATAGGCTAGCGCATTAATTACTAGCAGGTGAACGTCCTGTTCGTCTCGTCGTTTTCTGTAATTAAAGGCTTGTGTTCAGTAACAAATGACATTGAAATACTGTGTAGCAGTTGAAGTGTGAGATTTCTCGATTCATTTCATGCTGCCAAATTATTGACGTCACCGTCTTCATCAATGCTTTATGACGTATTGTTCTAAAAATAGTTTAAACGGAAATCAATACCAACGGAACGAATACCAAAATACGAAAGAAAAAATAATATGCCTGTTTATATACGTAAGTTTATAAATTTGTATGTTTAAACATATTCATAAAAGTATTAAACATACATATAAAAATGTTCGCTATAGAATTTTCTACGTATTTACATACAAATGCCGATTTTTTTATAATGATGAATAAATGTGCTCTTCTAACCTAAAAGTGTTAAATAAATCTTGTAAAAAATATCTTCCGCCTTACGCCTGGTTTTGGGATCGATTTTGACCAGTCAAAAAAACTATTTCGAAAATGTCCAGAACAAATTTAACAAAGATTTTAAAATTGGTTCTATATAATACATTATTATGTAACAATTCATTAATATTTAAGTAAAAAAAAAACTGTAATTTCTTTATTGAGATCGCTGTGGAGATCCTTGAATTCAACAGTATGCCTCATCCGACTGACAAAGGAAACCAATTTTCATTATATATATATATATATATATACACATATATATAATAAAAATAGGTTTCCTTTGTTCGCCAATCGCGTGATAACTAGTGAATGTATCGACGCGGAATGATTTGCAGATGGCTATAGGTTATTTATTTTTTGAATTTCACATATCGTGCTAAATTTTATTTCTAATTAAGTTTTATAAAAAAAAATCATTTTGTATTCTGTATGGGATTGCTATAGAACCTCATTTGCGGTTGCCATTACTCTCAAAAAATATTTTGCACAAGTCTAATTTTGTATACATATAAATATATATCCCGCACAACTATTCAAGCCAAGCTCATCAGATCGTGATGCACGCTGCTAATCAACAAACGAGGCTCTGGTCCAAAACAACCGGCATCGGGGCAGCATGGTTTGAAATGGCTCAGAACATCACATATGAATCCCTACCCGATCGATCTGGGAATCTTTGAGAGAGGTCTATGTTCAGCAGTGGACGTCTATCGACGTGTAATGTTGATGATATATATATACTAACAGCTAGTACATAAGTAATTTGGAAACTACCATGATTCGTTTCTTGGAGTATTTCTAAATTACCTACATTAGGAGGGAACGAAAGGATTATATCATTACCCTGCAGACAATTAAAAAAAATGTTTGAAGTTCACATAACAATAAAAAAAACTCAACTTACAAACAAATTTACAAGTTTAGTAATAGCTTTGAATGTGAGATATTGTTTTAATATAAGGAATGTTTATTTGAAGCAGTGTTATTGCATATTAAATTTTAGTGCGATTTTGAAAGCACAGGTGTCGCCACCAGAGGCTTGAAGATTTAACATATATTATTGATGGCACTCTGATCGATACTGTTGTGATTAAGTGTATTAGTAAGTTACCGCTAGATGACGCTTATCAAGTTAAAACATATTTTAAATAGGTCGCCAGATGGGATTACCGTTACAAAAATATTTTAGTTTTGTTGTTCAATTGTTCAATGGAAAGAGTCTGCACCCGCTGTTTAAGTGTTAATAATTGATCTAAAATAAATAATATCGTTTCAAAGCTAAAAAAATGATTTATTATGCTGTCGAGACATTTTTATGATTTATTTAATTAGCCAATAGGTATTTTATAGGTATGATAATAATAATACATATATATATGTATATAGATATGATAATATAGAGATAATAATATATATATATATATATATATATATATATAAATATATATATATAGATATGATAATAATCAAATCTATAGATTGGTATTCAAAACGTTCAAATGGGAATGGGGAAGGTGAATAAGGAGGATCACCTATGTCAGGCCTGACTTGCACTGGTGAGTACCAGGAGATAGAATGGATGGAAAAGTGTTAAGTGGGATTAAACCGGGTAGTAATTCGCGGGGTAGGTCCGGGAGGGCGTGCGGACGCCAGAATAGTGTACTCTTTCGTTAACTATAGTCGGCAGTCGCGTGTGCAACTTCGCCCGGCACGCACGATGCTCGCGCACGCGCACGCGCTTGCTGCCGCGCTACTATGCGCTTTCGCCGGCCAATTCGGCGCAGGCGCCAGCCTACACTGCGCCATGCGTAGAGAAATATCCCCATGCACCTGCCGTCGGGAGGACACTGGCACCGGCGCTATCCTCGTCGTTTGCCAGCGCATTGGAACGTATCAAGATATAGCCCGCGCCCTCAAGAACAAATTCAGCCCTGAAACAAAAATTGGACTCGACATCTCTTACTCCCAGTTGCCAGACTTCGATCAACACAGCTTCCGCGACCTCGGCCTGTCCATCACTCGGCTGAAGCTCAACTTCGACAACCTAAGGCAAGTAAAAAGTAACGCGAATGCTTCTTAACAGTGTTGTACATTATGTTGAAATAGTTTTTGGTAGGAATATCATAGTAACAGTGGGCCATGCCCTCCCCCCGACGATTGCTGATCTTTAACGTCAACCGCTACGAAAAAAATTAAATGTTTAACTCATTATCGAATTATTATATCATCCAGCATTTTGTTATTTCTTTTTAACAAATTACACACAAATTGTGTGTTTGAACCACGTGGATCATTTTATTCGCAATAATTTCTTCCTAGGTAAACTATCTTTGACGGGACAACAATTATTTCACCCATGACCCGTTCGCCGACCCTTATTGGCCACGTAATTGATCCCGTGAGATTTTCGTCAGCACGATTATATGGAAAATATTTAACCCTTCACGGCATACGAACAGATAACATACAATTTTATTTTAATATGACTCACCTAAAACATTAACATATGTTCTTGTTCACGTTTAGGTTAGGTGCCTGCCTGCAGTTGTTATTCTCTCATTACCAATGGTCAAAGTCGCACTGAAATCAGGATTTACAATTCGATTAGTACTCATATATGATTGAGACTACACGTATAACAATTCTGTTAACTGTTTGTAAGTGATTATTTAATAATATTAGAATTTGTAAATGAATTAAAGTTACATATGGGGATCTCATCAGGGAGGACCGATACTTTGCTGGGTTATCGCGGGTCACTTCTAAAGCAGTAAAATTGAATGATATCACATTGGACGTGTCGATTCACTATATTTACCCATTAATGGTGCATTAACAAATTACAGTGGTTAATTTTTTGTTGATGATAATAATATGCTATTCTATGGAAGCTGCCGTTCGTAGTTTCTCTTGCGCGCCTAGAGTTTTTTCGATAAAATTGTGTCCTAATAACGTAATATTCAACAACCTTTACATACGAATATAAGTTAAATATTGCTAAAAATTCATTTCATGAAGGTATTCTTTTTTGTAATAAAGCTAGCAAGCTAGCTCTTTGTTATATTAGCACACAAAGCGCTTAAAAATTTTATGTTTATTTCGCGCGACCCTCAAACCGTCGGGTCTCTTGACTTAGTTCTGCCATTTTGATTAATCTTATCAAATGTTTATTCGTTATTCAATAAATATCAAAAACTTTGTATATGTATTACACAGTGTAATCAATTCATACATAAATTATAAATTCATGACACATTCGAATAGTTATTAAGTGTTATATTACGTATTAATTATTATACATGATATTAATTTATATTCTAACTTTTATAATACACCCAGGTTATGTAGGTGTATTACTTAAGCTATGTTTTACAATCCATACTTTTTAAGTTCCAGTTCTTTCAAAAATGCTTATTGATGATATATATATATATACTAACAAATAGTCTTAGTGCGTTGCTATTTATTATCCTCAGAGAAGTAATATAAATTTTCTGAGATTGTCCCTTTAATAATCAAAAATATGATTAGTGAATCGATGATTGTGCTGCGCACTACTAGTACCTAAAGAGAGGTGTAAGGAAATATTAAATTCATGCACTTACTATTAAATTACAATGTGTTTTACAAATATCTGAATAAATAATAAATCTAACATAAGTAGATATGCCGCGGAGTCATCTGATGGCAAGTTATTACAAAATGCCTAATAAAAAAATAAACTATTAAAATACATGCAATTTCTTGTTGATGATCTATCGGAAGGTCTTCGAGAATGTTTTTAAAAGTTTTTCATGTCCATTTCTATAAATACAAATTATTATATCGTTTAACATGTCCAAGTTTTTCGTTTGAACTACGCAAATACAATTATTGTCATACTGATTTATTTTTGTATTAAATTGTTACCAAAAGTAACTAAATGAGCTGTGATGAATACTTCAAGTAAACAATTGCTTGAAGTAGTATTTTACTGTTAATACGGTCAATGATGAATTATTTTCCTACTTGATCATGCTTATGTTTTTAATATTAGCGCTATTCTGTAATGTGTTGAGTGCTCTTACTTGTCAGACACAATTATTGACATACTCATTCGTAATTAACCACTGTTCTACTATTGTTGTCTGAAGGTCCGTGACAGGTAACAAATCAAAATCGACAAAATACATGTTTCTAGGCGGTACAATACATGTTTATAGTGTGTGATGATCGTTGAACACCATGTGAGCTATTAGCATTTTACTTTTGTATGTCACAAAAAACTAAAAATTCGCGTGCACTGACTAGTTTTATTATAAACTCCTAATCAAGCGTTAATATTAAACATAGAGAGGCAGTGATATCTTCACATAAGGTACCACTTTCTACAAACACAGCGATGCTCCTGATGTCCGTATATTCATAACTCCATATCGCCAAACGTAGAAATGTTTACATAAAAACAACAGCTTTCCTTAAGTATGAATATCCCCTTATATAAGAAAATAATATGTTTATAACAATAAATAATGGGTACAAAAAAAAAATTACTTCACACTCGTTTGTTCTGGATAATCTTCGAAATGATTGAATCGATTTTAACGGTATGGAAGTATAACGGTATTGAAGATTCATGAAGATAATCTATATATCATCATAATAGGCTAGAAATATGTATAACTGGATACAGACCTCTCCAAGAATGGTTTCTCGTATTTACTGTGCTACTCTAAGTGATGTGCGGATTGGCAATAGAGGTTTATTCGTAAAGATCTTATGAAAAGCTGTTGCTTTTTTTTTAATAAATATTCTAAACTGTTTCTCACACTAAAGCCTCTGTGACTCCCAAAAAATTTGTGAGAAATACTTTTAAACTTAGATTATTTTTGGCGTCACCGATAATCCTACGAGTCGCAAAGGGCGGGGCACATAGCTCGTAGTACCGATATACGATTGGGACTTGAAATGCTGGAATGGCGACCCCGCACCGGAAAGCGCAGCGTTGATAGACGTCATCTAGGTGGACAGAGTACATAAAAAAATTGCTGGGAGTTACTGGTTTCACAAGACAGTGTTTTGACGACCGCATTACAATAGACCTCTGTCCAACAATGGACGTCCATCAGTTGAAATGATCATTATGATTGAATTACAATATTAACAGGAATATCCAGGCTAAAGAAGCTACGCCAGTAATATGAAAGGAACGACCTGCGAAAGACAATGATACTTTAAGAAGATTTTACACAACAAGATAGGAATTATTAATAATTTAGCTAGCCACAACACTTTATTTGTTGTAGTCGTTGGGATTATAACGGTAACCAGTAGACGATCTCCGGACATAACGATACTTTTACTTAGTTCTACAACCCTTAATGTTACTTTGTGTCCATACATTTTGTAATGTTTACGGGAATGTCTTTAATTCAAAAAAAGTCACCTTCATACGTTTCTTGTCGATATCATTCCGAGAATTTGCTTAACGTTGAATATTATCAGCAATTGTTAATATTAAACAACATATACTCGTATCTACATGGAACCATAGTATATTTTAGATATATTTATTTATGTTTATGTGCAAATATGAATTAATTTATCTATCAGTGTTAAGTGAAGTACTGATCGTCGCGTATCACTTGCTTTACAAAAACTACCACATAGTTTTGGGATTCACCGACATACATGTATTAAAATTATTCTCATGAGGGTAATCCCAACAAGGAAAGTAATTCAGAGTTTACAATTACACAATCATTTACGAGATAATAAGGAACGGCATTTGATAATTTTTGTTAAAGATTTTGTTATTTTTCCTATTATCAAACATTAATACATTACTGAAAAATGGTGCGAAGCACAACCAGTTGTTTTGTCTCTTTTCATGTATTTCTGTTATTTATTTGATTGTCCAGGATCACAGTACTCAGTTTGAAGGCAAGTGACGAACCGATTTTTTAAATGTTCTGAAACTATCTTGATTTGTTACAAATCGTATTATATCGACATGGGTCGGCACCAACAACAGTTGTTCGTTATTACCATACGTGCCTTACTGAAGCTGCACACTGAGTAGTGGTTACTATGACTACTATGTTAAAATGAACAGATATTAATAAGTCACAGCAGCACAGTTTCTTCATTAATTAGTCGTACATCTGGTTAATATTGTAAGATTCTTCGATCTTCGTGTTGCAAAATGAATATACTATGCTGTAAGAACAAGTAGCTCCTATTAATGTCATGCTCATCTTTTTACTTGTTATAAAAATCTTCATAGAGAAGGACGTTAGTTTTATAAAACTATTAAATGTTGCCGATACTTTTAAATCATAAGTTAAATTATAACCGAAGTGGTTGGACATACAATACAATATTAAAGAATATAATGTTACTGATAAATGTGTCATAATAAACGAAATCATAATTATAATTTACATATTTCTGCTAAGATTGATAATTGTGTATTTTTTTTAAACGGACACTTTTTACTACGGAAACTTTATATTTCATTGATATCCATCCTGATTTAGTCGCCGCAGAAATCATAAAGTGTTTAGTTCAGTAGTTACGCAAGTTCGGCGAAGTTTTTTCCACACACAGCAAACCTTTGCTTTAGTGAAGGCGGTCAATGAGGGCCCCGTTGGTCGAGCCGAACGATCTGTAATTGTCGTTCTGGCATGGGCCAAAGGGTAATTAAATTAAAAAACGAGACCAATTAAACGAAGAGCGCAGGCCCGGCCATACGAGATTGCCCGCCTGTCTCACATTACACCCCGGTCATGCGAAAAAATGCAAATGCCGCCTCAAATATCAATAAATACATACTCATACTCTCATACTTTCTCTTTACTAACATTATTATTTATCATACTCCAACCTTCATCTATTCCTTTTATTATAAAATGCTAACTAAAGTTTGAATTTATGCCTCGAAGACACCATATGTTGGAGAGTTCAAATATTATCTTTTATTTCAAACTATTAAAAGTATTAACTTAAATTCTGTATAGTGAGAAAGTTGTTTAATTCAGTCGAGATGACTCTTTTTTGGGATTCCGGGGACATTTCGATATGATTCATGCCAAATAGCGAGAGGTAGCTCGCTGGCTTGGAAAGATTGCTGGCCTAACGGTTAGAGCGTGCGACTTTCATTCCGAAGGTAGAGTGTTCGAATCCCGGCATGTACCAATGACTTTAATATTTAAGTTATGTTCATTTGTGAACTTTAGTAACAACAGCGAAATACAAACGGTGAAGGGAAACATCGTGAAGAAACCTGCACATGAATTAGAATTCATTGTAAGGTATGTGTGACGTCACCAATCCGCATTGGGCCCGCGTGTGACTATGGCCATCACCCTCATATTGATGGTAGGCCTGTGCCCCAACAGTGGGGACGTAAATTGGCTCTTATAGAAATAGTAGGATAACCCAGCCGAAAAATTATACACCCAAGTACCATTATTCCAAATGTTAATACAAAACTCATTCAATAATCATAATACATTGTTATAGTTTATAAATTTTCAAGTCATTTCGAAGGTACGGATGATTTCTTTCCAAAAAAAAGAAAAAAAAATCCTTTATCGATAATATTAAATAATTTTTGAGTGGAAGCGATTTGAAAAGTAAAATATCATTATTATCTAAAATCCCTATGTAACTTTTACGTAAAACACTTACATAATTATGGAGCACAGATTATAAGGACAATGTAAACATCATGTCCATTTATTTACATGATGACGCATTTGGTAAAATAACCAATTTATTACATTTCTTCCTTATCACCTCCAATGTGTACGTACACAACTATGCCTACACACATTGGGTACCGGTCAGTCAGATATACATTCAGTCTGTTATTCCCGCGTGTCCTCACTACTTACTCATATTAAGAGCTACAAAAAAGACGAAACACATCCTCTCTCAATTGAATAATAATATAAGTAAGTAACATAAGAAACAAAATTGCGAGAATTATTAAAGAAATTAACAAAATTTTATATTTTCTTTGAAAAAGGTCTTCCCTTATTTTTATAAAAAAAATATTACATATTTTAAACTATTAATAATTATTTGACAACAATGTTTGTAGGGACGGGGCATACTTAGTTTTTTTTTATGTTCGATAAAGCAGCGAGACGAGCTAGACGAGCTTCACTAGATGGTAAGTGATTAGCCTTTTGTTTGTTTTACGTGGTGGCAAAGACAGCTTATGTCGGATTTGAACCGACTAAAATCCCTACGATTTTTCACCTTCGTCGCTTTACGGCGGAGCCACGGGAACACTTTGGGACACCTCTGTGACGTCGCCAGCGCTGGCTGCACCGTGCAGCTCCACCTTCGGGGAGAACGTGTTCCACCCTTTCCACCTCTTTAAGAGCGCGCCATATTTGTCTCGGCCTCTTATCGACACCTGCGCAACGGATCCGTCCGAATCCGTCACCCAGAGGCTATGAAAGTCCACAGAGAATACTCTTCCGGCTCCATGTTGTGGATTTAGTCTTGAGCTCCGCCGTCAAACGTTATACGGCCGCGGAGAATAGGGGAGCGTCGGCGATAAAAACGCAATATTAACACTCCTTTTCCTCTGCGGCCCCACCGTCACCGCATCAGCGGTGCGGCACCGTTTCATCGCAGAGAGTAGGGAGAGCAGCAGACCGCAATACCGATATTTCTCTTCCTCTGTGACTCCATCACGGCTGCGAAGAGCAGAGGCAGTCTGCTCCCGCAGCTCACCTGCACTGAGCTGATTGAGCTCACCTCACAGTGATTGGCCTGGCTGTAACAACGTAGCGCTAGTTAAAATAAGACAAATTATTTGTTAAATCTTGATATCCCCACTAATATCACTAGCTACATCGAACTTCAAACCAGAATACAGCAATGTTCGCATTCTACTGTACCTGGCTAGACGGTATCCCACTACAGACAGAATTTATATATCATACATATATACATACATACATACATACATATATACATAAGATGCGGTCATTTTCTTACCTGAAAGGTTAGTAAAATGTTCCTTAGCTATAGAAATATAACTAATTGAAATAACGCACTAACAATGTATTTGATTTTTTACAAAAATACTTAATAGATAAAAGACGAAAAGAGATGAAATACGGACAAATAAGTGTTTTTTTCATAAAAATCAAAATTTACTTTAGTAAGCTTTTATGTAACTATTGTACATTACTTAAATAATCTGCAGCCTATTCTTTAAACAATTTTTTTTAACTAATTACCCAACGAAAAACATTAAGTTTCGAGTTTCTTTGGTTAAAGAACGATTATCGTTCTAAATCATTCTCTTAATTTACCTTTTATAATTCATGAAGTTTACGAAGTTTTTTATCTATATTAAAATAATGCTTTAAATAGGGTGCGTATAGGGGGTTGATCACTGTTGTTAGAGGCCGTCGATGTAGATACGCTCGCGGCGCCTATTTCTAGTGCCGCGCCGTATATTCAAACACTACTTACTGTGTTCTCGTTCGAAGAGCGTCATAGACAGTAGAATTACTCAGGTAATGAGATAACGCCTCAAGGTTAGGAGCACAATGTGGTGCAGTGTTTATGATTCTAATTAGCTCTGCACAGCCACGGGGCGAGCGTATAACTTATCACCTGGTTGGTGACCATCTTGTTGTTTCTTGTTCGCCTACACTACGTATCTTTCTTTGTAACCAGGTAGGATGATTAACCTGTTAATAATTATCATTGGGCATAGATCTTTCCTCAGTTAAAGTTTAAATAGAAATAGTTTTTAACAAAACAAGATGTAGGGAGACAGGACAGGATCGCTATCGTTATCGCTTTAACCTTTCATAATTTTTACATAGGCATATTATAATTAAATACATGATAAGTTCACCAGTGATTAGTAAACATATTACAATATATGATATGCTAAACTTAAAATTCACCTAGTCTTAAATAGTTGTTAAATCAAACATAAACAAATGAAAATGTTTCATTCCAGACTGTTAATGTTATCGTTAGAACTTTATCTTTAAAATCAAGTTACAATCGCTGTACTCTGCACTTACACTTATCCCAAAATGTTTTTAAATAGTCCACTTAACCCGGATGGAAACAGGACACAGAAAGAAGGCGATAAGGCAATGTTATCAACGAAATTAAACAGAACAAACGAGTAATTATACAAGGCATATTTATTATGTAGATGTACTTACAAGTTCCAACCAGATATTTAGGTGTCAGTATTTTGAGGTAAATATTTTAATTTCTCTTTACCGATTTTTATATGTTGGAATTACTAGTCTCAAGTAATACGTTTTTAACATCTAAAACATCAGGAACTATCAACTATAAGAATTATAAATATTACAGTAATAGGTATGCGTTAGTTTTATTTTATTTACAGGTAGCTGCTCCTCTCCTCTGAACCTTTGAAATCGTAATTCCTAAATCGACTCTCTTTAATGAATGAATTTTGTAAAATCCATACTTATTACCTACAAAATTTCAAGTTTCCAGACCTTAAGGTTCTAGAGATGTCGTGATGAGTCTTTACATCTGTGGAAATCTTTATTAAATATATATATTATAAATACACTCTTTTTACCTGTTGCTTATTGTGAGTTAAACGTTTGCACTGGACTGAAATACCATTCTTCACATTTTGATATAAACTCCAAAAATAACTCTTGTCATAATATTCCTTATCCCCGCAGTATCAGGAATGTATTTAACAAAAAAAAAAGACTAATTTTAGACAAGATTGTGTGCAGGTAAATTATAGTTTAAAGTTGTGTATTTAAATATTTTCATCACTTGGAAACTAGCTCGGTTGGATGATATGCAGTAGGTACTATGACCGTAGGGCTAAGAATGTCAATTTATCAAACGTTATGTAATTATCAATCATAATTCATAGATCTTCAAGCCGTATTACAATTATCACACGATTGAATCTCGTTTAATGCTCTTGTGACAACAACCTGAAGTCAAATTCATTAATTCGTATCAATCAATGTCTATCTAATCGTAATCGAAAAAAAAACAGTCTCGATTATATTCAAAGAGCATAATAACATAAAGGAATATAAACTTGGTATCATCTAAAATATAAAGTGTAAGAAAATGATAACAAATATTTATAAATTTTTATTTACACTAATGTGCCTATAAGAATAATGATAACATGTAATAAAACAAAAAGACTATTTTTACTGGTGGTAGGGCTCTTTAATTGGAGACCATGAAGGTAAATACCACAGTGGCTCCTATTTCTCTTACCAACTATGAGTGTGCAAATATCACTGGTTCCAGTTAAAAAGAAATTCGTAATTAATGGAAAAAGTGGAGTAACGAGTCATAACACCTTATGCCGGAGAGCGGCAAGTATATTTTGGTACAATGTCCTCGTAATAGGCTTTAAGTATTTAGGTTTACTATAAAGAATAAATAATACCCAGCACTTACAATATAAGTGTTTGCACACTTGAATTATAATAAAATAACTCTGTTTGTAGAAACATGATTTTTTTTTAATCAATATATTATATATTCACTGACGGTATGATCATTAAAGGACACTACGCCTAAACCTATATCAAAGTAGACAAGGTTTCTATGTTAATTATGCGTTGCTTGTATTACTACACGTAGCTAACTAGCGAACATAATGGTTTCATCATCAGCCCACATCAAGCCATTGTTGTACGTTGGTCTCTCCCATAGAACGCTCTTTAGTCTGTTCTTCGGTTATACGCATCCAGTTTTTGCCAGCCGTCATCCGGCAGATAGTCACTCCATCCGGTCAAAGGCCGTCCCGCCTACATTTGCCTGTACGTGGTCTTCATTCTAAGAAACGGCTACTCCACCAGAGGTCTGTTCTGCGACAAATGTGACTAGTCCATTACCACACTGCATACTCGGAAGGCTAAATCGGTAATCTTGGTTCTGAGAGAAGCGCCAAGTATACATCTTTTCATAAAATAAAAGAGTGATCTGTAAACTGAGAACAAAGTACAATGTTGAGAATGTTGCATTAAAAAAAAAATCCTGTCTCACAAATCTCTCTTGCATGTTTTGAAGCGATAATGGTCATTTCAATCGTATAGAGAAATAATTGCGAGAATGGTCATGCATCGAATGCCGTATAATGCATGAGTGTGGAGTTTAGTAAACACTAAGGCAGGTCAACGTTCCGAGGTTATCATCGGTGCTAGGGCGGCGCCAAACGGACGCATAGTTGGCTACCGGCTCGGGGGTGTCAGTAGACGTTTCACATGTCTAATATACAACACATAGATCCACCTATCGCCATCCATCCCAACAGCTGTACGCGAGGGATTTGGATCAGTACGAAAAGCACAAAGGCACAAATAGTATGTTATCTAATAAGTGCGAAAACAACAGTGAAGAACCCGATTAGGTATTTATATTATATATTATATATTATAAATAACATGCTGCAATTGTGATGATTGTGCATTAATCATCTATATTTCATTCGTAAACCAGTGAAAGGTGTTAATCTTATATCGAAATCTATCAAAACTAATCGGTACGATTAGAATTGTCTTGAATATCTATTTTAGATTAATTAGCAATGGTTTATTTAAATGTGTTTGTTGTTTTTTTTTCTCTAATATGGGCTAGCACGACTTCAATTTCGCAAGGCATTAAGTGATTATTAAATCGCTGTGTAGTGCTCGCTCAGAGTGTTGTGACTTTTGTATATATACATCGATGGCCTGTGTACCTGCGATACTGTGACGGCAGAATTGAATATTATATAGAAATAAGAAGTTAGCTGTTATATGAGCGGTCGAGACAGGGACAGGTCATAGCTATGTGATAGTAGACACCGATTGTAATCTCACCACACGTAGCATGAAGCATGAACTTCGATACTTGCGTCTCTAGGATAATTTTGAATTTAATAAACACACGCATTATTTTATATAACAACTAATGAATGAACGAGACTTAATTTTTGGAAGTAATTTTTTTTTCACTTAAAAGCTGTATTTATGTAATTAATAATTACAAGTTCATTTACCAGTTCCCATATCGTAGCGAAAGATAACATCGACGCAATAAAAATCCGTTGTAGAGGAAATCAAATGTGTATATCAACAGCTTTTGTGCAATTTTTAAATGGTATGAGAATGTATTAATTAACAAAAAATAACTAATACAACCATGTTAAAAATTAAAAGATAAAATTATTTTACGGGACTTTTATAAAATACCATGAAAAAAAAAATTATAATTAAGAAGTGTAACTTTTAAAATACAAGTTCAGTATATCTAGAGATATATATAAAAACTAACATTATTTACGACATTAAGTATTGACATATAATGGGTACCAGTTTGCGAAATTGCGCTATCACAGGAAACGAGTAATTGAATTCGCTAAATAAGATTTATAAAAACAAAGTTGCGTTATGATAACGACTATTCCACTACCAACCACTACCCACCACCTTCCTTTTACAATAAAAAGCACTGACAGCTACCAGGCAGCAATCGATACTCTGATGATTGGCGGAATCTGAATAATTTGCTATTATAAATGTCATTTACTGTTTTACTATTGAAACAATTCAATGAAACAGTCATTAGAGTATTATGAAAAGATCTCAGGACCTCGAGAAGAACCCTTTTCACTTCATCTTCGACAAGTCGCAAGCAATCACGGAATCCTAACTATCACTTCCGTTGTGCAAGAAACAGATAAAACATGAACTGAGAAAAATCTGATTTGAGTCGCCTCGAATGGCAGGCAGTAGTTACCTTAATCATAATCCACTGGACAGGCCAGGTATCGATTTATGATAAATACAAGAATTTAGGATGAATGAATATGAAAGTTCACACACGATCAACATTAAACGCGTTAGTCATTAAAAAATAATAATAATAACATTATATACTATTAGCAGAGAAAAACATGTTTTGTTTTCGTCAACATTCCTCCGCTTATGCGCAGATAATAATTTAACATGTGTTTGAACACAAAAATGTGAGCCAACTTTATCGTTTATGTACAAAACGCTCTTAGAAAATTTATTAATAACGTTTCATCCTCTGATGTCACATAGTGCATGATAAAAAAAAAGTTATATTGTATGCGTGTATTATTTTTATTCTGTAGCCAATTCAGCTACATGTTTTCTTTCGACACCTCTCTATCTACTTTACTGTCTACTGGTCATTTTCGACCATGTACCAAAGACGTGTTTGTTTTCTCATATTTATACTGTCATTTTTATCGCATATTTATGTTTAAATAAAAAGTATAGCTGGTGATATGGAGACTAAAATCTATAGTCAACGCTATCAATGCTCATTATTTAGGCAAAAATAACGCGTATCTATGTACTAGAAATTTGCAATACGCCTTAAACGTATACGACCAGGATTTTTATTCATTTCAACTCGGGCTAAGATTTGTAATTGATCATGATTACTACGTCCTAAGTGAATTTAAATGATGATCAGTTTGTACCGATTTATGCCTGAGTAATTGAACGTAGAAGTCGGTAATTGTTTAATGAATCAATGGTCTAAGGTTCAAATCTCCGTCGACATCGTCATTTAAGTATTCAGATCGTGATAAGTTAGTTGGAGGTAAGTTTGTTGAACATAGATTTTATATATTTAAAAATGTTTAAATATGTTTGATGATCACTTAATAATATAATAATCAAGATTTATAAATACGTTGTACATTGCGTAATTTCGAATAAACTCGTTTGAACTTCATTATACTTTTAATATGATGCAAAAGTGCACCAACACCAAAATATTTGTTTTTCGTAAATTCTTCTCGGGCTCACGACGTCTCAGATACGGAGTAGCAACTTTGGAGCCATAGCTTTGGATCGTTTGGTGTGACCTCATCTCATAGCTCCTAAAGATCCATTAAACAA
Organism: Ornithoptera alexandrae; assembly: GCA_029030555.1. Taxonomy (NCBI): domain Eukaryota; kingdom Metazoa; phylum Arthropoda; class Insecta; order Lepidoptera; family Papilionidae; genus Ornithoptera; species Ornithoptera alexandrae. The sequence goes on along the minus strand of JARDVY010000297.1, from coordinate 137,159 downwards.
TATATGTACGCTATAGTTTGTGGGGCCCCACCATTCTTTGCGTAAACTTTTATATTACATACGCCCTGGCTGTAGACGACGGTTCACAAATATTTTAATTCCCATTCATTTAATATATATGGATTTTAGGTATTATTCTATATTTTGAACATTTATATTCTTTATTGCATAAATGTAAGGTTCTAGGTAAGTATAGAGTGTATATATGTCTAGAGTATTCTATCACTGCACTGCAATGCACTTTGTAACTGGATTCTGGTATCCAGTCTTTTGTACTGTAAAGATTATTATGCACATTTGAATCCTTTAGAGCTTATATTCAGAGGATAAAATTGGGTTCTTATTTCTTCATTAATATAAAACCCGATATCATGCTTAATGTTAGGAACCAATTAATAAAATTAATGATACGGGATTTTTTTTTTAAAATCTAGTTGTCTAAAAAGTAGGTTCAAAGTTAATCTTGTAAAATAGGTAAATAGGTGATTTAAAACTTTTCACCAATATTTGACTAGTTAGTATAACATCATTAGAACATATTTTCAATAAAAAAATTATTGTTTTGTGAATCCTAACATTTATCGGAAAATTTAAAAGAATTTCTGTTATGTTTCAGTGAATTGAAGGAGAATGTGTTTACGAAGTTGGACCTCGTCGATTACTTCAGCTTGGCTGATAACCTGTTGACGGAGATGCCTCGTCACGTTCTACGTCACTTACCTCATGTCAAAACCCTTGATTTATGCAGGAATAAGATCTCAAAACTCACGGAAGAGGATTTCAAAGTAAGTAGTAACTTTTAGGATGTTTATGAGTTTTTTAAAAAAAATGTTAAAGGCAACTTTTTGTAGGTATCGTTTTCATGTCTTTATAAATCACATTCAGTGATTATAAGTTACTTCTTATAGCAACTTTGTTCAGTGTTTGTATATTCTCTGGATTAGACTGATCATGATAATAAATATCATTGAAACATTTATGATATTTCGATAAAAGCGTATTAAGAATCTTCATTGTTGTCATGTTTATTTTTAAGTTCAAATAAAACTTTTAATGAACTTCTTTATTCTCTTGTAAATTGCTTCATAAAATATTTCATTTACGCAGGACATACAAGAAGTAGAGCATTTAGTCGTTGCAGACAATCAGATATCAAAGATCGAGAAACACGCTGTACCTAAAGCATTAAAACATGTTCATTTGGGAATTAATAAACTGAGTACATTGAATGGAGCCTTGAGGGATCTGGACGATTTAGAATGGATTTTCATTAATGCTAATAATTTAAAGTCCATTGAAAATGAGCTACCAGTGGTGAGTGAAATGGAGGAAATTAAATTTTTAAACGATTTCAAAAATATTAAAAAGCTATTGCCTGTTGACAGAAAAATTAATAAATATCATTTATACTCTCCGAAACACTGTTTTACTAAAAGCTAAAGTTTAACGTTGTTAAAAGATTAAAATGTTTATGTGAACAGAAACAAAAACTTTATATACATAATGAAAATGGGTATTGTTTGTTCGTCGATCACCTAAAAACTACTATAGGAAATCTTTTACGATTGCTGTTGATCTCAAGGAATATTTCAGACAAATTTCAAGTCTAATTGTATATTACGGCCAGCAAAGTGGACGGGGAACAGCTAGTAATATAACAAAAATATTTTGTCGCAGTGTCGTTGTATGTTTGTTGCTGCATTGATGAAAAATTTCGAATTTACAGAAAGCCAAAAAACTAGTACTAATTCATGCCGCACACAACGAATTACAAAGTCTGCCGAGAGACTTGAAATTAATGTCTTCGTTGGAATCTTTGTATTTCTATGACAACAACATAAAATCTCTTGATGGTGCTCTTCAAAAGTCTAGAAGACTGATGCGGATAGGTTTGTCTTTTAACAAAATTGAATATGTAAGTAGAAATTGAGTATTGAATTAAAATAAAGTCATCTTTATTAATAATCGAGTAAATAATGTAATTAACTTACAGTTAGCCGAAGATGAATTCGCTGAAGCGGATGTCTTAGCAGATTTAGATATAGCTTATAATCAACTGAAATCATTAAACGGGTCACTGCGAAACTTGAAATCTTTGCGCTATTTAAATCTTACACACAACTTTCTGCCGGAGTTTTCTTTGCAGGAAATAAAAGGATTGAAAAAGTTATCAGTAATAGATTTGTCGCATAATAAAATAAGTCGTATAACGGGGAACATGGAAGTAAGTAGTATAACTATTAAAGAAGTTTTTTCTCCTAAATTTATATTTTTTTAAATTTTATTAAATATCTAAATACGACATTACTTTTTTAATGCTGTTTCCTAAAAGTCTAATCTAAACGTTTTAAAAAAGACAACATAATTTCCTTACAGAATTTAGTAGACGTAGAGACAAGAGTATTAGAATTACGTTTGGACCATAACCATATTCTAAGTCTCGGCGGAGCTCTAATGGGACTTCATGGCTTACTACGACTTAACTTAAGCAATAATCATATACAGCAGATATCTCCAGATGATCTTATTGGTTTAGAAGACTTAAAGCTCCTAGACGTGTCTCACAACAACATCGCGTCACTCGAAGAAACATCAAAGGTTTGTTAGAATATCACGGTCTTGGAGTGGAATTAAAGCTAGCGATAGGCTATTGCGAAATATTCTTGGCAGTTTTGTGGCCTCGTTGAAGCGATTTCTTTATATTGATTATGCCATTGACGATAATGTGTACTTTTATTTCAGACATTTTTGCCATCTCTAGAGGAACTGGTCGCTCACCACAACAACATCACTGTATTAGATAAGGACTTCCATGGATTGCCGTCACTTTGTATAGCTGATCTATCGTACAATAAAATTCGATCTGTAAATTATGAATTGGTTTCAAAATCTCAATGTACAATTAACGGCGTAGCTAGTATACTAAAAATTTATCTTCAAGGTTAGTTCTGCCACTTTTCTTGTACATATTTTTTTCAAGGTTAAATATTTGAATTTAAAGAAATGCGTCTAAACAAATTTCAAAAGTTATGTGTTGCTTTTGATGTTTTAATTTTTCACGTTGTATCTAAAAGAAGTAGTACATTACAGTTATGCTAAGCGAAATCCGCGGTTTTTAATGTTGCGATTGCGACTGATGCGTGTTTTATTTACAAAATATTTTTGCATGCTCGTACGATTGTGATGTTTTTCAATTTTTTGCGTTCATGGTAAATCTATTTTATATATCATAATTTAAAGAATAACTTACGGTGTTGAGTTTTTTCAATGTATAATGCTCAAAGATGTCTCGTTGCAGATAATCCTGTCTTATGCGACGACCGCCACTACGAACTGGTGACCTTACTAGAAAGTTTGAACGCACGCGTCAGCGGCGCTTCGACTTGTGTGACTTCGCAGACACCGACGCCGGTGTTGATGAGGGCGCTTAACGACATAGTTCCTGATACCCCCGTAATCCTTGTTACCCGCATGGGTGCAGGGGTGCGAGTTCTTCAGGACAACAGAGAGAATACAGCCCCGCAGCTAGCGTATCGACGTGTAGGAGCTTTCATCGGCCATGTTCTACCAGACCGGGAAGGTGGTCTACCAGTTCTGGTAGAACCACCTGTCACTCTTCCGCCGGCCGCTAATGACGTTGTAGTTAAATGGCCGGCTCAAAACACAAGGGTTGAAAAACCCTCCCACCCACTTGCTGACCATCTCCGCCTCCGCGATCTCAATGCGTTTCCGCATTGAGCTTCATTACCCCTGAGTGTCACAATGACGCCCACCAACTGAGTGCTTCGCCTTAGAAAATTTACTGCCACTCCTCAACAAAGGCAGAGCACCAACTATTTCGGTCGGATTAAATACTCGTTAGTTACCAACCGCAATGTAAATAAGAATTATTTTAATACATCGATTTTTAATATGAACACATTAACCAAACTCACAGGTAGTATAATCTATAGTTAGGTGCCTTAAGCACCTATACGATAACAAAACATAATCGAACCGAACGAGTAAATAAAGATTTTATTGATGGTTATGTGATTTTAGATCCAACCATTCAATAATTGAATGGAATTGTAATTAAAATTATCAAAATACGTATTAAAGTGTTGAAAATAAAGCTCATGGATCATTCGAAAATTAAAAGTGTTATAGACGTAGCGTAAGTTTAACACTGAACTCCGCAAAACAATATTAACGAACAAGGAAAACATTATGAAACTGTACCTAAAATAATTTATGTACCGTAATTGTATGTTAAATGTTAGGTGTTAGTATAATTTATATTGTCGATTAACTCGGAGGCAATAGATTTTTTTTTACTTCTCTCAAAAAATTATTGTCTCTTTCCTTACTAATAATGACAAATATTAAACGATCTTTTAATTCATTTCTATTTGTTTGCCAAATTATCTGTTTATAATTAACGTGCTTTTAAGTCTTATTAATTATATAGGTTTAGAGATAGTTTTCACGAGCAAACGATAGCTGGCAAAAGGCGACCTATGTGTTGCGAAGCTGTAGTCGCTGCGGTTTGCAGATAAAATAATGAATGTAGTTGTTGTTACAATAAATAATTCACAATAAACTCGTTATTGTTATTTCAAAACTATTATCATTTGCATATAAATGAACCAAGATAAGTAATTTGGAAATGAGTCTTAATAAATTTATAATTATTTCTAATTAAATTATATTACATAAAAATTATAAATCACTTTATATAACCATCATTTTACGGATTTTTTTACGTTTATTTAATTATTTATTACCTGGTGATATCGGCTGCTGCAAAACACCTGAAACGAGAGAATATTAAATAAATGTTATGTTTATTTCCAAACATAAATTTAATTCAAAGGGATCTATTAAACGAAGAAGAATAAGGCAAACATCGTGAGGAAACCGTTATTTACAGAAACAACAAGCGTTTATGAACAAATAAAATCCACTCTCTTCGTCTTCGTAACCTAAAAGCATTAAATAGCCTAAATAACAGCTCGAAAAAAGGCACTCGGTCCCAGTAATAGAAACATTCATTGTTGATCGTTTATTTATTGAACGAATACCATTTCATGATTGAAGAAGTATGCAAGCATTTTAACGAATTGTTCATTCATATATCAACTATTTGTATATAAATAAAAAGATCGATAAAATGTAGTGTTAATAGTGTCTCCTCAAAATAATGTTAAGTTTTCCAAGTGTTCGAGACTAACAATTGACTTTATCCAAAAGGCATCATAAAATCTTCATTTGACATCAAATTATTATTTTTTTGAGTTTTTGTAATTAAGTTATGATTTAAATTTTTGAAATTATTTGACGAAATCCTTATTATCATTCATAATTTTACTTTATTTCATTCATATTTTTTGCAAAATAGCAAATATCTTTTTAAAAAATAAAAATTTCTAACTTATCTTAATTATTATATATATTGATTTCAATTTACAAAGTGTGTGTTTTGTGGCTGTGTTATTATTATAAAATTAGTGGTCAGCAATATAACTATCTCGGCAGCCGTAGAAACGTCAGTTCTCGTCAAGCGTACGAATCGATCACTTTTTTTTTGTATTTTTTTTTGTTTTACGTGGGGTAAATGCCTACGCATACTCGTCTTCGCGGGGGCAAAGACGAGTTATGTCGGACTTGCACCGACTAAAACTCCCATGATGTTCCTCCTCATCGCCATGATGGCAAGGTCTCGGGAACGCTTGCACTCAACCGCGACCCTGCCGGCGCTGGCCGCTTGCGCAGCCCCACCTCGGGAGGGAGGGATGAACCCTCCCTTTCCAGGGCGCGCCGGAACATGCAGCGCGCCCCCCTCCTCGACCTCATGCGTGTGCGGGCGACCGGTTCCCCCGAACCTGTCGCCCAGAGGCCATGGGAGCCACTGGAGAAAACCTCTCCCGGCTCCCCGCGGCGGAGAGATGTTAGGCCCGCCGCTACCTGTCAACGGCCGCGGAGGATAGCGAGAACGGCGCATCTCAATACCGGCACTCCTCTTCCCCCGCGGCCTTACCGCCGCCGCATCGCCGGCGCGACACCGGTTGGCCGCAAAGGGAACTCCCTCCGCGACCCCACCTCAGCTGCGAGGGACGGTATGAAACCGCCCCTGCAGCCGGCCGCTAGGGCAGCACACAGCCGCCCCTGCGACCCCCGGCCGCTCGGGAGAGTTCTCGGTGGGCCTCCGGAGCTCGAACCTGGAGCGGCCGCTTCGCACAGCCCTTCGCCGCGGGCCGGCCGGGTGGGTTCCACTTAGCTTCACCGTGTTCCGCATCACGGTTACTAAGCCCCTTCGCCACGACAAGGCGAGAACCCGTTGGAGGGGGTATCGATCACTTGTCTCTTGTTTTATGAATAATGTTTATATAGATGTGTATTTAAATTTATTGTCAAAAAAATATATTTCTTTTATAATTTTTTTTTTTTTTGAAAAACTGGTAATTATCCAAATTTGATAATACATTTGGTATTTTTATAACATGCAACAAATATTTAAATATTCTATAATATTAATTGTGGTTTAAGTGAATAAAATCTCTAATATTACTATATAAAATTCGTTAAAAAGCCCAGACGATCACTGTAACAAAATTATAATGATCTAGACTATTTTCAAAGACAACTTTGTTAATCTATTTGTGCACTATAACAATATAACTATAAATTATAGAAAATAGAGTATCCATAATTCTCTTATACAGTAAACTTAAGTATTAAATGAACATAATAACTAAATATAAAAAAAAGCAATAATTTGATAAAAGGTTTTTATCGATTTGGCAAATTTTTATTATTGTCTCTATTTATTTTGTCCCACATGTTTTTTTATATTTTTAGTAAATAATATTATGCTATAATTCATTATTTTAGATAAATAAATACATTTAAAAATTATCTAAAAGTTATAAATAAAATATAGATATTTTATAATTAATTATTACTTAGTGGCTAAAAGCTATAACTACTCGCATGAAGAAATTTTACTGATTCTTGCAGTTGTCGCCATATTTAAATAATGAGAATCTTTCATTATCGTGGTTGTTTTGTGCAAAAATTTGATTCGGTTGTTCTCTTTTAATTACTCAGAGTTGTGATTATTAATATTATTTTACTCTTCAACTTTAGTAAACGATTTAAATGAAATTATGCCACCTTAGGCGGTAAGGCATCTTTGTAAAAATGGAAACCTACGCATTCAAAATGACGACCGATCAAGATCTGTCTTTGCTACGCGGCAACTCACCCGATTCTCTTCTGGATTTATGTATGGACTACATTTCGAGTGATCTGGATGTTATTTCCACACTCGAATTAACAGATCAGAACACCTTCCTTCGAAAATTAAAGCATGACATAATACTACCAAGAGAGTTATGCGAGAAGCTAATCCAAAGTTACCAAAAAAAGCGCAGAGTTGATGATGAGTTCGCTAATATATTCAAAGATCTTTGGCGAACAAAGCTTAATGAAATATGTCTGCGTAAAGCGCGAATCTCAGAAGCAGGTCTTCTTTGTTTCATGCTCCACAAACCATTTAAATTAGAACTAATTCAGTGTGAATACCTATCACAAAAATGCTTTGAAATAATTAATGCCAATAACGAGAATTTAGTTTCGCTTAAATTTAGACGATCAAGATTTGTTACAATGGATGAGACAACTGATGATCAATCCTCTCATCTTGATGTCCCACATCTGAAAAGTCTTACATTATTTTGCAAAGGTCTTATTTTTTTCCCTTTTTCGAATTTAAACTCTCTAAAAAATTTGACACATTTAGACCTCTCAGAGTTGGTACCAAAAGTGTCACTTGATGTTTTTGAGGAATTGATATCCTTGCAATCACTTATTCTCTTCAATGTACCATGGATCAAAGAAATTATAGAACATCTCTCGAAACTACAATCCTTGATACATCTTGATTTATCACAAACATCTGAACTTGGTGGCAAATTTGATAACCCAAATGAAGTGTTGAGCTTCATAGTGACCAGTTTGCCAAATCTTCTATCACTGGACATTTCTGGCACTAATTTAGCTGGTTCAGGGTCAGCTGCAGTAGTGCCAACTGTAGAAGGTGCAATGGATCTAGATGTAGTCCATGTGCGTTGTGATATACCAGGACTTGTCAGCCGTGTTGACAAACCTCTGGAGTACTTAGGCCTATTTGGAACACATCATGGAGCCTGCAAGAGGCATGATATTCCAGCTAAACTGGTAAGCTAAATATTTCTATGTTAATAAAGGTTATTTTTTTTATGCTTGTAAATTATTACATTTCATAAAGATTGTAAACTAATTGAAAACCTGTGTGTGACTACCTTAAATTTTTTTAGCAAGATATACATTTTAATTTGTGAGGTAGGTGTAGGTATTTTGCTTTTTCCATTGTTAACAAATCTTGTTTTATAATTTAGGGGAACTGAAAGGATATATTGTTTTACAAAACTAAATACAAACAAATTTTGGATGAATCTTTATTTTTAATCAATGGTGTATTCCCCATCATTGTCAAAAACCTTTTGCCATCTAGTCACTAAATTTTCTATCCCTGATATATTTATATATATCAGGGATCACATATATTGGCTAGCTTTTCGGCAAAAAATCTAGAGGCGGCATTTTAGATATCTAAATTGACAAATGTTTTGCCACTTAAAAAGTGCAGTGCTCAGAATAAGTGAAAATCTGATGGTGCACCATCTGGCGAATATGAAAGATGAGGCAGCACCTCCCATCCCAATTCATTATCTTTTCTAGGGGTCGAGTCACACAGTGAGGTCTTGCATTATCATGTTAAAGAATGGCACCTTTTTGATTAACAATCCCAAGACACATGTCAATTAAAGATTGATTGACTCCCTGCAGTTGTTTGCTGTAGAGATCCGAGTTAACATATTGTCCATGTTCAGCAATTCAAAATTAACAATACTATGAATACTCCACCAAACACAAAAGCACTTTTTTGGTGCATAAACCAGGCTTAGCTTTAGATTTAATTTGGAGAGAGCCACTGTCTTTTGCATTTTGGGTTATCGTGCCGGACCCATTTCTCATCTTCTGTGATCAAGCAATCAAAAAATGCTTCTGTGTTGTGTTGTGGAAGTAATAAGTTGCATGTGATTGATAGGTTAGCTTGGTTCTGTTCAGATAAATTATACAGGATCAAAACATCTGCTTTGCTTACATTCGCAATCTGCTTCAAATGTTCTTGGATGGTTGACCAAAGTTGGTTTAAGACTATTAGACAATTTTTCGATCATCTTACATGGATTTGTTTCCACATGTGCCTTTTCCGTTTTCGTGATATATATGTCGGAAAGAATAAAATTACCCAATTTGAGCTTGGAAAATCACCTTTGGCATTTAAGAAAGTCTGATACATTTGGATTAACGTTTTAAGTGTTTTTGATAGCAATTTGCATTACTTCCCTTCCAAATCTCAAACAGCATGTAATGCCGGATAAACTGGCTAGCCAAATGCCAAAAGGCATTTATCCAATATTACAAGAAAAATTATATTAACATGCATAGATGACATTACTTTCCGGTCCCCCTAAAACTTACAAATATTAACCACATAATGTGTTTGTGTATCTTCATATTATATATATTGTTTATGACAAGTCTGAAGTAACTATTAATAATAACTTGAAATTGTAAAAATTTCATAGTTGTATTTTAATTATTAGAAGGCAGAATTAACTAATATAAAAATATATATATGTTTATAATATAGAATTAAAAAAAGATCAGCTGTTTTCTAAATGAACAATGATGAAGATCAGTTTCCCTATTAGGACATCAACGATAGTGGTTTTGTAGTTGTAGGTATGTTTATGAAGACCATATAGGTAGGTACTAACAGTCTACTTTCACTATGAAGCTTTGATGTGTAAACTGTCTCAAGGTCAAAAAATAATGAATATTATGCTCCATATTTAGTTTTTCTTTTTTTTATTATCCTTAACACATTCTGTGTCTTGTGTACCACTAGTAGTACACGGTAAACTTGATCATCAGGCTGTGTACTGCAGGTGGTACACATATTCAATGTGGTGAAAACATGTTTTATTACAAATTAAACTATATTTAACAGTAACTATATTTCCATCTAAAAAATTAAGCATACAAGATGCAGTACAGAATAAAACACATAAGTTTATTTAACATGTACCTTACCGTATCAACGTGGTGTGATAACTGCACTAATCAAGAGAACTACTTATGTATTGATGATCTAATGAAATATTGTGTGATAATATATTGATCTTGAGTCAAAATATCAAATGCCCTGTACGACAAGTCGGGCAAAAATGGCTTGGCACAGAATGTGTTAAGGATTTTTCTATATCCATAAAGTTACACAAAAAATAAAAGTCATCTCTGAATGTAGGAAATTGGGACAGAAAAAACTTGCACCTTCTATTAATTTCTATTGTAAAAGTGTTTTTTTTTTCACCTTCATTGTATACTATATTAAAATATGTTACCTAAGAGACTTACTCTTAAAAATTTTGTTAACAGATTGCTGGAGATGCTAATGAAGAGCAAATCTTAACAGCTGCAGTTGCCCACATGACACGACCATTGTTGCTTTCAAGAGTCCTTAATGAAATTTACTACATGTTCCGTTATGAAAATAATACATACATTGGTCGTTCACTTCATGTGGTACTGGATGCAATGTATGAACATCTCTACGATAAATATATTCAGATATCTGGAAGGTAGCATTGTATAATTTTTCTTCATCAATTTAAGATATATAGAATTACTTAGAGTATTTATTTTTCATATGAAAAATTATATTCCTTGTCAGTTAATTGTACCAAGGTCTATATATTATATTTATTATATTTTTTAATTAAACAAATTGATGGGACAAGATGGATTTTCTGACAACAAGAATTTTATAGCAAGATATATTCCTATCCATAACAATGTGGTGCTGGTTAGGCTGATATACACTAGACCAAAATTGCAGGTCACTTGGGCAAGATAATATAATGAACATTACACCAGTTATTTCATATGTTACAATGCCTTTCAGACTAATATAGTAATTTTTGCTTGCTATTGTTTACTGGAAAGGAAAGGTATTTGGTGATACCTACCTGGGCAGTCAATCGAGTAATTCTTGCACAAAGTAAATCGTTAGTTTACATTAAATGATTTACCACATACTTGAACAGTGTAGAAATTATAAAATGCTATATAATATTTGTTTTAGTGCTACTCTTTTTTATATCATGAGGGGTAAAGAAACAAATCGTATTGGCATTAAACTAAGGCATCGTATAGTAAAAGCTTTGTTAGATTCCATGGAGGCACATTTTGGAGATGAAATTGTAATGAGGAATGGCTGCCTCACACTTAGCCAATTCAAGATACCTATTGATGTGGTAAGCAATCAACTAAAAATTATACATAATATGAAAAATAAATGCTTTCCCCTCATAAATTTAATATACACACACACTAGTTATTATCCATTTTCAATACAAAATATATATAAATTGGTTTATTCCTAAATGACTTAACATAAGCATTATGTATACTTACATATACTTGCAAGTATTTAGGATTTTGATGAAGAGGATTTGCATATCCTATAAAGGTTTTTTTTTATATTATCACATCTTTTTTTCCAGTAGGAGTAGGTATAGGCAAACAAACACTCACTTTTCCTATAAACGTAATAGACTTAAATGATAAACCACCATATAAAGTGTGAGCTAAAGATGTGTACACAGGACAATATGAGATGTTAAGATTCTGACAAAGTAATATGTTGCAGTATCGCATGGCTGCCTGATCGATCACATGAGTTATGGCTCTCCTCTGGGAAATACTTAGGTGTGGTTTCTTTAAACTTGCATGGAGGCATACATACCTTTTGTAGCAGTGGTCCAGCATAATATGCATATTTTTTTGATAATTGTGTAATTTTAATTATAATACAGATTATTAATATAACTTTTTTGTTCACTAGTTATTTGAATATGAGCGAGTAGTCACCATACTTCTAAGCAGTGTTTCTGATGTGAATCAAGAGGGTTTCGTGCAACGCATTGCCATATATTTACTCAATTCATTAGCCTGCCAGGTTGACAACAAACAGAAGCTCATATTAGGGAGGAGTGGCGCCATATCGGTACGTATTAATATACAATGTAATATTATTAACTGTATTACTAGTTTTAGTGAGTAAGCACTAAGATATAAACTTTTTTTTTAGTTAAATATCTGTGTTTTGATACTACTAAAGCAACTAACGTAAACTAGAAACTGGTTAAAGTAGTTATTTTTAAAAGATCACAATTCTTATATAACCTATCACCTTTGGAAGATGAGAAATATTAATTGAAACATTTATATAATTTTTGGTGTCCTAAATATTTACTGTTTAAAATATCTGTTTTAATACATAACATGTAAATAAATGCACTTAATGACATGAGCACAGCAGGTCATACTTTGTGTTTGCAATATAACATAAACCTTGCCTGACGGCAACCAAATGAGTGGTAGTAACATTTTTGACGCGCCTTAGACGTCGTGTCCCTAGCCGTGTTCACGTGTTGGAATTTATTTACATGTTTTGTAGTCGTTGGCAGATTGTCTTTGATATTTTCAATTATTGATAATAAGATTGGAGAAATTGTAGCATGGGCGGCCGGTACTTGTAATGATAGGAAAACAACAACGTATGCCCTGATAATCAGTGATGGCGCGATTCCAACTCTAATGGTGCCATTTATATATTGTCGACAATGTATTCTTTTAATTAAAAATGTGTTTGAAATACGCGGTATATTTAATAACGATGCAATTTAGTAATTAAGAGTACAATGATAAGATTCTGCTTGTATCTGCAGCGCCTATTACTGCCGCGATTTACCATCCCCGTGTACAAACATTACTGTGTCTTTATTAGGGGAGGTTTATAACCAGTGTAATTACTGGGATAATGACTTTACTTACTGCACATCGCATGTTTCAAGCGACGAACACGATTTGTATATCACTAGCGTCACATTTGTTATGGACAAGCGTGTCACCATCAGACGTATGTTCTGCTTGTCTCGTCGTTTCATCGATAAAAAAAAAATTCCTTTGCGTCCCGCACAACAACTCACGGGAGCCAAGCCAACCTCACCTGCTCGTGGTGCACACTGGCAACAAACGAGGCGCTAGCTCCTGCTAATTCGCATTGGGCTAGCGTGATGGGAAATGGCCCAAACCCCCTTATATGAACTCCTACATATGACAGCCCCAAATGCCCACCGCTACTGGAGGCTATGCTGACTGTATGTGGAAATGTTTGGAGAGGCCTATGTCCAGCAGTGAACGTGTATCGGCTGATGATGATGATGATGAGTTTGAGAATGCTCCGCTGTAGAATGAAATTATATTTAGCAATCGGCATATTGATTGCATCTTGAAAATATAACAAAATGCTTTATATTAAAGTAGACAAGTGATCAGCGATGATGCTACCTTACTAATGTCAAGTGTTCGCGTGCGCGCGCGCATGTTGCGAAGTTTATAATGTTAGTTGTTTGATTTAATGCTGTTTCGTTTTTAAAATTTTTATTGAGAGTGTACGCCTTTTTTAAAATTAGGTATATATAATTGTTCCAAAGTTAATGTTTTTGACCATTGCCAAAGTTGTTCGGAAAGGCACAAATGGTATGGTACATAATGTTATAAAATCTTCATGATGTTATTGGTACAATGACAATGATGGATTTAGGCAATGAAACAAGACATTCATGCACGGAATGGTAAACGATCATTGAGGACTTGATAAAATATTACCCAGGCCATTTTACTTGCTGAAGGAGTTTCTTTTTTAATACTGATCTTTTTCGCGAGGCGCAAGTGAACGCGATGCGATGAATGATATTTATATTAATACCATTGTCACTTTGAAGCATTAAAAGGTGATGTTTTAATGATTTTGTTTTTAAATTGTTTGCGTTTTTATCATTAATTTTACGTATAAAACATACCTGACGGCATTATTCCGTTTTGATGTTAATGTTCTATAAGATTAAAAAAAAAATTGCAAGATACCACCTACATATTTCACTAAAGAGATCGCATGGGAATGAATCTAATCTATAAGCTGTTGTTGTAGACAATGCTGAACCTGATATCGGAGCGTCTAATAATGCATATTTGCGACGACGTGTTGGAGGTCGCCTGGTCGACTATGTGGAACGTCACCGATGAGACGCCAATGAACAGCCTGCGGTTCCTAGAAAATGGCGGAATGGAGCTTTTTCTCGCTTGTCTCAAGGTAAAACACAACACCGAAACATTCATACGAAATAATAACATTTTGAACATAATAAATGTGAAATAGTTTTTCTACTGTCATCCGATATGCGATCAGCTGCTTTTTTTTTTGTTAAACGAAAATTATGGTAATTGGATATTCACAATCCTTTAGTTAGTGATACCTTATAAGTGTACAAGCCTATTAATGTTTTCTTGTCTAAATTCAAAATACACCATCCTTTAAAGCGAAGTCACAAGTGTTGTTCCCATTTGCTTCGTGGTCCAGTCCGAATATTATGTGGTAAAACTTTATAAAGCAATCTAATATGATTCACTGAGATTATTCTGCTTTTTAAGGCTCGTAGATTATTTTATGTACTTGGTACTAGACTGATGTTAATTTGTTACTACGAAACATATCATAATTATTTATACCAGTGTTTTTTTATAATCCCAACTATTAAGCGCCTACTTCGTTTACATGATATCGAATAAAAATTTCTAACGGCGATAATAAGAGAATAGAATAATACTTTCTTATTAATAACATTGACGTAGTAAACATTTGTTGCGTAGTATTGCATAAAATTATATCATACAAAAGAACTGGTTTAACTTCACTATACTGTTGGGCGCATTATTCATATAGCGGTTCGGTCTGTTTCGGCACTTGGTGTGATGTTAACATTATACTATGCGACGGAGATTCGCAGACTTTGGCATTCAAATGGTGCGATCTTACGAGAGGTTGGTTATCTATCGCCGTTGAAAGGTAAGAGGTACGTATGCGCTGAGCTTTTGCGTGTTGTCAGTGCGACACTTGCGACACTTGGACTCCCACTCCACGTGTCTCAGTTACATGTTGTTACTATAGTAATGATATTAATAGTATTTTTTTTTGTAATAGCGTTAACAAGTAATGATAACTGGGCGTAATTAATTATTTACTAACTATACGTATTGAATAAATTATGTATGCGAAACATATTGCCAAACCGGAGCTAAACAAGAGCAAATTAACGTAGACATCAAATGCAAAATTTACGCATCAAATCATCATATACTGACTGTGCCATTAAATAAATATACCATAAATAGATAAAAATGTTCTTTACAATTGACCCTTGTTTGTCTAATAAAAAAGTACACGCACTTAATTTCTTAGCGTGAAACATATTCCGTTGTATTAAAACTGATAAGCCTAAATAACTACAATAAAACAACTACTACTATATATAAATAAACATGGACAAGCGGACAATGGAAAACGATTCGAAAGCCAAGTGTAACTAACAGGACTTCTACTAATTAGAAAGAAATGAGATGCATAGAGCAAGTGGCGTACGCGTACTCCACCGATTTCATTTTTGTTCATCTAACAACACGCGGAGTCGGTTACAGATTGCGTAGTGGCACCAGGCACCATGCACCGTGTGTCATTATCACATTGGACATTGACAGAAAGCGACAACGAACGAGTGGTCAATACGGCGTGGTGTATTATAGATAACCGTGCGGCAGTTTAATATAAAACCTGTTAATTTCGCAGAGTTTCCCTGATAAAGAAGAGTTGCTCCGCAACATGATGGGTCTGCTTGGAAATATAGCAGAAGTAGCCGAATTAAGGCCAGAGCTCATGAACACCTTATTCCTCAACGTCTTCTACGACCTTCTGAATTCTTCCTGCGACGGAATCGAGGTACATTGTTGGTGAAAGTTCCGCAACATTTATTGATTTACAAAGTTACGGTTATTTACATACAACTATCCGCTGTAAAATAGATGCAGTAGCAAAATTTTCAAAAAGCTCTAAACATATATATATATATATATATATATATATACCGGGAATATGTTCCATATCTGAATATCGACTCTCATGTTTTTGATCAAAGCTACTTCCGTTTGTGACACATTCACAACATTTAATAAAATTATATGTGTATCAGCTAAAAGATATATTGTTATCAATAACAGCTTGCGAGACCGACTATGATATACCATCGTCACTCTACCGCCCGAGCAGGGGCTTGCGGTGAGAGGTGTCTAAGGAAGGAGTAGTTTCAGGGAAAGATTAACTTCCGCCTTTGCCTGTTCGAATACGTGAAACCTGTTTTGGAAAGACAAACCTATGTTCGCCAATCAGAATGAATAGTTTTCAAAGTATATTTTTTCTTTCTTCTAATAATAATAATAACTCTGCGCTTATTACTTTAAAGAGACCACAGCTCTGCGATTGTCATCTATGTAGTAGTAGTGTAGCTCTTCATTGTAATTTTTAATGTAACAGGTTAGCTACAACGCGGCGGGCGTACTCGCACACATTGCCTCCGATGGGGTCGAAGCCTGGACCGTCGAAGAGCCGAATCGGGACGCTGTCCTGGAGCGCATGGAGCTCGCAATAAAGCGGTGGGACATTCGCTCCGAAAGAAACATAAATTACCGCTCGTTTGATCCAATCTTGGTGCTGCTGAAGGCTCATCACACGCCACAATGCCAGCTGTGGGCTATCTGGGCCTTAGCTAATCTCACTACTGTCTACCGTAAGTGTTATATCAGAAAATCGAAAAAAACAAGTCTTCGATTTAAGAATAAAACAAGAGAATTTTCAACTGCTTTAGAATCTTATCAGGATAAAAGATTTAAATAGATTAATGCTGTAAGATTCGTGTATACATATATTTTTTTTTTAACTTTCAGCGGACAAATACTGCGATTTAGTAAGAAGCGAAAATGGTGTAAACCTCTTGAAGGAATTCTCAAAAGAAGCTTCACCCAGTGACGATATAAAAGAACTAGCGTGCATTGTTATCAACAACTGCGCCCAGTTTGCATCACGCTACACCGGACTTCCACCAGAGGTCGTCTATTTCGACAATTAACTAATGGAATTCTTTAGGGAGATGGACCCTGAACTGAGAGAGTAGTGTAGGGTCCTGCAGCTCAGATATTTTTTACTCTGAGTAGTGTGCGTCGTGTTGGGAACTTCCGCTTTGTCGCACTAAATGAACATCGGGCTATTATTTACCTATAGTGGAATTAAAATGGCAGTTTATATGAAGATCTTTCCGTACACCATGGTAACTGTAACTGTATCGTTCGCGATGCGTTAAATAACAACACGCAAACGTTGGGAGTTTGGAAACCATGAACAAATTTAGTGCTGTGAACATTGAAATATGTATTCCACTAGATTACTTGGGAGACGTTTGGTGCTCTCGCGACGCAGTGTATATCTATCTCCCCGGACTCGTTGATGGAGCATGCAGCATGTTATAATAGACGTTGTAGTGCTTTCGGTGTTTAAGTAAAACATATAACTTATTTGTATGCGGCGCACGGTCGCCTACTCGGGTGTCTACTTCTATTGTATCGAGCTTAACCTAAACTTCACATTTCTTAGAACTAATAATGATTTCCCCTCTTGTTTACACCAAAACAATCAACTTCTAACTTCTGTGTCACTCATTTAAATCTTATTCATCACTCGTTTCAACATTTCTTACAACTCTATACCTCCTTAACTTTGAACCTGAACTTATCATAGCTTCGTATTAATAGGTTTTAAGAGCATGAGCCTTTTATCAATTTGTTGCAGCATTTTTAACATATTCTCTGTATAATAATGTAAGAATAACTCTTTGTATGGTATTTATTATTGTTATTTAAATTTTTTTAATACTAATTATTTAATAAAATACGCGCTCGGAGCTGGCACAACTATATATGGCCGTGCACATCATACGGTCTCTGAGATCTGTGTGCACAAACATTGTTACGGTTGCATATTCTAATGTATCGGATATATAATCGCGAGCGATTTAGAGGGGACAAGCAAGTTGTGTTGTTGAAACAAAGTAATTTATTAATCCATCATACATATACATCCCATACATCAGAGTAGTGTAAGCACTGTTCACTGTGTCAGTTCCGTGTCTTCCTGTCAATCTGATGCTAACATTTGTGTGAGGACAATTTTAATGCTGTAAATATATACAAAACACAACAATTTCAAATTGTACAAATAATAAATGTAGCTAAGTTACAGATAGATTCTTTTATTTAATAATTTGGTTATGTAATGTAGTGTAGTGTAGTGTAGTGTAGTGTAGTGTAGTGTAGTGTAGTGTAGTGTAGTGTAGACAGTAGACTGTGCTGCACGCACGACGGTAACCTAACCTCTGCTAACCATTGGAAATAGATTGCCCATCCGCCGTATGAAGTTTTATGAGCTCTTCATATTAGCTGTTTAGAGAATTAAAAAATAAATTAATTGACATTACAGTATTGTTAGATGTTAATATAATCGCTATAGATGTAACATGGGACAAAATCCCCAAAATGGTCACAGACAATCAATTTGAATATAAATTAATTAATTACAATTCACCCCTCAAGAAGGGAAGTAGTAGAATGTATTTTAACCCTGCCCTTGCGGCCCTTTTACTTTGCAACGTGTCGTTATAATAATGCGATTTGTCAAAATTTATAACAATAATGTGAAGTATTACATTAAAATTAGCACCAGGACGTGGTCTAAGTTACTTTGCTTATTTACTGTATACTACACCTGTTTGTGATATCGATAAATGTTTTTGCGTTTGCCTACGTTATATATAGATTAAAATTGTTTTTATTTTTTATATTTAGGTGTTTTTGTTACTAGAAAGTTCAACTTTAATAAAATGTTGATTTTATTGTGATTATAGAAATATTACCTCTTTTATCATATAGTACAGTGTTATTAAAATGTTAGTAATTAATAAATATATGTGTATATATAACTTGTCATTAGTATTAAAATAAATTGGAGTTCGTGAGAAAAGAGTTGCCTTGTAATTATTATGTAAGCACCCTTCGAACACTTTGGCACTCGTTTAACTCTAACTCAAAGATATGCTTTAGTTTAGGAGATCTATGAAAGTTATTTAATACACAATCAAAATTTTTGAGTCGGAATTTCTTTTAATAAACCGTTATTACTTCTCCTGTCTTGACATCTCGGTCAATGAACATGAAACAAAAACATGAACTAATAGGCACCACAAACCAGAAAATAAACTAATTAAATATTGAAATACATTCATTCCGTTGAGATAAAATTTAGAAAACTTAAAAAAATTTAAACTGATTTTTTATTAGAATATGCTCTATTTGTTATGAAATAATTGAGTAACTTTTTAAAATATTGGTTCATTGAAGTTTGAATAAGTTACGATTATTTTATTGTCTTTCGCGTGATATTGAAAAGTATTCCATATATTCTGTTAGGAAATTGTTCCTGTACATACATTTCCATTTAGGTTATCCACAAAGCGTCAGATTTAGGTAAGGACTAACACCACTTCCATCGGTTTAGTTTCTAAATATCCTAAACACATTTTTGATATATGCCATGGATCATTATCAATACTGAGAAATGAGTGCTACGCCGATTAACGCTACCTAACTAACCTGACGATAAAAATCATTAAACGATCTATATACGCGTACGTACGTACATATTATTTGTGGTGCTGAACCTCGTAAGGCCACCGCACATCTGCAGCTCATCCAGCGGTTTCACGAACCTTGCCCTGCAAATTCCTATAGCCCTCTAAGATTAATTCTCATTGACAAAGAAATTATTATTTTTTAATAAAAAGATTTGGAAGAAGAGTTTTTGAATGGCGACTGCACCGGTCCGGAGCTAACGTGACGTGAGTGCTTCAAACATTAATGTACTTCCGAAACCATTAGTTTTAACAAATTTTCTATGAGAATTGTGATATAAGTGACACATAGTCGCATGAGTAGTTTTTAAATAAAGCTGCTTTCAACCAATTAAAAATATATATATATATATATATAGATATATTAATAAAATAAGCAGTTGTAAAGATTACACATGGTTTCACAATAATTTAAAAGAATTGAGAGCCTAATTCTTATTTATTCAATTGAAAATAAGTCTAAACATAAACAGCAGATCTTATAACGTTATATAGACTGAATTTTGTTCGGCTGTAGTTTTCAGGGGACAACTCTTGGATGAATAGAAATAAGTGAGAAATATTTATCAACCCTCCATTTGTGAACGAGATTAAAACGATACATACACAGGACATCCAAACCTTTTATTAAAGATTCAAAAAGAAGTCGAAGTGTCTACAGGTACATTAGGACGGTTACCGAGGCCCAACGTGAAGTCGCGCGCTGGATATCAACTTCGGGATCCCGGTTAGGTCCGTAATGGGTCTTATTTTAATGCCGATAATTAAGTAGCAGCTCTGTGTCCAAAGCAATCGCTAACACTTTTACCCTGTAGACCCGGACTCCCAACAGACGGTGCAAAAGGCACCGTATATACCTGTGGTCACATCAAAACTTCGATAGCGTGATTCAGGACTAAACACATATTACTCATTTATTTCGTTTGTATCCTATGGTAAGTCATTTAAATTAAAACAATATATTGTTATAGATAATTCTGAATCGTGAAAACTTTTATTTAACTGTTTTCTGTTAAAGAGGAATAATTTAAATTCACATTTTCATTTTATTACAACGCTATCTACCGATAAATATTTTCAACTTTTCAGTCCCTAATCATCATCATACTTTAATAAATAACGCCCAAACAAATACACCAATTTTAATGCCTAACGAACTAACTAACTAACATTCCCTATAATAAGAAAGCAAGACTCTTCGACTGACTATTATTCAAATATTCGTCCACGTCTCATTTGATGATGGATATCGAAGAAATGTAAAAGATATTGTAGTTATTCATTAATATCGAAAGATTCGTAGGATATAAGTTACTATGATTATTTAAACCATTTAATGTATGAGAATTAAATACGAATTATAAAAGAGAAAACAAGTAATTAAACTGTCATATTTAAGATGATTTGGTTACTTCAATTGTTGGAGTTTGTATGTGTAAGTAATGGCAGGGAACACTTGTCACATGTGAAGTGACAGTTTTCAAATATCGAAATATTTATTTAAATATTGTAACAGATGATTGTGAAACGTCCTAGGGTTATATATTCAACATAAAATATTGTAAATGTGTATTAGTGTAGCGTTTGCAGTATATATTAACCATTAGCTCAGTGTTTTAAAATAGCCCCTCACCTCCGGAGCCCAGTCCCCTCAAGTAGAACCGTCCAACAGGTTACGGGTCCAGACAATTTTAAAAGATAAATATTTATTGTTTACTGATTAAAAGCCTATAACATAACCATGGCAACCAAACTGTATATATAAAAATATTCCTAGCAACCAATAATGGATTCAATCAAAATGAAACCTTTCACAAATAAGGATAATTACAAAGTTTGGGGGAAGCCAATTAGTTTATTGTTGGATGTAAGGGAGAACACTAACTGAAGTAACACAAATGAATAAAATCGTGAAGATGAAGTCTGAGACGTCTAGAAGTGATTATAGGAAGAAATGGGAGTTAATGAAGTTCAAGATGTTGTTATAAGGCGAAATAATAGAGGAAGAAATAAAAATCGAAAAAAGAGGAAGAATTATAAGTATTGAAGAAACAGATATAATTAGTGAAGCAAATGAAGATGAAACAATTTAAAGTGGAACAAATGCCAACGGAGCAAATGAAAATGGAACAAATAATAGCAGATGGACAAATGAAAATCTGGTGGAGACTAAGAAGTAATGATGATATGAATGAAAGAGTAGAATTTTTTGAAAATGATGAAGGGGTCTAGTGTAGTAGTTTCCGTGAAGTCAGTGCTTCACGACAGTTTAGCATGGTTCTTCATATTATGCCTCAATGACAATGATTGGAAACTGCTGTAGTTTGTATGACCTCAAAAATATACTTTTTCCAGACTGGAACAATTTACAGTTAATGGTTACATTACCATCTACCATCAGATAGAATTGTTAGCCAGAAAAGGGTATAAATAAGTAAATACAAATCAATCAATAATCAATGAAAGTTTAATCACTTTGACTTTTTTTTTTTAACTAATCATCAATTACACCCATATTTATAAACATGGTATTTGCCAAAAAATTGTTAATACTATATGAAGAAAGCTTTAAAGTAAAGCGTGGTTCGTCCTCCTGACTCACGCTGCTTGCACGCGTTTCTGTAATACACAATTATCTTATACTAATGCGCGCGCGCATGCTCTGCATTTAGAATAAAATTTTCACATTAAACTAACACTGACATGGATCCAAAAACATTGAAACACGCCGTGGACTACAAAACTTTGG
The DNA here is from genome assembly GCA_029030555.1 of Ornithoptera alexandrae. Taxonomy (NCBI): domain Eukaryota; kingdom Metazoa; phylum Arthropoda; class Insecta; order Lepidoptera; family Papilionidae; genus Ornithoptera; species Ornithoptera alexandrae. The sequence goes on along the minus strand of JARDVY010000297.1, from coordinate 114,626 downwards.
TGTCTAGTTATCATTTTCTACTATTGACTACAAAACTGGTGATTATACATAACTAATAAATCATTAACATCAAACAAATAATTACAAATGTGTGTTATTATTATTTGTAACAAACAAAACTAGAAATTTTTGGACAAGCCCGAATTTAGAGAAATCAATTTAATATCTTCTTAATTATAATCTAAGCTTAATCAGAAAAAGTAAAATCAACATGTATTTGAATGCAAATGTTTAAATATAGGAACAATTTGGAATATATTTATTATATGATTAATCATGAGCTCTCTCAATCACTACTATCTTCAATTTTTACTTTGCAAGAATCTAATTGTGGGTTGCTGTTGTTGTAGGAGATCATCAATATCACCATGGGTGCCATTAATTGTTGTCGTCGCACTCCTCTTGATCATCTGAAGAGGGCCTGAAATAATTTATTATAAGTTTAGATCTAAAAATTAGAATAAAACTTTTGACTAAACCTTGGAGCAATTTCAAGTTTGTGAACAATATTGAAATGTGACTTTTGGAGGAAAAGAAAATGGTAAGAAAACGTTTACACTTTCTGAATATCGCTATCATAATGCCCGAAAATAATGAGAAAGTAACAAAAAGATCCTTTTATTATATAAAAAATATATATATATAGGGCTCCGCGTGCTAGTTAATAAGTATGTGTATATAGTACACTGGTAGGTAGTTACTATGTTTATTGAATATGTAAAAAATTGTTTATTTTCTTGACAATGTGTCGTTGTCAGGGCTAGTTGGCAATTTTGTGTATCTATGGGCAGTGTGGTGTAAGATGGTAAGGGAACGTGTGGGGATGGGTTAGTTACCTTGACTGGATGAAGGCGGCGACGTTCGGGTACACCGCGGGATTATAATCTTCGTCGGTCTCCGCGCGAAGCAGCGCGAGCTCGCGGATGTGATCGCGGAACAAAGCACGCTCCGAATCGTCAATGTCCCCCCCTAACTGCTCGACTGCCTCGCCAAAGTTGTCTGTTTATCAGATTATCGCACGCACATATATCGTATTATTTATCGTATACATTTCAAACGGCAGAACCGTGCTATAGCAAAAAATGCCAGATCCAAGCAAAGACACTTCACACGAGGGCTTCAACCTTCATACAAACAAACACAAACACAGTGCAAGGTTAGCAAAGTCGGAAAATTAATTTTTTGTTTTAGTTACAATTTGCGAAAATAGTATCACTTGACCAGTATGGAGGACACCAACCTGATTAGTAGCGATATGTTAGCACACACACACACACACAGGCACACGTACACATACGCACGCACACAGGTTTTTTTTTTAATACAAACACTAACAACACTGGCGTCTCAACTTTACATGGTTTTAATTGACAATGAGATAGTGGCTGGTAAAAGGTGCCCGCACGAATTGATCTGGTTCTACGTATGCTGGCAGCAGGAACACACCGCACACACACAGCAGCAGACACAGACACAGGCACACACACACGCACACACACACACACACACACACACAGACAGTCGATGTTATTGATGGTGACACATTTACAGTATGAGAATGGTAACAAAGTGGGTGGTTCATGAATATAGCGCCACCAACGAAAAAATGATGACTTTTTTCATATGCTTTATTAAAGGTTTTCCTTGACATTGATCCCAATATTATCACAGTAATAGTTCACCTGACTGCTTTGTTTCTAGCATGGAGTTCCCAGGTTTGGAGTCATTTAAACGACAATTTAAAAGGATTGGGCATGATAAGATGCGCTGTAGATGAAATACTGGTACACTAAAGGGGCTTGACAGAATGACGACATAAGTCGCAACAGTTTGAGACGAGACAACGTGATCGTTGATCGAGGGGGCGGGGGCGAGTCACGGAACAGGACAGTATACTATCTTAGTATTAGTATAGTCTAAATAGCTACTAATATATCATTAGTTAGTAATTAGTAGCTATTTAGACTTTTAAAGCTGAAAAAAGTGCTGAAAAAATTTAGTAGCCTTTTTAAAAACGTGTCAAATGTATAGTTAGCTTAAAGATAGCCGAGGAGCAAATTAGGACAGATGAGGAGTGCAGCATGCCCAGAAAGCTAGCAGGCAGGCACATTCAATCAATCATTCTATGAACATGATCATGAATGATGACCAAAACAAAATGCTGATGTGCACTAAATATTATTTGTATATATATATCACCCTTAATAAGTCCATCAAGATTCGTTGGCGGCCTGGACTGTTTAATTCGACGACGTTTACGTGACGGCATACCAGTAAGATAACTGTCGCTAAATGGTGGCTGCTCCTCACGCTGTAAGTTCTGGTCGCCGGATAACACTGAGACATGTTCGGCGTCCCAGTGATGAGCAATCAGTGACGCGAGAGTTGGCTGTTAAAAAAGAAAATCAGAGCGCAATTTATATGAATAAAAACAATAAGATCAAACCTAGCTATCGGCATAGAGTACACATGTTCATCGCTGCTAAGAGTTGGGTGACAAATATCAAAAACAAAATGTATAATAGTTCCTTTTTTAAAATTGTTTAACTAACCAATATCGTTTATTATATTCATTATAAAAAAATGTGGTAACTTGACAGATGGAAGGTACGTAGCTCATTAAACTTGTATGCGAACGATGGCATGCATGACTTATTCGTGTAATAGTTGCATATATTTAAAACTTTGCAAGCTGATAGATTTTGATAGTGATTTTGTTTGATGTCAAACCGATGTTACTTTGAAGCGCGCGCAGTACTGCTCGCCCACAAGACAAAGCATTTAAGGCATGGTAAAAAAAAAAACAGACATCCCACACAGGTGCCCTCAATTCTAATTAAATAAGAATCTTACCATTTGGAAGTTACTAGCGGACGCAGACGCGCTCTGTGCGTCTTCCGCATTTGTTGACGATGAGCTTGAAGTTCTGGGGATATATTATCATTGAAACACCATAAAAACAGTACCGTCCCCTATGTAGTTCATCATGTTGAAAGTAGGAGTAAAAGAAGAAGCCATATTACATAAGTTAATAAATAAAACTGATGACTGATCACGTCAAGCCGTAATGTGAAAACATTACTGTTTTCCGATTTGAAGAGTGCTGCAGATAGTGGTGAAGTTACTAGTGTAACGAGACTTAACTGGGGCAAGATCTTATACGTATTGGTGATGAGCACATTATGGTGGAATAAACAATCTTAAGTAAGAGTCAGAGAATAATTTATCTTCAGGTGAGCGTTTGCTCTTCTCATAGCTTAGTCAAATAAAAAAAACATTTACCCGGCAGTCTCATGTCTCGGTTCTGATGCGCGAGTCATAGGAAGATCTGTGTTGGTGCCGACGTCGGAAGTTTCCGGAGTGGGAATAGGCTCGGTCGAAGTTCCAACGTTGACCATAACAGGTGTGTTGGCTTGAGTCCATGTGTGAGACATTGCAGTAGCGTTTGTCTCTGACTGATGGAAGAACGGCTGCCTGTGTAACTGTTGGCGACGAAAATAATTTAAATAAACGAACTAAATTTTATTATAATAATTAAATAGCATATTAAATTGCTTAAACACTAATGGTAAATTAATGGTATTTTATATTATTCTCTCTTTGGAATAATAATTTTTAGTATTTCTATATCTACAATTGGCTAAACCTTAACCTCAATGTCACATGCTGTTAGGTGACCAAGCCATCTGAGTTCTGTCATCAAGAGTGTCTGTACCATGAGGAGTAAACAAAATCGCGAGCTGATCCTGCAGCGGGCCATCCTTCGTCAGGATTTAATTTTAGATCGCGCCGCCGTCAGATTACAGCGTCGGTTGTCCTTGTTGGGATGCCGAGTCTTTGAGTGTGCTTAGCAATTTAAAAGTGAATATAAAGTGTCCGCGCGGGGCGGTGGGGTGTGGATGGGGTAGCGGGGTGGCGGGGTGGTGATGCTGAGCGGCGCTAGACTATTTCTGTATGTTTGATAGCTGGGTCGCAATTTTGCGCACCCCACTCGCTCACGGTTCATTTTGTCTAATATACATACATTGTCATCGTGAATCGATTGACGCCCACCGCTGGACGTAGGCTTATACATGAACACAATTTACTGATCGAGAAATTTGGACATAGTCCAAAAGATTGCTAATCTCAAGTGGCAATCAACTCTAGCTCCCGTATGTTAACGATTGGCAAACAGTGGCGGCGCAGGTATGTATGGCAGCAAACTTACAATGTGGCGTTTGTAGCTAACCAGACAGGTAGTAAATACCGTCACCAAACAAACGCCACAATATATCTCCTTGGAATCGAACCAGAACCACCAGGCGGTGTGAGAGGAGTTTCTCAGCAAGTACTGCCAGTTACTATAAGTAAAAAATAAAATCAATAATTTTTCACGATCTATATATGTTATTTGTGAATGCCATCGAGATGCAAAATCAGATAATTTTACACAAGGAAACTTTTTTAACATATTTCTTGTCAATGGCATGACCGTTAACGGCACCGACAGTAGTAAGAGTGAGTGCATAGTTACCCTCACGCGGTCCGTGACATGTATGACCTCGGTATTGACGAGTGGGCGACTGTCATCAATAAACGTCAGTGCTTGATTGAAGATAGCTTGGCTGAAGTAACGTAAGCATCGCGTGAAGCTTCTATCGCCAATTTCCGTGAGGTGAGCCTAAGCAAACATTTACACATGAGCATACTTAGAATTAAGTTGAGCAATACACCTAGGCATGGTTAGGTTACGTTAGGTTATTAATATTAAGTCCAGCTTTCTCTGTTCGTCGCCTTAAATTTAACGCCATGTGTCAATCATCAGAGCTTCACTCACTCGGCGTCTTACCCTCAAACGTGCCAGTAACGCGCAATAGCGTTCTCTTTTTCCCGTGATATAACCAAACTACTCAAGTTTCCAAGAGGAACTGTTCTGCTCACTTCCCTTTAGGTGGTCCCCTTTTATTGTGTGACCGATTACACGTGCCCCTTGATGGAGCTAATGACCCTCATGACTTCTCCCGCTTTTAAACGTTTGAAGCGCCAGTCCGTGCCCGAGAGAAATATAAAAGACTGGCTTGGAAGGATATAGGATCCCGCAATGACTATTTTTCCAAACAAACTTTATATTACTTATGGTAAATATAAAATTATGACACGAGTTGGTGATAAAAAATTAGAGTGTGTAAATGCGAGGTCTTATCTAAGGAAAACACAATTATGGAATACATTTATGAAAGTGGTGTAAATAAATAAATAAATAGATTACGATTAAAATACCACTTACAATCAACATGGTGTATAAGATACGTAGACCAAATTCATCGAGGACGCAGCATTGAATAAATGCTAACATGTCTATGTACATTTGTCCTAATAATGTATAGAGACGTGACGCAACGTAACTTTCGCTTTGCTGCGATGTGAGAATAGAGTACAGATCGGGCAGCCTGGACCTTATAAAGCGACGAGCAGACAAGATTACATCGACGTTACTTTGCATGTGGACTAGTCCCGGCTGTGGAAAAAGAACTCACATTTATACATTTGTCTAACGCAAAAGTACAAGGGCTTAGTCGATACCAAATGCTAAGCAAACATGGCCTGTTATAATTTAAAGGACAGTTCACAATGATATAGATATATAAACATAATATCGTATATATATCTATCTATCTATCCAGATGTGATGCGCTTTTTTCTTGTTGAGGGTTTACTACACACAGGACAGTAAAAGTTATCTGCAGTTTTACCACTGTCAAAAAACTTCGGAGCATAGGGAGCTGCTATGGGATCTAAGAGACGCACTGGTACCCCACTGCTATTTGGTTCAACAGGTCTCAAGAGCTAAGTTCTTCTTAGCGTCTTTGCTATGTTACGGTAAATATGGAATAAATCCACATTTGCCATCTTCTACCAACTGGCTTATTGAACAATATGGGCCACCATTATCATAGCACAGACCATTTTAATTATTTTCTACAACAGGCAGATCTCACCTTAGTTCTATACTTACTAGCCCAAGACAAAAGGGACATATGATCAGTCTTATGGGATAGTTTGTCGAATATCTTGATAGATATGAAAAGACAATGGTAAATTAGAATAAGGAGAGATCGGAAGTCGTACTCATAATTATACAAGCGTGATAGTGTTGGTACAAAGAGTGATTTACGTTTGCGACGACTGCGCCTAAGAACCCGCCGATTGAGCCCAATAAGTAGTTCGCAATGTTTTCAAATGTTTCAGAGAGGCTCCTGCTGTCGTTAGATGTATTAAGCAAATGCTGCATATAGGCACGGAGGAGTTTAAGCATTGCTGTAAACTCGTTCGGTATCATAATTGGCTCATCATGATTTTCAATCGCCAGCAATTCACGTGTGAATATAAATCGAGCCTGTAATAAAAGTACATAATTGTTAAATAGAAAAACGTGTTGATTGTTACATATATATATATATATATATTACTAACATATGTAAAAACTATCTGCATGTTATTGCAAAATAAATATTTTTAAATAAATTTTAGATTAGAATGGTTCTGAAAAAAAACTTACGGCGACGACTAGGAATGCGTTTACCCACGACAAAGGGGTTGGTGGGTATTCTAACAACTGCTCAACCATTGCCATATCCTCCTAAAAACGAATTTTTTTTTTTTACATCAGATGAGTAAAAACTTAAAAAAACTATTGAAGAACATATCTTGGATATAATTTCTACTTCTCCCATTACGTAAACTTAAATATTTCAGACTTTATTACAACTACTTGTTTTTACATATATGCTTATTACAAATAAAAATCTCTAGTTATGTTAATGCGTACGATTGCGTTTAATGAAAGGCTATAGCGACAGTAAACATATGATTGTAATGTTTTATACGTTGGACGGATACAAAATTAACGGCTACGTACATCGCTAAGGATGCATCCACATTCTCTTATGTAATTTAAGTTTCGGGCCGCTACTATTTCAGATTGTCGCCTCTGCGTTGGTAAGTCTCCGTGGGAATGGGAATGTCCCTCCTGCCTACAAAACATAAAAAAAAATCTCAACAATATATATTACGTTTTCACAACGATTTTATTTACTATCTTCCTGATAACGTTATTAAATAAAACATAATTTTTTTTTGAAGCAATTTGTTGCTGAATAAAGAAGTATAATTATATATATATTCGATTACATGAGAAGTCTTTTATAAAACATATTGCTGTAATAGTGGAAATTATCAATTTTTGTTGCAAAGCCGTGTTGCACGCACGCACGCACAAACGTTGCTGTGCACAATCATTAGTCAAGTCAAGATCACTAAGATAATAACCTGCGCTGCTGCAGCCTGCGATTCGAATGAAAACTATTGCAATTTAAAAACGGATCGAAAACATTTTCATGAAGAATTAAGCCGCGAGAGACCCTCTGCATTTCCACAAATCTTACGTCTTGCTGCTCTTGCTCATTTTCTGGAAACAAATTTTTAACATCATTACAAAATAATTACTTATTGATTTGCGCAAACCTTTACAACCCCCCTCCCTCCCTCCCTCCTCCCACTTAAACTTTCGGTGAAAGATAACATTCAGTGAAATTATTATGTTCAGTGTAAGTGATCTGCACTTGGCCAGGCCAGCGTAACAAATAAAGGGCCTGGTCTTGACATAAATAAATTAGATAAAAGGAAACTGGCAATAGTACGAAGTGCCATGTTTCGTGTAAATCAAATTTACTAATTATTTATGGTAAGAGCAACCGCATTTTATTATCTCATTATTAGAAGTAAATTCATGGAAATTAAATTGTTAGATATATATTTGTAACATTTTAATTGTCTATTGTCACTTTATTTAGGATACAGTACATAGATGGTTTGTATGCAATGGATAACAGAAACGAATGAGTTGTCATCAAAAGTAGTTTAAACCAACCAGTTTTTATTTTTCGACCACATTCTCTTTGAGGAAATGAAAGTTATTGAAATTATCCTATTTTATTAGTTTTTTACTATACATACACAATAGTCAAAAGAATATAACAAAAAATTAAGAAGTTTCACATTTTCTCATTTACTTTTTAACTTGACTTCGTAACATATTTATCTGAACACTGAATTTGCATTACTTACGTTGCCCAACGGGTTGAGACGAGTTTGTTTGATTTTCTTCATTATTAATTCCCTGACTTCTAGGTGTTACGGTTTGTAAAGTTCGGCGAATCGCATTCGTCACAATATTTCGGATTGCTTCCGGCTGAGAACTGCCTCCATCCCGTGGCACTCGGAAAACAAACACTAAAATATTTGTGAATAAAATCGTATATTTTATTGTGTGTTTAAAGTGTGCGTACACATGCATGCCGCATTAACAAACTTCTTGTTATTTCTCAAATGGAAACGTTTAAACTCATGTCAATCAATTTTTAATGTTTTTATCAGAAAATGAAACTAATCATGTTGTAGTGTTCAAACTTAGTAATGAATTACAAATTTATTCTTTAAAAAAATGTCTATAGAATAAGATTTTAAAATTAAAACAGCAACAAAATTGTTTTACTCTGATATCAAGAGTAAAAATGTCAAAAGTATTGTCCATGTAACAAACCTCCATCTTCACCCGGTTGTCTGCCCTGGATGTTTGGGTTGCGATTGACTTCACCAGCTAGAGAAATGATGCCCCTGTTTATCATAACTGCCCGGCCAGGTGCGTGAAGATTGTTGTCAATATCAGCTGCAAATTTATATGGAGTGAATATTAGTCCGTCTCTGGGGCCGGCAGACTGTACAGATAACCACCGCGTCCTAAATTTTGCCACACAAGCGTTTTGCAAAAACTACTGTATTCCAGTTTATAAGACGTAGGTAGTTAAATCAAGGATGCAACAATACTTAATGAATTGTCCCTCGAGTCAATCGCTAAGGCGTAAGTAATGCTAACTAAACGCTAAATGCCAACTGTGTAGCGCCAAGTTCTAATGGCTCGCATCATGTCATTTAGCATCAAATGGAATTTATTTTAGGCTAATCGTTTGATAGAAAAAAAAGAGTAACAAGTGTGCAAGAAAATCATTAAAAATTATTACAAACAACTTTAGTTTATTTTCTTATATGATTTTGTGGTTTCAAAATATGGAAATGACCTAAACAAATTAAAAAAAAGAGAGTTCGTCCTATTACAATTAATGTCTTATAAACATTTTTACAATAGTAAAAGTGCTGAAATGACTTCTACTCTAAAGATATAATTATATATAAATGTATGACATGAAATATTAACTATTTTAATTGCACTGTACTGCACTGCACTGCACTGCACTGCACTACACTACACTACAACTACTGCTTGCTAATTACTACCATTTAAGAAGTGAAATTCAAATAAAGTGTTAGCTCACATTGTACATAAAAATAGTAATGTAATATCAACATAAAATTTTAATTACCCTGGGAAATCTGTCTCATTAAAGCATGTTGCCCTTGGCTTTGCTGTTGTAACTGTTGTTGGAGTAGACGGGCAAATTGTTCAGCATTCGATTGATTCGCTGACCAAGTCCCAATCTCCACATGAAAATAAGGATTTCGCGGTTGCGCATCCCTTTGTCCCCGTCTTGTACTCCTATCGGTCGGTGCGTCGTTTGCTGCAGAACTAGTTCTAACAGTCTCCCTTCTCTGGGAGCGGGAGGAACTGGAAGGTACGTCTAATGCGCGGGCTTCGTCCAAACGATTTTCTTCGTCCATAATGAAAGCGTTGTCCGTATCGGAAGCGGTTTCTGTTCCGGCAGCGGCCTCTTCAACGGTTGGGGCGCCAGGTCTTGGAGTGGCGCAGGGTTCAGTAACGGTTCCTGAATTAGAGCTCGCAGAATGTGCGCGGTTTTCTTGCCTCTGTAAATTAGTTATAAACTGCATATTAACATTAAATTATATTTTAATCAAAATACAATATGTCTTAGATTTACACAATGGTGATGGTATAGGACTAAGGTTACAGTACTTTCGGTCTGTTCCCACAGACGTTTCAGCTAGAGTATGCAAACCATCAAAAACTCTGTACTTATCAACACTTAAAAATAAACTTACCAATTTAGCAATAGTCAAGGCATAGTTGTGTACCTTTTGAGCAACTTGAGAGATTATAGAGATAGGGATTCAGGGTATGCAATGCTTATTTGCTCATACAGAGTGCCTGTGTGTACCTGGGTTTTGTATTAAATAGATAATGTACCTAAATACAATGCAATATAATATAGGTTTTACCCACGTACATGAATCGGAATAACGTCGTTTGGCTCAGGCAACAAGATCATTTCAGAGGATAGCCGTGGAATGGGCACTGTGATGTCAAAAGATACATCGCTTATTGCGTGGTACGCATGTGCAAAATTGTGAAGAAGTTCAGAAGTTAAATCCAAAATGCGTTGGTTTGACCCCGCATTTTCATTATTGTAATTTGCTGGCTAGAACAAAAAAAAAACTATCAGTTTATTACAAACTCAATGATTTTATATTACATAAATATTTTAAAAACCTTAAATTAAATATTTATGACTACCTCTAAACAAGGGCACAGGCCCACCCTCATAGGGCCACAGTCACCACGCGGGCCCTCAACGCGGATTGGTGACTTCACACATGCCTTAGAATAAATTCTAATTCATGTGCAGGTAGGTGCCCCATTACGATATTTTCCTTCATTGTTTGTATTTCGCTGTTGTAACTAAAGTTCACAAATGTACATAACTTAAATATTAAAATCATCGGTACATGCCGAGATTCGAGAACCCGCGACCTTCGGAATGAAGACCGCACGCTCTAACCGTTAGGCCAGCGAGCTAACAGACAACCTTAAGAATTAAGTACTTGCGTTTGTGTATGTATGAACTTCTGTTGGAGATGCTTTAAATTTCATATCAATCAAATGGTTCTGTTTCCTGATATTTATATCCTGTATAATAACTAATGATTTTTTTATGACACTAACTTAACATAAATGAATATAGAATTTAAAAACTTACATTGCGCCTGTTGCTGTGAAAGAGCATGCGTATGTATCGTTTCTTATGTGGTGTAAATCTTAAGTTTAAGCATTCTAGGTCTTCGAATAAAGACGCGAAGTCACGTGGAGCCACTCGCGCTAAATCATTTCCTATCGCCCTATGAATAAAGAAATCATATAATTTTATATTTTTTTTACACAACTGTCTTACTAAATATACAACGGTATTTACAGAAATAAAAAAGACATTTTATTTCTACATAATGGTTAATTTTACATTATCGTATTAAAACTTCATTGTTCCAATGTCCACGTTTGACAAATGTAGCTAGTGATCGAATACATTAGAGTGAGTTGGATGGGCCATGATTCAATATATACTCCACAACAGATTGAATTTAATTCCGTCCAATGTGCGAATCACGTAAAGTGGAAAAATAGAAGGTATTTTATGTCACACAATGATTCACAATTAAAGTGACGTTTATAATTACAATTGTAAGAAACGAACTTACCTACGCGACGAAAATCTAAAAGGACCCAGTTCAGATTCGTTATCATTGTTGAAGTAGGTATTGAACCGACGACGTTCCTGCAAGAAAATCAATAATTTTAATACAAGTGTTAGTACAAGAGATTAATATTAACAACAAAATGCATTAACTTTTTATGTAACATAAAAATATTTCATTAGGTAATAATAAATAAGTAAAAAATAGTAAACACTAATACATGATTGACTGTGTGAAACGGCGTTTTTATTTATTCTGATTACAGTGGCGACCGAGATGGAAGTGCACTAAGAAACGTAAAGTGCACGCACTTATATATACATATATTTTTAATTTTAAAGTTTAATGGTATTCTTAACGACATCGAAAATTTTTTTTATACTACATTTCCATTTCTATTTTATTTTCTTCGTAAATAATAACAGAATTTGCGATCTTTATTTTTATTCACCACTCGTTTCATATTTTTCAACCTAATAATAACTAACAGAGTGGTAATTTTACATTGTAAAACAAATTCAGTACCTTTTTATAAAAAAAAGAAAACAAAAATAATGCTTTACCCGTTGGCCATCCCTGTCATAGAACCAACCCATAGAGTCTTCGTCATCACTCTCACCATGGTGAAACCCACGCATTTGCTCCTATGTGATGAGGTTAACATTAAACATGATATAACATAAATATACAGTTTGCACATATTTAATATTTTTATTACCATAGATTTTATGTGAGAACTTTATAAGCCAATAATAGCACTAAGTACAGGACTCTCCAGACCACAGTTATGTTTACACACTATTGTTTGGCGGCGGTAATAGGTGTATGAGGGTACCCTTTTTATCCTGAGGGAAATCTTAAAAAACACCTTGCTTCTGGGAGGAACACAAGGTTAAGTGGGATTTCTACCCACTAAAATCCCGTTGGTGGTCACCTTCAATGCTTTAGGAAGGGCTCCGGTATCTTCTACTCTGCACTCTCGCTTAAACATCACACGGAAGTGCCATAGCCTTTCTTGGTAACGACGCTATGCCACAGCAAATACATGACCACCATTGAATTTGCCGTCCTACGGCTCGCTTATCGAGCGCCGAGGACCCTCACCTTTAAGGTTCACGAACACGGGAACTCTTTTCGTCGCCTTATACGACAGGCAGGGAATACCTTAGTTTTATATTTATTAGCCTGAGATTACAGGGCTAAAAAATGTGGAACGCTTCACGATTTTGCGTGTCATTCTTACCGCAAGGGAGGGAACAAGCTAAGTACTTATCTACCTAGTCCTCTCTGGGATCAGAGATCATTTATCACCGGTGCTCTCAAAATAGGCCGACTAGTAATACTTAACAATGACCTAAAGTATTACTGACAAATAATAAGCCACTATTTCCTTTTCAATTTTTTCTCAATTTTCAATGTTTGTATGCAGCCAAATAGCAATATGTGAAATGATTGTAGATAAGATCATCAGAAAGCAAAGAATAAAAAGCAAGCAAATGTTTTTTTTTTAATAAAATTTTATAGTTTTCTAATGAAAGATGAATTCTGGCTTCTCGTAGCATAAAATACTTCAAAATCACTTAATAGTGAATCAATATGATCACTGTAAACTACCTTCATGGCAAAGTGGCTAGCTCCATCCTAACAAAATGAACATTTCTTTTTCGATTCCTGTGCCATATGTAATATTTCATTTGTTGATATGGTGTTTGAAACCCATCTAGCTAGATATACCACTCTCATATCGTATATCTGCTGGCATGATAATTTTATCATAAACCGGCCCATGCCACATATAAAAGGTAGAGAATTCTAGGTGACACAATACACAACAGGTAGGTACCTCTTGTAATTAATCCACCAACAAAAATATATAATCATTGTATGCAGATGGCATAGGATTGATTATGATCCAAATTGATTAGGGGAAAAACTATGTTCATCAGATGACAACAATAGCCTGGAATGATGACTACAGATTACATAATAGAATTGCATTTAATTAGTATGACAAATAATGAATTATAAATTTGAATAATTACTAAATTAAAGAAAATTTTTGTTTGTAATAAGTTTTACCAACCACAATTACAATTAAACTATTACTGGTAGCAATAAATATCTTTTAATAATATAATAATTACACGTTATTAATTCTAATAACTAATATAAACTGCTCTCGTACTCTAGGCATTCTTAAGTTGTAATTGTATTAAATTATATTACTTTTAGAGGAAAACAAATTCATGATCTAAAACAGAACATTAGAAAATAATTTAATAATTAGTACTTACGGCTTCTCGTACCAGTACCTCTAATCTATTAAGGCAGTTCCTAATGTCAGATATTATTCGCCGGATAATTTCAGCTCTACCGGCTGTAGGGAAATATGTCAGTGGTCTTTCATTATTTGAACTTTGGTTTGAAGCAGGCAGCTGTGAAAAAATAATTACTAAATTAGAAAGAACATATTCTTCTTCTTCTTTGTCGTAACCTCATGACTGAGGGACGTGACTATGGTGCAGAACATATTAACAATGCTATAAACAAACATACAATTATTTTTTAACTGTATAAACTGAAAATAATTTTTATAACATACAAAACAGAATTTCTGTATAGGATAGATAAATAATAAGGTGGAAATATATTATGATTTAAATAAATATGAAATTAGCATATTAAATGGAAAAGTAAAAAGCAAACTTTTTTTATTAAATTATATAGACAATATTTAAAGTATGTATATATTTATTATGTATATTAGCTGAATTAGTAAATTTTCACTTGGGACAGGATTTAGCCTGTTCTCCTAGGCTCAGTCACTGTGATGAGGGTTTCCGATTGTCATACAATCTCAACTTTTTATCATCAGTAATGATATGATTCAACATTTCTTCTTTATTGTGTCATAGTAATAAATGTAATGCACCACTCAATGCATCATCTTTCTCATACATCTGCTGTTGGTTTTTTACTCAGGTCCAGGCAATACACATTTTTCGAGCTTTTTGTCCAGGTCGACAAAACAACAATTTGATGTTAAACGAATAATAATTATCATACTAATACTTATTCATAAATAACTATTGTGTAATAAGGCAATGGAGGATGGAGGGGTTCAGCAAGGTAACCAAAAATCAATTACTACTAATTTAAAGGTGAAGTTTTCTTCAGCCTACCATGTGTCTTCGTCTTCTTATTTGTGAAGTAGTAGCTTGCATTTGCCTGGCATCATTTGCAGCACTTGTGTCAGTATTCATTGAACTTTCGGCTTCGAGTTCGGGTCTGACACTGGTACTGGTGGAAACCATCCTTGGTAATGTTGAGCGTTGTTCACAGTCAGGATCAGTTACCTCTACCAAATGCGTCACTTTCCCATTGACGTCTGAAAATAATAATAAAAAAAAGTTTAATCAATTTATTAGGTCTATTTTCGTTATAATTATTAGAAGATTTAATTTTCGGCAGATTCAACTGGTTTTTTAAATTGTAATTATAAATATTAATTAGTGCCTGTTGTATTAATATTATCAGAGTAAAAGGCAAACCTATGACGTACATTGAGAGATTCACCACTGAGATGAATGGCAAGTGAAGTGGTTACCACAACACTACAAATGTAGTGTTGTGGTAACCAAAAAATAAGGGTTTAGTTTCTATATTACAACACTCTTATCGAATTGCAACCCTTTTTTCACAAATAATAAACATTAAGTAGAACCACTAATTAGCAAGCAAAACATATCCTTATATGATTTCATGGAGTGCTTAAGATCATCAATTAAATACATTATTTAAAAGTATAATCAATATATGCTGATATAAATAATAAAAAAACAGTACTTTTACTAATAAAAGTCATAAGATGTTACACAAATTTTCTACCCAGAATCATTAATTAATTTTAATTACTACTATCTTAGTTCTTAAATACTGAAATTTGTCTCTAGGTAAAGCTTTTTCGATTATATTGGCACACTGCCCTTTAGGACAAACATATTTTAGATCAGTTTGTTTGTCTACATACTTTTCTTTAATAATATTATATAGTATATAGATTTTTAATCAAATTGCACTATACTGTCTATATGTAATGTTACTGAACCTTGATGAAATGCACTAATATCAATTAATAATTATTTCACCCATATGGCCTCTTTTGAGGTTGCACATGCCACCCTAAACTCAGCTTCTGTAGTAGATACAGCAACACTTCTCTGATAGTGTTGTCCATGTTAAAGTAGCATCATTTTTTATAAAAAGTTAAACAGTCCCAGACCGCCTCGTTTAGGTATCTTTTCTATTATCTACATCACTATATGCCTGTTATTTCTTATCATGTGATGATGTGTAACATTAACCATAGTTTTGCATTTCCTTTAAGTACTTCTTATTCTTAATCTTCTTGACAATGTTTCAATGAGTGTGATCCTAAATATAGAGATATCTACTTAGCAGACATATCATAAATGATATATCAGGTCTGCTTAGTATAGCTAAATGCATTAAAAAGTCAACAGCTGCACTGTACTGCATAATATCTGGTACAACTGAGCTTTTCTCTAGAATGGTATGATCTACTGGAATTACATTACAATTAGCATACAGCATATTAAATGTACACAGTAACCACACAATATAATTTGCTTGGTGAATAAAAATACATCCTTTGGAACTTTCTATCTGTATTTTAACAAAATCCTTGTTTCACTTTGTTTATAAACCTTCTGGTGGTGACAGATACAGGATGAAAGGCAATAGGTGTAAAAGATCTGGAGGGGCTAAAGTATAGCTCGTGTCCTATCTATCTATGTTTGGAATATTCCATACAAAAATAATCTGGAGTTATTCATTTTTTAAACATTTTACAAAAAATTCGATAATTTTATTTCTTTCTTATTTCTACACAAATTTTAATGTAATAATTATTGTTTAATCATTGTTTTATTAAATTAAATTAATCGTCATAGAAAAAAATGACTAAAACTTTTTATTTAATCTTAAAATAAAATTTTATTTATAAAAAATACGTATAGAGCACATAAATAAGTACCGTACTTCAATACCTATCCGACAAAGTATAAGAAAGTATATAGTTTCTAAAATTTTGAAAAAATAAAACATTTGTAATAAAACCAAGTACCAGGAAATACCAAACTGTAGAGACTCATAAAGTTACACGCCGCGCCGGCCCTTAATTTGACCCTTTTGTTTTTGTTTACCTTTCACTCTGTATATATATACATATTTACATATACATATATACATACATATATATATACACATATATTTACACATATATATACATATCTTCCCTTACATCTCCATACAAGAAAGCAGTTTTTAAATCAAAATTAACCATCTGTAGGTTGGGTTGAGCAGCGATTGGTGATGTAGGCTCCGGATGAAATAGCTTCAGCTCAGTATGGCTTTTGCAATTTAGCATTTAATAGCATATAGCAATCTAGTTTTAGTAACGTGCGAGTCATTCTCTCTGCTAACCTATTCTGTTGAGGTAATGTTTTGATCAGTAATTCCACATTTTTTAAAAATAGATCTGCCTAGATCATTTCTTGAGAATGAGCTCTCACTACTAAGATATTCTCTGCTATTACCAGTTCAGATAGTATTTATAGATAAGTTGATTTTCAACATAGGCTTCAAATTGTTTAAATTTCACAAGAAGATTTTTGTAGAGAAGTCATCAATTAAAGTTACGAAATAATGTGCACCTTCTGATGACTGGACTTACATGGGGTCATTGAGATGGGAGTGTGACTTCTAGCAAGTGTTTTTGTCCTGGAAAATTTTCAAGGAAAGGGATATCTTGATTACTTTCCCTCCAAACATGAAATACATACAACTTATATTTTGTATTTAATTTTAACTCCAGTATTATCAGAGAGTTAATTAAGATCTTTAAAGTTTAGATGGCCCATTCTCTGATGGCAAAAGTAACCATCATTATTGTAGATATGTGGGCTTGATCATGATGTGTTTTAAGCTAGTACATATTGTTTATAAATTATGCATCTGCAACTTGTGTTTTATTGTTTTTTAATATCCTACAACCATTTTTGTTAAATTGTTAAATTGAAACTGACAGCCATTCTTATTACGATTTACAGAAAGGGGGTTGGTCACTAGTTCCAGAACATAAAGAACACTTTACACTTTGATTTAAGACTTGCCATTCTGATTCATCACATACAGATTCACCTTACCATGTGCTTCCACAATAAGTTTCTTGTCTACAGCTTTCTCTTGTGTTGTCACTGTCGCCTTTATAGTGTTTACTGGAGGTGGTATTACATCATAGAGCCACTCATGGTGCATTGATGCTTTTGAGTTTACATACCAGCCATTGTTATTACTTTTTGTTGCAGAAAATACACATAGCAACGAGTTCTCAGTTGACATATGTTCTTTCCTTTGCCTCATTTCTACAGTTCTTACTTACATGTTTGTTACATATAAAACAGCTTGGAGATTTGCTAAGTTATTTCATTTTGTCTAAAAGTTGTTTGACATACTGCTAGTTACACTTTCATTTTATATTAACATACAGCACAGCAGTCTCCGATTTCCTTATCTTGAAGAAGCTTTATTTACACAGAATCAGCTGTAATTCCTAACCTGGAACTTTTTAATGTCATAATCATTGGTTGGTATTGATCTGCTAATTTGTCCAAGAGCAACCATTCATCATTGACTATAAAATTAATGGGTTCTAAGTTTATGAGCAGTTGTTATAAACTTATTTATATAGTCCTAAATGTTTTGATAGTCATTAAAAGTGGTGGTGATCAGATCTCTCAGCAATCCATCTCAATGAGTTAGCCCATTGTCATCAAAAACTTTAGTTAAATTATTCCATAACTCTTTTGTTTTAGTGGTTTCTTGAATGTGAATATAGTTAATAAGATCAACTAATAAATAAATTTTTGATTTTGCTTTAATATCCTTTTTAATGTCTACCTCTTCGTCTAATGCTAGTATCGTGCAGTTCCCCTCAGTTCTTTAGGCTCATGATATGATTTTACTGTAAATTTCCTGGTTGGGTAATTATCTGTTTTAGAGCGGATTTTCGTGGTTTCTAGCGTAAAATTGGCCACAACTTAACCGTTATCACTGAGGTCATCGTTATGAGTAATGTTTACTGAGTGGGGATTTAATTGAGAAATTACAAATATGAAGCCGAGAAGAGTTTCAGTAGAACGTGTGATCCGTGTACGTATTCCAACTATTCGCTTTAGTTCAAAATTATCTACAAGATCTTTAAAGCAAGATGATGTGTATACAATCTTATTAGGATTCGTGCAATTTATATTAAAATCCCTTAAGCTTATGCTATATCGTATTGAGGTACAAAGATGGGCAACGATTCGTTTAACGAGCCATATGTAGCTGTCAAGTTTTGAGGAGGCTGATAAACGAGACCTAATGCTAGCTATTGTCCCTGAGCTTGACTTCCAGCCACATTTACTCACGAACACTAATAGGATGGCTTAACTGACGTCGTGCTGTAATATCTGACCGTACATAAGCTCCTACACCACCACAGCGCGATAAACGCAGGGCATGTATTAAATTGTAGCCCGGTATGTGGTATGACTGAACTTTGGCATGTGGTGTAAGCCAGGTTTCATTTATACATAAAATATCAAGATTGTTAACTCTAAAACATTCTAGGAGTTAATCCCATCCTGTATTAATTGATGCTAAATTTAGCAATCCTATTGTAAGGTATTTTACTCTTTTTTTTATAAATTTTTACAACAGGATATTATATTAAAATATAGTAAATAAAGTTACAGTATCTATATATCGAACGACGAAAAAAGTAAAGCCTAATCAAATGTGTGATACTACGAGTTATACTTTATAATAAGCAAACAAAATTAATGTAATTTTGCAGGAAGGGGGGAGGGTTTAGTTAGTTGTATGCAATTTATTAGGCAACAAAGCGACCTTCAAATACCTATGCAAATGCAAATGCAATGTGGCGATATCTCCCATTAAGTCTTAAACAAACCAGTACACTGGCATGCAAAATGTAGCAGAATAAAAAATTAATAGATTAATATTAAGCAACGTGTTCAAAAACCTTCGATAAATTGAAAAACTAATAAAGATTAAATTATTCCTAAACAGTGTTATTAATGAGTTCGAAATTAATTTAAAGATGACTTTAAACAGGCGTGCAGTCTTTGTATAAACTTGCAGTGTGACGTGATAATAGGAATGACTAACTAAAGACAATTTAATTGGTTTTTTGACTTAATGTGTATTGGTAAGGAATCTTTGTTCTTACGAACATAAATGCGACAGTTATACGTCCAAGCAAATTCGAAATCTTGCAGTCTTCGAGCTTCGTAAAAGATACTGCGACTAGTAGGTGTTAAATTTTCTGAGACGGATACAGTATTTTCGTCTTTTCATATATTATATATATATTCTCAAGATCCATTATTTTCGTTTCCACTCTTTCTATTCTTTCCTCCAACCCTATTTCGGGACCAGGTGTCCTCTTATTAACATCTTTTTTGATAGAATCAAGCTCTTTCCTGAGATCCTTGATATTACTTACAATATCTTCCTCTGAGGGTTTTGGCGGGGAGCGGTTTTCTGAGATTGGCGGCTTATTTCGCCCTTTTTTTTTACAATACGGCATGTGTCGCAGCGCCAGTGAAGTTTGTCTAGCGTTGGACAGCGCAACCCAACGCAAACGAGGTGCCAATGTAGAGTACATTTACCGGAGCTAATAACTATGGACTCATTGGCACTACCGATAGCGATATTGCACTTTAGTCGGTGTTTATGGTCGAATGAAGTCGAAAATATTGTTGAACAAAAAAGAAGCAGACGTGCCGCCCGTTCTACAGCTAAATACGTGGTGAAAGGCAAACTTATGATGAACATGTTGAATTGAGAAACTCACCATTAAGAGAGTCAAATGACAAGCAAAGTAGTGATGTACTACATATAGTCTTGTGCTAACCAATAAAAAAGGGTAAAATTTCTCTAAACGAGTGCCAAGAAAAGATCTAGTGTTTTTCACAAAACCTTTAGTTTTTTGATGAATAGCATAGAGTCTTCTTTGAAAAAAAAAAGGAATAAGCACATAGTATATAATGCAATCTGTCAATGTAATAAGTACTGAATTACCTCAATAAATAATTCAACAAGTTTGATTATCGATAACTGATATTTAATTCTAAATTTCCTCACTAGTCACTACTCAAACAAGACTATTTTTAGTTTGGGATATAAAATATAATAGCCATCTCAATTATTTATTGTATTTCTTTTTAATCCATTGACAGTATTGTCTATGAAACAATCTAAAGATAGAGTAAACAATTATCTATTTTATAGAAAGTTCATAGACATTATCTACATTTTTGATCAGGTTATTTATTCCTTTAGAATATATTTTTAGGACCCATACACGATGTAGTTAAGTATAGTCACTAGTTCTAATAGGTCTTCAACACCCTGGCTGTAAGTTCTCTGAAACTGGCCCTACAGCTAACATGGTAATGGATTTTTTTTACTATGATGATAAGTATATTCATATATCCAACATTAAATGAATACAAATTATACTACATATTGTATTTGTATTTTATTGTATAGTAAAACTGTGTCGAGACTGATGGAAAAACATGTTACAATTTATACATACCTAAATCCTTTAATTTCAGGTCGTTACTCAACACTTTACCCATAAATATTAATTTCTGTCTATTTAGGGGCATGCCCAATTTTTGTTCGATTTTCTGTTTAAGCTCAGCTACAGTACACTGAAAGAAAGTAACAATATATAGAAATTTGAATAATTAGATGCAAAAGTAGATCACTTTTTTATTCTATTATAACTGGTTATGTATTATTTGAATAGAAATAATATTGTTTCAAATTATACATATTCATAACTAAAATTTGTTGTGGTAGGACTAATAATGTGTGACATATGAAAATGAGATTGAAAAGATATAAATAAATATACTTAAATATAAAAACCCAAATTGATGATAATGAATTTACAAAAAGTTGACAATGGTAGTCAAGGTGGAAGATATTAAGCAAAGGTCATTCGCAGAATGTCATCTTTAATGGCTCGACAACATACGCAAGAGAAATCATGTATAGCACTGTTGACTTAAAAAAAGCTATAATGATGTGCAGGAGTAATTATTAATTTTAATTGCAGATCATTACTTCACTTCGCTAATCGCTGAAGCTTAGGCAAGATTCGCTTATGCAGTGTGAGCAAATTAAATGTATAACTCCTAACTGTATGGTTATTTTATTCTTTTGACCTTTCCTTTAAACTAGTTTTTGTCTCAACTTATCTTACTCCAATAAAAGTTGAACTAGTAAAAGTGAAAATTTAAAGTAGGAAAGTTGTTTCAATTTTATTATGTAAGAAAAAAAATAACAGGATCAAAATGGTTTTCTCAATCTGATCGCCAAACTTTAAATTGAAGAAGACACCTAATAATGATGACAGTTTATAAAATAAAATGTTAACAATTTCATTGCAAGTAGCAATAAGAATTCTTTACATTATAATAAATAAAATTTAACAACAAAATCATAAATTGAAAATCAGGTAGTATTCATCGCTACAGTACAACACCACAAGAGATCCATGAGTTTTTGTAGGTCAGAGAGGACCAGATAAGAGGAGATAGAGTGGGAGGTAATTTTATCATATTTTTCTTAATAATTCACAAATTTATATTTATCCATCCACATATCCATGAATATTTGCCATAACTTTATTTAACAATGGAAAAATGTATTTAAGACCAGACACTACATAAAGCAATGACATAAACTGCGAAGTTTACTTTGACTAAATGAAGCAAAAAATCCAAAACAATATTTTCTTCTTTGTCGTAACCTCATGACTGAGGGACGTGACTATGGTGTGTTGCCCTGGCCACCATTTCTTTCCAGACATAAACAATATATTGAGTGATTGTTTTTTCCATTTTTTGGTTGATTGTTGCAAATATTTCCCAATCACAAACATTACATGCCTAGATTCAAACGCATAATGATGACATGTAAAATTTCGCAATGCAGTTAAAAATAAAAAAACTATAATAAAAATAATACCTATGGCAAGGTTTTGCATAAAAAAATGTTAAATATTGATAAAAAAGTAAAACCAAAAAATATAAATAGACTTTATGGCTAACAAATAATTGTTTTATGGTGTTTTTTTTATTAGTTTTTCCATGCAACAATGTCTGAAAAATATTATTAAGAGAATTCTTCAAAGTGTAAATATTGTAGCAGTGTCTCGGAAGGAGTTATATTATTTGTATTACTATTAAATAATTTTAGAAAACAAATACTAGTAAGTTTACACTAAAACTTTACACTGCCTGTATAATAACTTGACAACAAATTTGTTTACATAAATGTCAGTGAATAGACTAACATAAAATCATTTCTATAAAAGCACAACACAGCATCAATAAATTGCTTTAATAATTTTTTTTACAGTAAATTAGTAAAAATAATAGGTATAAAGTCCTATATTCTGTAATATATTCTTACTAGCTGATAATGATGTATACAAACTGGAGGTAACTATATCAGAGCAATATCACTTTGTACTATAGTGCAAATATTATTACATTACTAATTTATGTTAAAAAATATCTATTTCTACTTTAAAAGAAAATATTACATTTTAGGTCAATCTAAATTTGGCTTCCTTCCGATAGTGTCATTTTAACCAATTCTATGATATACATTATAAATTCTTCTCTTCCTCCTGCCCTTTTCCCAGCTATGTGGGGTCGGCACAGTATGTACCTCTCTTCCATATCCCTCTATCAGCCGCCATATCTAAATCCACACTCTTCTTACACATATCACACAATCCATCCACACTTTCTTCGGTCTTCCTCTACCCTTATAACCATCCACATTCATTCTCATTACTTTCTTTGTTATATATACTTCATCCCTCTGCATAACATGCCCATACCACGCTAACCTCTTGCTCCTCAACTTCTGTCACTGGAGCAACTTTCAGACTTCCTCTAATATATACTCATACTTAATTTTATCCATCCTCATCACACAACACATCCATCTTAACATTCGCATCTCGGCCACGTAATCTCGTTTCACCCAAACTCTTGGTGACCCAACACTCAGCTCCATACAATACACATAAATACTACTATACTATACATTATAAATTATTGGGACAAAAACAGTCGTGGTGACTATTAACTATAAATATATATAGCTAAATTGTAAAAAGCCGAAACAATGATGATGCGAAAGTGTACTTCAAGATTTAAAGCGACCAATTTTTTTATTTATATTTATCCTAACAAGAACAAAGTTTATAAAAATTTAAAATTTATCAATTAAAGTGATATAATGTTATTTTAAAGACAAAATATAATTTCTAACTACCGCTGTATAAAAACGCTCGCTAGTCCGCCATTACATTGAACGCGGTAGGTATCGAATTAGAACAAATCAAATTAATATCCCTTTTTTTCCATTGCATATATAAAAAAAAAATCGTACAAACCTTATCCTCTACCGAGAATTTGTGATTCTTCGAATCTAACGTTTTTATAGTTAATTCAATCATTCTTTTATGGCCGGCAATACCGGCAGTACAAGACGTGCAGATTTTCGTTTAATGATATCCTGCAGAATAACGTAACTTTACAGAAAATTATTTATAAAATTATGTAGTAAACACTTTTTTATAATACTTACCTAAAACGAACAATAATATTAATAGTTTTATTAAACAAATTTTCTCGAAAATATTACACAGGTCCGGCCGCTCCTGCCACACCCAAGAGAAAGATAGAATTCACGCAGTTGCCAGCTATCTGTAAATTTTCCCATCTAAAATATCCGCTTCCAAATTTACTTTCCTATTTGATGGAATTGGAAAAATATAAAATAATTACTGACCATGATGATGTAATGAGATTGTAAATTTTAAGGGTACATAAAAAATTAACATAGAAAAACAATGTTTGGTTTGGTAAAAAAGAGCATACTTTTTATTATATAATTAATTTTATATGATTTTGTAGGGAAATTTAAAAAAAATCCTTGTAACACAAATCGGCAATTATCTATTTCAATAGTTTAATCGATAATTATGATTTTAATAAGGCGATTAATAGATAATAATGTAATAGTATGCAACGATAGAATATAGTATGAATTTTATTACAGTACCCTGAGAGTTATTTAAGTTAATATAACTGCATTAATTTTCATCATCATCAGTCGATAGACGTTCACTGCTGGATATAGACCATAAATAATATTTGTTGCTACTAAAATCAAAATGAGTACCTCTATAATTATGATTTAACAATTGTACGTACTTTTATGGCACATAATATCACGAACTTATAAAAAAAAGGAGAACTAACATATCGAAAAATATTCACACATGCTTAATACTATAATTTGTAAAGTAATTAGAATTAAACCAATTCCCACTTTATTATTTACATTAATTATTTTGATAAAGCTATTGAATTATTTCTATTCCTGTGATTGTGAATTTATATTAGATCTGCTTCCCTTTATACGTCTTTGCATAACATTATATAATTCACTTTATTTAAAAAGTATTAAATTGATAAAAATGTATTTATATACCAGACGTGTAGCAATGAAACTTTTGAACTGGGGTTCGAAACCAATTAAATCTAGTACATTCTATCACAAAACACATTTAATGAGAAAATAAGAAAATTGGCAATAATTTAATAATTGATTGAGTTATTTAAATATATTTAATGTTACAAACATAAGCACGATTTTAAATTTATAATAAATATGTAATTAAATATTTATACAAAAAATTAGGCGTTTCGCAATAAAATTTATATATTTCCTTGATTGGTTTATATTTTATCATGTATTACATATATAAATATTATTGAAGAATATGATATCATCGAAAACTTTTGAAGCCCCAGAACATTGTAAGTAAATCTTCTTCATCCTATTTTTAAATAATTTACATGCTTGTCACCACTCATTTTATCTTGTAACTATGAGATTATTAAAGTGGTTACATTTTTAAAATTCGACTTTTATTATTAGAAATATTTTGTGAAATTCGCAGTTTGTATTTTGAAAAGTGTGGACATAAAGTAATGATGTGATTGCTGACATGCGCCATAAATACGTTCATATTGATTTTCCCATCAGCTTTTTTTTGGTTTCACACTCAACGCTCTGTGTGTCTTGTAAAAAAATTATATTAAATTTAAGCAATGGCGTCACCGGAGGAGGATCCTCTTCCTGAAGGATGGGAAGCACGCAAAAGTAGAAGTACCGGTAAGGCTTTGATAAAATATTTCCAAAATATTTAGTTCCGTGCTACGAACATTGAATTTATTTGTTAAGCTGCTTGACATACTTAAATTTTGTTAGCTCCAGCAGTATTTTCTTTTTTTTGTTGGCATAGTCATATTTAGTGCTACTTTTTTTTAGATATATCGACTTGTCGCTTTTTTATCTAACACATATCCATAAGGTTATCATCTCATCATATTCTATTGAGGTTAGCTCTAATTTTGCAGTAATATCTTCTTTACTTGTATGTAGAGATTACAAGTACCAAGATAATAATGATTACTAGAGCGATGTCGATTTCGGACATGTATATTGGTACAGAAATGTTCATAGACAAATTCATATTTAGTCCTAGAAACACAACTATACAAACTGTGTTATCATAGCTTTTATGTAATAGTTATTACAGTTAATGAAATGTAAGATCCTTCATATGTATTCTTTTTCTACTTGGTTGTTCCCTTACTGCTGAGGATCAAGAACACACACAAACAGTCTCTATTGAGTGTGGTCATAAATAGAGTGGATTGCATGGTGTATACTACTACCCTGTGTCTACCTAATAGTTTCCATCCATGTGGTAGTGCTTCCTTAAGCCTCTCTGCCTTCTAGTCTCCTTATAATGACTTGCCTCTCTGGACAGCCCTTTGGTAAATGCATGATGTGCATGAAAAAGTAAAGGAGAGCCTAGAGGTCATTTTAAATGCTTCTATAATGGATTAATTTTTCTTTTTGGCTCTCCATGATATATGGAGCATCTTTCTCCAGCGTTACATTTCTAAGGGATCAATCCTTTCCCTATAATAGTTTCTTATAGTTCACTTCTCGGAACCACATAAGAACAAAGAAAAAAGACAAGAGCTCTGATCAACCACAGTTTAGTGGTATGTTGAATACCTATATTTCTACAGATCTTTTAGCCATACCAGCTCTATGATGAATTTATTCAGTAAAGCTAACATCATTGGTTATCAATTACCCAAAATATATAAATTCCTTGACTTATCACATCTGTTGAAACTATTGCTAGCTGGAAGTTCCTTCATATGTATATAAATACATATAGAATAAGGCAAGGTCAGTGTGATAATATACATGAACACCTATAAACATATAATAAAATTTAAGCACAATTGTGAATTAGTGTACTTAAGTTTATTCTGAAGATATTGTGATAAATCCTTTTTTTTTTTAATTTATTCGAATGAAAGAAGCCACAAAATGAGTGGGAGGATGATCAGATGGTAAGTGATACACCTGCCTATAGTAACAGTAATGAACAACTAACATTTTTGACTTTTGTACTTATCAAGTCTTCAAATAGTGAAACAATCAGTTATTATAATTTTAAACTGACATGGGTGTAATATTTTATGTGTACTTAATTTTTTAAATTGTTAGGGTTTCATTTTTATTACAGTTTTAATAAAAAAAATTGTTACATTCCAGGAATGATTTACTACTTGAATACTCATACCAAGAAGTCACAATGGGAGAGGCCTGATGAACCAGCGCCATTAGAAGATGATGAAGAAGATAGTTCTCCTATTGAAGTTCAATGCAGTCATATTCTTGTAAAACATTCAGGTAGCCGGAGACCATCATCATGGAGGGAAGAAAAAATAACTCGTTCCAAAGATGATGCTTTCTCTGCCATACAAGGTTTCTAATATGAAATATTTTGTTTTCATTGAAGTCTTTTGTTTTTTTAATGTACATGTAATTAATGTTTTATTTTTTTTTTTAACCATATTCGTTTTATTAAACTATATTTCATTTAAAACTGTTATTTATTTTTATATATATTAGAGATTGACTAAATAATTTCTTGTAAGAAATTATTAATAATTTTTATTTTCTTGTATAAATGTATATTGATAACAATATTCCTCAACTTTCAGAATTCCGTCGCCGAATCATCAATAGGGAGTCATCATTCCATGAACTTGCTCGAGAGTACTCCGATTGTTCATCTGCGAAACGGGATGGGGATCTTGGACCTTTTAAGCGTGGCCAAATGCAAAAACCTTTTGAAGATGTAGCATTTTCATTAAAGATTGACCAACTTAGTCATGCTGTAGATACAGACTCAGGTATTCACCTGATCCTACGAACTGCATAGGAAACTTGCGATTTATTTTTACTTTTTCGAACAAGATTCGAGCTTCTTCTTGTTTTAGATATTCCTTATTGTTTCATGAACAGTTTTTAAGATATTCAGTTGATTTCGCAAATTTATTTCTGTTCAAAATGAATACATTGCATAATTTTTCCTTTACCATTAATTTGGAAAGGGACTATTATTTCTCTTATGATAATACGATCGGCATTTTTGAAAGTTCTGGATGAAGTATGAATGAATAATATGGTTTGATGGAGTTATCAAATATCATTAGTTACTTATCTGGTGAAAAAAATATTTTCATTAGGTTCAACGAGAATTAATATTAATTTGATTTTAACATATAATACCAATAGTGTTATTTGATGTGCTTGTGATAGTTAACCACATATTTTTCAATTTTAAAACAAAATTGTCTCCCAATTATATTTTAAGAAAATTTCATTTCATTACAAACACTCATCCTGGACAAAAAAAGTACCAATGGTATCTACAGTGAATAGTTTGTATATTTTGTTTTTTTTTCCATATGGTTGGAGTTTCTTAAAAACCATTTATTTTAACCATGTGGTTAGAGTATCTGATTATTGAGAATAACAACACATTTGATTTACAATTGTGAATTTCTGTGTTATTAACTCTGTTATAATAAAAAACCAAATGTTTTATTGTTCAAGAAAATCGGCGTTTTTTTAACAAATATTAGTTAATTTCGACATTTAACCTCGTTTAAGTAATGGTAATTTTTTTTTTTGTTCCTTGGACTTGACCTGTGGTAATTGCAAATTTAGGATACAGTGAAAATGTTTGAAGTTGTCGCATTGTGATATATGTGGTTACCCCTGTAGCAATTGATTGCATTGTCAACATGTCACATTACTATACTAGTTCACTATAAAACCACAATGTTTAGGTTTGTTGAATATTGCATTAAATTCAAATATGTATTACGGAAACAGTGGACCATGCAATAGATGTTCCACCCAGACTTTGTCAACATCAAGTATACCAAGTTTTAAGGAGATATTATTTATTTTTAAATTAATATTTCTGTCTTAATCAAACTTCAAATACCATTTTATTAATGGATTGTTTCATCTTTACGTTTGCATGGAGTGCATAGAGCCTTGGAGTTACGGAGTAATCCTGTTCTGAAAGTGTAGTTGACAATAGCTCAATTTCTGTATTACACCTCTTTATTTGGATCCAACTAAATTAGAGGAAACACAATCGTCATTTTTCTATGGTACATATATGTTATTTTTATGGCTCCATACCATATATAAATAACTTTGTACCACAAAACTTTCACTGTGTCTTTCAATCTTGGGTTCGGTGGTTAGTATTACGAGAATGGGGGCAACGCCTATCTTTTAATTTTAATGTCCTTTTATAAGTTACGTGTCCATATATTGCTGCTGTTGTATTACATGATGAATCATTCACTCTTGGTTACATTGTTCGCGTTCAGGTCCTGCCGTTTAAATTTAAACATTTCACGTCACTTTTTTATTAAATAATGTCTCTCACAATAATTTGTTAAATTTTTTTTTAAATGATTGTACTGCAAGTGTTTTTTATTTATGAAAGATTAAGATTCTTATAAAATATGATTACGACTAACATTTCAGTTATTTTTAATGATTTTAATGTAATTAATGATAATTATTGTAATTGATTTATCTAATTGCATTCGATATTATCTAATTTAATATGGTTAATATTTGTAACGATTATTTTGAATTGAAATTTTTGGAATGATTAGTTATTTCCTACTTTCTAATAACTAAAGTATTTTTCACTAACATTTCAAATTTGCACTGAATGTTTTGTAATCTTTCGATTATGTAATTGTTATTTTAACTAATTACATTTTATAATAAATTTTTAAACAGTTTTTATGTTTTATTGTAATGTTTAATCTTTAATATTAAATCAATATTGTGTAACTTAAAATTTAATCAATGTTGAGGGTAATATATTTTTTATATAATATAAACGACAATACGAAAAGACAATCGGCTTGTGGTAAATGGTACGCCTGCCTAATATTGATGTTGCTGGTCAGACTAAATGGTTCCCACATCATCACATTGCGCTCCTAGCTTCCACAGAAAATATAACAAGTTCCATTAGCAAAGTTGTTTCATTAATTATTAACGCACCCTTTAAAAAGACTGTAATTTTAGCACCGATTTGTTAAGCGGTAGATGTTATGGTGCTAGAATGGTATTTACTAGGCTACCAATTATCTAGTGAAGGTCGCAGGAAATTGTTGGATGCGGGCAGGCATCGCTTAATCGATCGGTGTGGAGTTCAATGATAGCAAATAATAACTTATATCCAATTTTAATATTTAGAGTGCATTTATATAAAAGCTAACGTTAAACCTTTTTGCACGGCCTTTCGAATGATTAGCTAAGCAAACGTTAAAATTTTTGTGATTGGTAACTTGCCTTTGTGGCGTCTAGTCTCCTCTCTGCTTTCTTTGTGTAGTTGGGTTGATGGTAGGGTTCTTTCGAACCCACTTGGTCAGCTAGCACTCTCATACATATGCTGCCGTAGCAGGATAACCGTGGCCCGGTTGTCAATACATTAGAGTTAAGTGTGTTGTCGCCGAGTACGCTTCACCTTCCACAGTGTCATTGTCAGTTACTCAAAAATAAGTATTCATCATCATCATCATTATCAGCCGATAGACGTCCACTGCTGAACATAAGCCTCCCCAAAGATCTCTATATCGATCGATCCTGCGCTGCTCGCATCCAGCTGCTTCCCGCAACCTTCACCAGATCGTCGGACCACCTGGTGGGGGGCCTGCCAACACTACGTTTACCGGTACGCGGTGGTCATTTGAGGATCTGTATGCCCCATCGGCCGTCAGTCCTTCGAGCGACGTGTCGTGCCCATTACCACTTGAGGCTAGCCATCTTTTGGACTATGTCGGTGACCTCATTTCTGAGTTGATCACGCAGAGAAACTCTGAGCTTAGCCCGTTCTGTAGCTCTCTGTGCAACTTGCAGCCTTTACACAACGCCCACTGTAAGCGGCCACGTCCCGGAGCCACAGGTCATAACCGGCAACTGGCTCCAACTTGCCACCTCGGCTGCCGACTCGGCCATTTATACCGACGGCAGCCGCATCGACGACAAGGTGGGTGCGGCGTTCAGCGTAATGCGGAACGCCGCAGAGGTTGCCAACAGGAAACTCAAGTTGGGCAACTTCTGCACGGTGTACCAGGCAGAGCTGCTGGCATTAGCAGAAGCGACGGGGTACGCGGTCAGCGGGTCGGCGCAGTCATGCGCCGTACTTAGCGACTCGAGGTCCGCCCTTGAAACTGTCGCAAGATCGGACACCCTCCACCCCCTGGCGCTTCGTGTGAAAGAGAATATTACGAAAGCGCGGGCAAAAGGGATGAATGTAAGATTATTTTGGGTGAAGGCGCACGTGGGGATGGAGGGAAATGAAATGGCGGACCAACTGGCCAAGGAAGTGGCCCTGAAGAGTAAAAGAAGACCGGAGTACGAGGATTGCCCCGTTTCCTTCGTCAAGCGTCAGCTTAGGCTGAAGACGATTGACGAATGGAACAGGAGGTACGTGGAAGGTACTAGGCTTCGACAACGAGGATCTTTTTCCCAGACGTCGCGTCAGCCTACCGGACCCTTCGCCGATTGGATCTCGACACGGTCTTGGTCCAGATGTACACTGGGCACGGGGGATTCTCCGAGTACCTTCACAGGTTTAAGCTCTAGGAGAGTCCCGCGTGCCTTTGTGACCCAGCTGTGGACCAGACCGTGGTGCACATCCTCGCTTCCTGTCCCTTGTATGGAAGGAGACGGATGGATTTGGAGGTGCAGCTGAACAGGTAGCTAACCGAGGAAGCCATTGCCTCCCTGATGAGTGAAGACGAAAGTCGCCAAAAATTCCTGGAATATTGTAAAATTATAATAGCCGATAGTATAAAAAGAAATAGTAAATAATGATTAAATGTACAAATAAATTCAAAAGAAAATAGGCTAATAATAAATATAAAAAATAGAGAAATAGATGAGAATGTAAAAATGTAAAGAAAGAAAAGAAAAGTTGGAAAAGAAATAAATAATAATAGTGGTAATAGTTATAAAAAAGAAAGGAGAAGCAAAAAAAAGAAACAGAAGAAGAAGAAGAACAACATATATGATAAAGGGATGTTTGTTCCAGGGAACAGCGGCGGCGGTCTTCATGAGCGGGAGGTATGGCAGAAGGAATTGGAATGGAGAATGAGTGAGAATAAAAAGTATGGATGATAAGTATGGTAAGACAGATAAGAAAGTATGTAAGAAGAGCATGTAGGGAATGTAAAATTATAAAAAAAATAGATGATAAGTGATAGAATTGATAGACCCTGACCCAAACTACGCAGGGGAATGCGTAAAAAAAAAAAAAAAAAAAAAAAAAAAAAACCGGCAACTGGCACGAATTAAAGACCTTTGTCTTTAGACACTGCGGTAGTTGGGAACGGGAGTATGCTGCGTAGCATCCCGAACGCTGCCCCTCCAACGGGTTCTCGCCTTGTCGTGGCGGAGGGGCTTAGTAACCGTGGTCCGGTACACGGTGAAGCCAAGTGGAACCCACCCGGCCGGCCCGCGGCGAAGGGCTGGCCGAAGCGGCCGCTCCAGGTTCGAGCACCGGTTGGGGTAACTGGAGCTCACCGGAGCGGCCGGAGGCCGCAGGGGCGGCTGTGTGCTGCCCTAGCGGCCGGCTGCAGGAGCGGTTTCATACCGCCCTTCGCAGCCGAGGTGGGGTCGCGGAGGGAGTACCCTCTGCGGCCAACCGGTGTCGCACCGGCGATGCGGCGGCGGTGGGGCCGCGGGGGAAGAGGAGTGCCGGTATTGAGATGCGCCGCTCTCCCTATCCTCCGCGGCCGTTGACAGGTAGCGGCGGGCCTAACATCTCTCCGCCGCGGGGAGCCGGGAGAGGTTTTCTCCAGTGGCTCCCATGGCCTCTGGGCGACAGGTTCGGGGGAACCGGTCGCCCGCACACGCATGAGGTTGAGGAGGGGGCGCGCTGCATGTTCCGGCGCGCCCTGGAAAGGGAGGGTTCGTCCCTCCCTCCCGAGGTGGGGCTGCGCAAGCGGCCAGCGCCGGCAGGGTCGCGGTTGAGTGCATGCGTTCCCGTGACCCTGCCATCATGGCGATGAGGCGGAACATCGTGGGGGTTTTATTCGGTGCAAGTCCGACATAACTCGTCCTTGCCCCCGCGAGGACGAGTATGCGTAGGCATTTCCCCCACGTAAAACAAAAAAAAAAAAAAATCCCGAACGCTGCCCCTCCAACGGGTTCTCGCCTTGTCGTGGCGGAGGGGCTTAGTAACCGTGGTCCGGTACACGGTGAAGCCAAGTGGAACCCACCCGGCCGGCCCGCGGCGAAGGGCTGGCCGAAGCGGCCGCTCCAGGTTCGAGCACCGGTTGGGGTAACTGGAGCTCACCGGAGCGGCCGGGGGCCGCAGGGGCGGCTGTGTGCTGCCCTAGCGGCCGGCTGCAGGGGCGGTTTCATACCGCCCTTCGCAGCCGAGGTGGGGTCGCGGAGGGAGTACCCTTTGCGGCCAACCGGTGTCGCACCGGCGATGTGGCGGCGGCGGGGCCGCGGGGGAAGAGGAGTACCGGTATTGAGATGCGCCGTTCTCCCTATCTTCCGCGGCCGTTGACAGGTAGCGGCGGGCCTAACATCTCTCCGCCGCGGGGAGCCGGGAGAGGTTTTCTCCAGTGGCTCCCATGGCCTCTGGGCGACAGGTTCGGGGGAACCGATCGCTCGCACACGCATGAGGTCGAGGAGGGGGCGCGCTGCATGTTCCGGCGCGCCCTGGAAAGGGAGGGTTCATCCCTCCCTCCCGAGGTGGGGCTGCGCAATTGGCCAGCGCCGGCAGGGTCGCGGTTGAGTGCATGCGTTCCCGTGACCCTGCCATCATGGCGATGAGGCAGAACATCGTGGGGGTTTTAGTCGGTGCAAGTCCGACATAACTCGTCCTTGCCCCTGCGAGGACGAGTATGCGTAGGCATTTCCCCCACGTAAAACAAAAAAAAAAAAAAATCCCGAACGCTGCCCAGCCGAGTTGGAGTCGTCAAACGTAATATCATCAGCCGGAAACCTTATGGCTAAAAGTAAAAAAACATATTTTATATGGTTATCTAATATGTGTACATCTGACTGGTTTTTATACCCAGAAACACGATTTTTTATATATTGATACATATTTTGGTAATTTTCCATAAATAGCAGCATTTGTAAATTTAAATTCTGTGATACATATTTTTATTTCTTATGATTTATGTGACTTTGTTATTTGTTTTGTAAATACCTTAATAACAGGTTCTAATGCTATTTTGACAGGAACTCCTCAACAGTCTTCAGATCAATTTTCCTGTATTAAGTTTCTAAAAAGCCAGCTTTAATATATATTTAATATATAACGGTATTTTTATATATTAAGTATATATTTGTATGGATAATATGGAATTTTGTAAATTGCATAGTGTTTCCAAAGCTGCGTTCTCTATATAGCCCCCGCAGAATCTTAATGAAAGTATTGACAAGATTGTAACCGTTTTCACCTTCAAAACTTCCGATCATAATATCATTAGCGGAGTACGATGTGGCAACGAGTTCGTCCTGGAATCTGTTGGGAACGGATATATGTACTAGTAAATGAATAATGGGAGGGGAGAGCGATAGTTGGCCTCAGACTCGACGTTTAGTAAATGGTGATGAGCGCCGGTATCCGCTGACGGGGACTAGCAGTTGTTACATTCCAATCATCCATTTTGCACTAAAGGACATAACGTCCGACACGTTGGTCGTTTACAATCTATATTTTCGTATCTTACTTTTTAATCAGTTCTAGCTAAAATTTCAGGTATTCATCATGTGCGTCAGTTAAATTAAAATATTCAGATTGTCATGTTTTAACTATATGAGAGCCATGCTATTTTGTACATAGCAACACACACAATGATTTTAAACATTTGTAGTGTAAATGATTCGTCGATCGTATAGGAGTCGCTCCTAGCTCTATATAGGTAGTGTTAACATCCTAAAATGTTTTCGTCTTCTTCTTACAAATGTCTCTCCAACTAATGAAGGTTGGCGATCAGCGTGGTGTAGTCCTTTGTGTCTCTGGCTCGGCAGAACAATTCGTATGCACCAGATATTCTTAAATGTGCTTCGCTGTAATGAGCAGGCGTTGTAGTTCGCTTGCCTCGTTAAATAATAATAATAACGTGAAATCAATTAAATAATTGTAGTTATCAAGACAGTTAGGATGATTACTAGATTTACGTTTTTAATTATCACAAAAGTTTGGCTTAAAAATAGATTTATAAAGTACTGCTATATATCATCTGGATTTTTTTATGTATCCTATAGAAATTATCGTTATATATTGCAAGAAAATATATACTACATAAATAGAGCCCAGACGATTATTTCTATAGGATTTATTACATATCCGCAAAAATTATATCATCAACATCAGCCGATAGATGTCCACAGGTGGATGCAGGTCTCCCCAATTGGTCAGGCCACATTGATCGGTTCTGCGCCACTCACATCCAGCTGCTTCTCGCGACTTGCTGGGCATCAGGGCCCTCGTTCATAATGGGGTGATTTCCCACCAAGTTGGTCCAATACGGGTTGGTAGGAGCCAGAGCTTCGTTCGTTGATTAGCAGGGTGTACCACGGCCAGGTGAGGTTGGCTTGGGTCCCGTGAGTTGTTGTATGGACCCGTTGCACCCCAATATAGACCGAAAATCATATATAAATGGCAAAAAATAAGATGGCTTTATAAAATAGTAGAGCGTGTAGTAATTGTAATTTCCACGAGTAATTGATGTATAAAAAACTATGTCATAAAGTATCATAGTAACAATAAATAAATGAATGAGTTTAATTGCTTGTCTTAGTCAAGGCCTTCCATTGATTTATAACTGATGAGTAGATGCCGTCACCGTCACTAACAGAAGACGTGCGTCGGTGTTATTAGTATGCTGGTTGGGTACGCCCGTTAGCCTCATGATTAGCCGTTTGCAATGGTAATCAGGGAAAAATTTATGTCTCCTTGTTCGACGTTGTAAATAACGTCCGATGTCAGTGCTAATTGATACTTCGGATGACGTCAGTCCATACGTTCACTATGATCTCTTTTGTGTGAGCATTCTGCTTACACTATTATGTATCTAGGTAATACGTAATTTTCCTTATCTACAAACAAATACCAACTCGAGCTCAATTTCACACGGTGCTAAGAGACAAAGAGGCCGTGGATGGTGAAACTAGCTCGCACAGATTACCTTGGCTCTCATATGAGTATGTTGACAGAAGAAAAACAGGAATGCTGTTAACGAATGTAGAAAATTTATACAGTGGTAGCTGAAACGGATTCGAAAAAACCCTGCGACCGACTAAGCTGCAAGATGTTGCCCCTGAATGGAATCAGTAAGATCCGTCTTGCGACTAGTGCCTCCAAAGATCATAAAATGTTCGCCTTTATGAAACATTTAAATTATGTAACAAAAAAACAAACCATAGCAAGTAGTGTGTGTGCGTGCGTGCGTGCGTGCGAGCGTGCGTGCGTGCGTGCGTGCGTGCGTGCGAGCGTGCGAGCGTGCGTGCGTGCGTGCGTGCGTGCGTGCGTGCGTGCGTGCGTGCGTGCGTGCGTGCGTGCGTGCGTGCGTGCGTGCGTGCGTGCGTGCGTGCGTGCGTGCGTGCGTGCGTGCGTGCGTGCGTGCGTGCGTGCGTGCGTGCGTGCGTGCGTGCGTGCGTGCGTGCGTGCGTGCGTGCGTGCGTGCGTGCGTGCGTGCGTGCGTGCGTGCGTGCGTGCGTGCGTGCGTGCGTGCGTGCGTGCGTGCGTGCGTGCGTGCGTGCGTGCGTGCGTGCGTGCGTGCGTGCGTGCGTGCGTGCGTGCGTGCGTGCGTGCGTGGTGATTCCCCATTCTAGTAATGAATAATACATGCGTATCGTATCGTGTCGTGTCGTGTCGTATCAGGCATCCGATTACTTTGATTACTGTTCTGTTTGTTTACACTCAACGACATGTTCACGTGACAAATCATAATATAAACTAAAGGGGTATACTTGACTATTACTTTTTTTTTATTCAATTAATCGACAAGACGTGCGGCAAGTGCACTTGATAGTAAGTGATACGTCGTGCACAACAACGTGGTGCTAGTTAGAATGACATACAGCACCACATTGAGCTAGTCGACTGAGACATAAGATGTTGAATCTCGTTACTCCAGTAATTACACTAGCTACACAATGTTTGTACACTGCTTTTTGGCGGCAGAAATAGG
The DNA here is from genome assembly GCA_029030555.1 of Ornithoptera alexandrae. Lineage (NCBI taxonomy): Eukaryota > Metazoa > Arthropoda > Insecta > Lepidoptera > Papilionidae > Ornithoptera > Ornithoptera alexandrae. The sequence goes on along the minus strand of JARDVY010000297.1, from coordinate 77,307 downwards.
TGCTGCGGTGGTACCCACTTAGACGGTCTCCGGCGAAAGAGACGTACCACCAGCAAAACTTTAATAAGTTAAATCCGTACTCGGTGTTGGTGGGCCTCCCACTGGGTGGTCCGACGAACTGGTGAAGGTCGCGGGAAACAGCTGATTGCGGGCAGCGCAGGACCGATCGGTGAGGAGATCTTTGGGTGAGGTCTATGTCGAGCAGTGGACGTCTGTCGGCTGATGATGATACTCCGTGACTATTAATAAGTAATTGTATTTTCTCTCCGAATATCCAGATTCGCTGTGACATTTATGAATTGTGTATTTCATGTTCTCCTAGGTCGTATGATATGAATTTTTTATGACCACGTCTATAAATACATGATTTATATGAAGGGTTATTCAGTAAAATTTGATTATACACGTCTTTTCTAACCTAATAAAAATAGTAATCATTCTAACATGAAGTTCATTGTTATTTAAGACAATAACTATGAAATTATTGTGCGTTTCAACTTAATATAGCAATAAGTTAATTAGATTGGTGATAGGTCTCTGTTACCGGAGATCGTGTAGGTAGATACCACTGCGGTTACAATTTTTACCGCCAAACAGTTGTTTGCAAACGTTAACGTTGAAGGGTGCTGTAGCTAATGTGTTTAGTGGGGTTACGAGACTTAACATCTTATATCTTAAAGCGACGAGCACAATATGTTTGTTGCTGCGTATATCATTCCAACTTGCGCCACATTGTTGTGGGCAGATATTTCACTTACTACCAGGTGAACACCTCGCACGTTTTCTCGATTAAAAAAATAAATAAAATAAAAAGTCGGTTGTACGAGTATGTTCTATGAACTGTTCTATTTATCAGTGAACGTTTCTTTCGCAATTATAGTGGGGATGTAATTGTCACATATAATATGTCACGCTCAATGCACTCGTCAATGAGTGTGTCGTTGAGGATAATATATGCACAATTTTTACCAATTATTTCACTAAAATGCAATATGCGCACATTACCTGTTGTAGATACCGGACGCTAATAACGGCTTTAACAAGACCGTTTAGTGTATGTACGACGAACGATACAATATTCAAGTAAACACACATGCAGTTCAATGGTTTTACAATATTTTAAGACATTTTTATTATTTGATATCATTTAAAATCTGTATGTGTTGCAACTATGGGCTGTCTCTATCAACCTAAGATATGAGGAGATGCAGTGGTGGCCGAGTTGAACAATTGAGCGTAACCGTAATATATATTAACTTACACTTTCATAAATAAATACATAATACATAGCGAACATCGGGCCGTGACTCCACTTTTTTAATGACTACGAATCTATTTCCCTAAAAAAATATTGGAGCTCTTCTAATATGCAGTCTCGTAACACCAGTAATTTATCTTGCTACAGAGCTCTTCAAACCGGAACATAGTAACGTTTGTACATTACTGTTTGGGAACAGAAACCCTGCGGTATTACTGCCACCAATAAATTAGCAATATAAAACTTATAAATAAATAGTAAAACCTTTACTGTTGCTTTATGTTATGTGATGGTGGTATATCAAAACTGTTGATCTAAACACTATAAACATTAATAACATTGACAAAATGTATGGCGTACTTTCGGTGTGACCAACGTGGTAACAGCCAAGGTATTATTTTTTATTTTAATAAGTAGAAGAAATTATTGTGTTATTAAAAACAACATTTATCATAGAACTAGAACATTCCCGGGAACTGTATATTTTTTTTATTATTAGTCATTGTTATGTAACAATTGTCTTTGACACGCTTCTAGATTTTCCTCGTTTTGTACTTTTACTGCAGTTGTTTTTGTAATAATTATACTCTGACGGGTGTTACGTTTTTTACGGGTGGTATATTATAGTCGTTTAATTTCAGGCTATTAAGAATTAAGGTACTAAAGCAAACCCTGTCTGTCGTAGACGGCGACTAAAAGTTCGAGAACTCGGAGCAATCATGGCCCACTAAGCTCCCCAGTGTGTTGTGTAGCATGAAGGTGCTAGGTAGGGTTTCAATAATCCCGGGAATAGGGTTAGGCGTAGTGTAGTTCTAACGAATACACCGGTCAAATACTTCGGCGTCACCCTCGATGCCAAACTAAACTTTATTACCCACATTCTCAAACTAAGGAACAAAGCAGTCCATTTGCTGGGCAAGCTTTACTCCTTACTGTGCCAAAAGAGCAAGCTTTCTCTGAGACACAAACTTCACACCTACAAGGTATGCGTTACACCAATGATATCGTACGCCAGCGTAGTTTTCGTCCACTCGACTAAAGCACGCGTCAAACCCTTGCACGTTCTCCAAAACCAGATCACTCGAATCGCCACCGGTGCTGAATGTTACCAACGCATCTTGAACCTGCACAGCGACCGCAAACTCCCAACACTAACAGAACACTTCAGAGAGTGGTCCGTGTCCTACTTTTACAAAGCTTTATCCACTCCAGCCTTCTTGTCGCGCACGCTTTTTTTTACGACTTAGGTGGCAAACAGGCATGCCGCCCGCCTGATGTTAAGCAGTAAACGCAGCCTATGACCGCCAGTAACAGCAGAGGTATCACTAGGCGTGTTGCCGACTTTGTAGCAACTTTTTCACGCCGTTTTTGCAGAACTTCATATTGTAGCTCCTAGGGAAAACCTAGACAAGTAACTGGTTCCACATTTTGAATGTTCTCGGGAGAAAAAATTCTGGAACCGGACCGTACGTGGTCACTGCGGTTCAAGAGTATGGGGTTGAATTCCCTGCTGATGCCGAGCGGTGTGATGATGAAATGTGGCCGTCGGCATCATGTCAAAAAGCTCATCAGAACATATTCCGTTATAGAGACGGTAGAACACACACAAGGAGGCAAAATCTCTCCTAAAACCATGAGGTTCAATACCGTCCGTTAGCAAAAGGTCGTCGATAATTCTGATAGCTCTGTTTTGCACCGAGTCTAAAGGTCTCAGCTGACATCAAGGTGCTCCCGCCCAAAGATGAGAGGAATACTCCATGTGAGGCCGGACTTGCGCTTTATATAGCAAAAACCTTTCTCCGCAGTGAAGTACTGCTTCGCTCTGTTAATTATACCGAGCTTTTTTGATGCCAGCTTTACCTTGTTTTCCAATTGTCCTCGATACTAGACGTTACTGGAGATTTTGACGCTCAAAATCCCAATGCTTGCTGAGATGGTGAGAGATATATTCTGGAACTGAGGAGCTATAATAAATGGAGTTTTCTTAGCGGTGAACCGGCAAAATTGTGTCTTGGATGGATTAAAATGAACTAAATTGAGGCGACCCCATATCGCCACACGGGAAAGTGTTACCTCAATTTCTGACACAAGTTTCTTTCGGAATTTCTGTACAGCAATCTGAGGAACGTTGTTACGGCTCGTGTAGCAGGTGTCGCCGGTGCTGTCATCCGCATAGCAATAAATGCCGTCAATTGATAGAATGTCATTTATATGAAGTAAAAACAGCGTCGGCGACAGCACAGAACCTTATGGGACACCTGCATTTATGTCAATGTTAATGGAACTGCTACCGTCAACGACGGCTCTTATGCTTCTGCAGGATAGATAGCTACTAATCCACTGACAGTCCCTCAGGGAGTCCGTACGATGGTAACTTCATAAGAAGACCGCGATGCCAGACCCGAACGAATGCCTTGGCTATGTCTGAATTCACCGTTAAAGCCTCTCTTTGACTCTCAAGGGCTAGCGCTCAGCGATGTTTAAAGTACACAAGAAGATCACTAGTGGAGCGACTATTACGAAAACCGTAATGTCAGTCGCTTAATAAACTATTTTTTGCAAAGTAGTTGAGGAGGTATTTGTTCATTACACGTTCTAGCACCTTAAAGACGAGGGAGGTAATAGCAATTGGTCTATAATTCGCCAGGTCAGATCTATCACCTCTTTTAGGTATGAGGGTGGACATTAGCGGTCTTCCACGAGACGGAACTGTCCTTTTTATGTAGGAAAGTGAGAAAAGGAGCGTTATTATTGGACACAATTCAGGGGCACATTATTTTAGTACCACCGCTGGAATATCATCCGGCCCACTCGACTTTTATACGTCTAGAGACATTAGCTAACGCCGGACTTCTTTTTGTGTTATCCGAACTTTCGGCATAGAATAGCTGCATGTCGGTATGATAGGCGGTACAGCTTCTTCGTCATTTAAAATTGAATTTGCAGCAAACAGAGCGCTCAAAGGTTCGGCCTTCCCTGTCGCGCTGTGAGTTAGACTTCCATCAGGTTTCCGCAGCAGCGGTAACGACGACCGACAAAAATTTCGCTCAGCAGATTTAGCAAGCGACCAGAAAGCACGAGTGCCAGAGGCGTAGCTCGCGAGCCGCCTACCAACTCTGCTAACGAAATCGAATTTTGCTCTGGCAGTTACTTTCTTGCTGTACCTTGTGATAGCGTTAAGTGTTCACTTCGCATCAGAGACATTGGGATCCTTGTTGCGACAAGCCGTGGCCCAAACACGAAAGGCTGCTTGTTTGCTACGTCGAGCTTCACTGCTAACTTTGTTAAACCACCGTTGACTTTTACCACCCATAGCAACTGTCGGATTAGGAATGTAACATTGCATATCCGCCAGGATTGTCTTAGTGATAGCCGCTGTGCAAGTGTTTGGATCATCTGATGCGAAACAAAGCTGCTTTCATCGGTACGAGGCGTAAAACTCGCGGAGCCTGTCCCAGTCTGCTGACCTGTAATGCCTCATACGTCGCCTCTTCACTGGCTGTGATCGCTTGAGTGACGTACAGGACACTATTGTCCGGATAAGGTTGTGATCTGACGTACCAAGAGGTGCATCCACTAACACTGAATATCCATCCGGACATGTGGTCATTAGGAGGTCCAGTAGAGAGCTTTGGTGTTCCACGATATCCGGAATTCTCGTAGACCTGGGAAAATCTGTAGCCCAGACCAACTCCTAAGGAGATCTCCCCGCGAAATCGGTGGACCGAGAGGTAAGCCATTCCACGTGATGAGCGTTGAAATCTCTTAAAATCACTACCTCCGCAGAAGAATACAGCTCAATGAGTTTGTTGTCATTTGCAAGTGCTCGAAAAGTCTGAATGTGTCCATATCACTGCTGTGAGATCTGTATAGGCACGCGTAGATGCAGGTGTGGCTACCGTAATCAATACGCAACCATAATCAGAACAGATCTTTGTCTTCTAGGTCATGAAGATGACAGAAACAAACATCCTTCCGTACATACAGGCAAACTCCGGCACGACACACAAATTGTGCTCGAGCTTGTACCTGGGATATTGCAGGTACGAAGTAACGAGCGGGAAGGATATTTGAGTCTCCGCAAGGTCGGCTGGGCAGTTTCTAGGTGCTGCTGGACTGCGTTAAGGTTCTCATGAAGTCCACTGATGATTTTTATTTTTTACTTTCACTTTGTCCATAAAAAGGTTGTAAAAGGAGCGCTGCTATGTAGACAAAGTGCAGCGCGGATCTTTCGATATGCAGCATCGGTTGTGCGATTTGATGGCACGGCGGACGAAAGGGCCCCCGGTCCCCTCCCGTTATAGTGGTCGGGTCCACGCCGGTCTCCTTCTCCGACACCATCACTACTCCGGCCACTTTTCGCGAAGCTGGTAGATCAGCCTCCCAGGGCGGAGGTTACAGTAATCTTTAAGTTCGGGACCTCGTTCAGCCTGCGGGCGGCTTGCGGCCAGTCGTTTCACCGGGTCTCCCTGGCCGCCGTGCCAACACTTCGGGCCTATAAAAACAATCGACGACCCATAGTACAGCTGGGCCACTCACTGCCCCCATGGTGTCTCCCCAATGAGCACTGGATGCCTATGCTCACCAACAGGAACACAACACTATCAGTGCTATTTGGCTGTGGTATTCTGCAACGTGACCGAACCCCAAGACCGATAAGCGCAGACTAGGCTATACATCGACATCCCCAGAGATCCCGCACACCACGCACAATGCTATCTACGTCACTACACACACTTCGGACATAATAAACACACTCCGCATAACGACATTACGCCGTCCACACACATCGCGTACACGAGGTACACCCGCGACCAGGGCCGGTTCTCACTGCCCAGAATTTCCGATATAACGAAGGTGGTCAGAAAATGGACTCGAGCCCGTCTTTGAGGACCAAGGAGATTCGCCAGCAATCAAAAACCCAGACACACAATGTGAAAATCCGCCGTCGCATAACTACACCCCGAGTAGTAGACTATTTTAAAAACAGGCCGTGAACTTGGGTCCACGAGCCTAGTATCAGGTGAACTGTAAGAGTCAAAATGACTACCAAGCGCTCAACATCATCAGAGAATAGGAGGTATAAACTGAGGCATTGGTGCCTCCGTGTATCCCCCGGAGCCGCAACTCACTGTGGGTGACCACCAAGGCGATTTAGTAGGTAGAAATATATACAATATATCTTGTTTACATAAAACCATATGCAATTTCCAGAAGCATGGGTATCTTTTGATTCCCTTAAAGGCTACGATTTTTGTGATCTTTTTCTGGATACAGCTTTTAAATTTGAATTATTATAGAAAATATCAAATTAATATTTGATTTTTTCTTTATCTCTTCATAAGGTTGTGAAAGGAATTTCATAAGACCTTATAAACGATCTCTACTGAAGAATCCACATAAAACTTGTTTCCTGTTTTTATCAATAATGAGGAGCTAAACCTCTTTGTCCGCAAACGGGATATATATAATATGAGGATGGCGCCTCGCTGTAAAATGTTCAGTGGTAAAAGAGGGCTTGGAGAATTATATTATACTATCCTCTAAATCCAGGGCACACTCTTCGAAATGTATTCTGTAAAACAACATATTTTAAAAGTAAAGAATAAAAACATTAAACCGGAAATAATTTTTTGTACTATGGTAGTAAAATTTTGATCGGTATGTACGCAGCTTAAAGGGCCACGTTTCCTTAGTAACCTTGTAAAGTTACCACAGTTACAGGTCGTTGCCATAACTCCGACCGTAAAGGATATTTCACCTTGTCTATAATATTATTATTATTTGGACTATACCTGAGTGGATTGTATAAAGAAATGTTATATTTATTTATGCCGTTTGCATGTTGTATGTTGTTATTTCGTTTACTTTGTTCCAAAAAGCTAAGTAATGTTTATAAATTACTGGTAGCCGTTGCGATGTAAAACTAGTATATTGTTATTTATTTAAAAGGTCACATAATCTAAACTTTATCCGTTTTTCTTGATTGAAATAAAGAAATAAGGAAACAATATGTGTAAATATATGTCAATGAGCTGTACAATACTTTATCAAAATAAACTACTACGCATTACCATCACAAACCAAATACATGGCCACTAACCATCAAGTAGGATAGTAGTCAAACGCTTGTTTAATATAATTAAACAAAACTGTGTACAAACATTTTTTCATGTTTCTAAGACTTACATAAATTATATAATTCATTTAAATAAAAGCAGTATCGTAATGTTGCTAGGAAAATCATCAGTTGACGTGTCGCTATTAATCTGGGTACAAAGTCTACGTAACAAACAGATCGCACGGGTACATAGCCATACGATGCATAGCCTTGGATGCGTTTGCGGTACACATAGACGATATTTTATCACAGCCACATGACAGCACTTAATGGACAAAGCATGTACGCAAAAGTATGTAAGCATACGTCTAACTAATATTCATTATCATCATCATTAGGTGCCCTCTTCAAACTGAAGTTTGGCGATCAGATTGAGAAAACCAATTCGATTCTCAGCTATTCTTTTTAACTGATGGTATTTAAACCGGGTACCATCCTTTATGTCGTCAAACCATTTCTTGCGCTGTCTACCAGGTGCACGTTTTCCAGGAACTTTACCCTACAGGATCAACCTTGGGAACTCATTAATGGATCCTCTTTGAAGGTGTCCGAAAAATGCAACCTTTCTTTGCATGACTGTTGTCATCTGCCTGCGTTTGCAGTTAGGTCTCTCAAGGACTTGAGCATTCGAGACAAACTGCTTCCACGTAATCTTAAACATTCGACGGAGTCCCCACATCTCAAATGCTTGTATTCGATGACAACCTTCTTTTTTAAAGTCCACGTCTCACAACCATATAAGAAAACGGACCAAACATAACATTCTAAGACGCTGCATCGGGTGGAAAACGGTATCTTTGGGTCACATAATACTTTGGATATTCTATTAAAAACATTTTTAGCTTATCCGATTCAACATTTTATTTCTTCGTTATGATCTAAATCCGATGGGAAATAACGGCCTCGATATTTAAATGACTAACTGACATTACTTGAATTATTGTATTAAAAGTTCAAAAAGTTTAACGGTCTTTGTTGGAAGATTTTCGATAAACATAATCACTGTTACAATTGTATTACAATAACATAATCATTGTTACAGTATATTGTAGGTTTTATAGAATTTCGGATGAGAAAAATAATTTTTTAACTGTCAGTTTGTTAACAATATCGGTGACAAATAAAATCTGAACGTGTTATTGCAAAATTTTATTATAGCAGTGAAATTTTTGCATTGGAGGGAACTGTTCAGTAATTGACAGTGTTATGTTCAGCCATAATTGAATGCTGGAGAAGGTCTAAAATTACAAAACCAGGGCTTGCCGCGAGCTAAAAAAAAATTTGGTAGTACTTTAATAGTATTTTGAAAGAGTATGGATACTTTTCTTCGCGGTTAATAAAACTGTTGTTCCATTTAACAGCAATTATTAACCGGCAAGTCATTAACCGAATACAAGACCAAGGATATCGATGTGGATGTTTTTTAATTATTATATTTGACACGTAATCGATGTCTATCGGTTGAAAAATTTGCATTGCAGCTCTTACCGTAACCTATAAACGAAATACTCTGATCTTTAGCTTGTAATGTTTTCTTTTAATAATGAATTATCGTCATTAAACCATCCCATGAACTTAAAATTTTCTCAATGCCAACCACTATATTCGGTCCGCTGTTTTTCGCATCAAACCGCCAATAACAGACTCATAAATTTATTTATATTTTCTTATAGATGGAACCAAGCACTGACAAGAAAAGACCTTCAATAATTTGATTAATAAACATGATGATTTATTTATCTCTATTTACCTATTTACATTGGCAAATGGAACTGAATTGGTCAGATCCTTCGAAGGCATAAACAAGATCTTCCCAAGAAGGCCCATTTGGAATTAACAAGGAAAGCGCAAAGTGCTATTCCAAACAGATCTGGAAAGGCAAACGAGGTGAAAAAGTGTTTGTGTGAGAGGAAACATGAACCACAAGGTAGAAGGCGATGGAGAATTACTGTGGAGGTTCTTTGTCCCGCCTAGAAAACATTGGATATTAGATGAAAAGTAACTCATATCATCATCATTAGAAACAACGAATGTCCACAGCTGGACATAAGTCTACTTTAACCTATTCAACGAAACACCTTATTGCGTTGTTTGGAGCTTTTCCCAGAAATTTATTTAATATCGTTTCTCCGCCCCTTTTTTTTTGGTTTCGGGGGGAAATCTTCGAAAATATACTGTGCTTTTTGGGGGGAAGTCAACTCTGACTAAAATAACTCTATGTGGAGATTTTTACCTACTAAAACCCCTCAGTGGTCACCTTCGGCGTTTTGAGGAGGTCACGGGATTTCCGTTTAGAACACAACCGCGGCCTCGCTAACACTATGTCCGGATAGCTCTTCTCGGGGTCTGCTTTATGCAGACCCTACCAGCCTCGTGAGTAGTATTTCAATGACCGGAGACCATGTCCAGCCATTGTCCTCCTTAGAGTCATTTAGAAGGCGTTGACAACCCCTATTCTGACCGCCAACGGCCCCAAAAGTCCCATTATGTTAGGGGAACACCATTCACCGATGCGACATGTTCAAGCGCGATAACGCCACGACAGCTTCGTCTCTTAGTGGGATCTGTCCCGGCTCAATCCCGCTCGGCAGCGTCCTTTTTATCATTACAATTTCACAAAAGGAGGCTACGGTCCTCTATGCAATGTCTCCTCCCAGCATCGCCGACATCTCGTTTCTCCACCTTGTATTAACCGGCACTTTAAGCCTTACGTCTATTGTAAGTCAGATAAATCTTCCATGTCTTCAAGCATTTTATTTTGATATCAAAAATCGAGAAATAAAACTATTCATGAGATAGAGAAACTTTATTTACGCTTTTCTATATGTAAAGATTATCATCATGTTAAGACATTAAAATAGCAGCAGGAGCAATTAAAAAATAGCTATATTTTGTTATAGCATTCTAATAGGTATTATATTTAATGGACTAAGCAATTAATTATAGCTATGTATTAGGTGAGTTTCAGAACAGCCCTTGACGCAATTGGAACAGTGTTGGTAATCAAGGCCCTGCGATAAGCAAACATAAACGACCTCGATCGTTAGTCATTTAATTGAATGCTGCTATCAATATTAAGTAAATACTTGTAGTAAACGTAAACAAACATAATGCATAGAAAAACATATTACATGAAGTGCCACATCAGTATTGAGCAATCACACTTCAACTATGGGACGTAGGGTGAAAATCTATTGATGGTAATAAAACGTCTATTTTTTTATGTAAATTTCGTTTGAATGATGTTAAGTAATACTGAAACCTAAATTGGTGACATGTTTGAATGGCTTTCTGCTTAGATTTAAGTGTTGTTAAGGCGGCAGATTAAAACATAAGTGTAATAGATAGAAGAGGCGCGTTTGAAGAAACCTGCCGTTTCAAACTGTGACATTTAAGTAGTTTTTGATTAGAGTAGGACACAATGGCTGCTACGTTAAAAATTCTACTTGTTGCATTCACTAATAATAATAGTTCACATACCCATGTGACACCAACAGTTTATGTTTATGATAAAGCCTTGTAACACGGATCTTGTAACACTTTGTCTCTCAATCGTCATGTCTATATCCACATGTATGGCATGGCTATCGCTATAATAGTTAGATCCAGAATAAAGTGGACGAGCACGCCTTACCACCATACATTGTGTGTGTCATTGGCACTTAACGTTTTATGAAGCTGAGGACAATTATTAGCGGATAAGCGAAAAAAAAATAATATATAGATATGATCTTTCTTATTTCCAATGGTTTTGCGGTCGCTATGAATTATCATCGGCTATTTCTTGGGTAAGTTTATGTTTAGTCATTCATTTGTATTAAGTTGAATGATCTTATTATAATAACAGGATACTGTAATTCTTTTAATTAACATGATAAATGCCTAATTGTTTATGTGCGTAACAAAGTGAATTGTGTTGAATAATGTTTGTATGTGTATTTGTTTATTAACTTTGAATAGTTTTTTGTTTGTTCTTTCGTTGTATTTATAAGCATTATGTAAGTTAATCGAGTATTTTCATATTACCCCATTTTGGTTTGGTTTTAGCGAACAATCGTTAATCGTCTTTACGAATACTAACGAATATTTAATAATAGCACCGTTAATTCATTTGCTTCTAAATTTCGTTTTGTTCACTTGAAGCATTTGAATAATTTTTTTATTCATTTAAAATTAGTAACATTAACTTGATAATTAATTTTCAGAATATATTGCTGTAAACATTGACGGCCGATGAGGTAGGAAGATCCACAAGAGGCGAAGGCTTACTGATAAATGTGGTGCATGAAGACCGCTGGGCTTGCTGAAACCCTCATATTGTAGATATGCTGTCATTACAACGTTTTGACTATCAACATGTGAGAGCCAGAGTATTCTAGATAAATGCTCTTCACCATCTACGACCTCATTGTCACTTAATGTCAAGTGTTATTGTGGTGGTTGTGTTAGCTCGTTGTGGCAAAAAACTCATTAAAATATATTAAAGTTGGATATTTATATGAGTATTCATTTACTATCATATAATTGCAAGTGATTTCTGTATACACACACACACACACACACGCACATATATATATATATATATATATATATTGTACGTTAAAGAAAATCACAATTTAAGTACATATATATGTATGTACTTAAATTGTGATTTTCTTTAATTCATGGACTGTAACAAAAATTACTGTAATTTATAGTCCATTATTAGTCTAAGCACTACCCAGTCACTGAGGTCAAGCATGCGTTTGTTTTACTAGCTGAAGACAAAAAAAAAGTTGACAATCTTTCCGTTATCTCGGTCATTTACGAGTCGTATCGAGTAGTGACGCACGAACTGTTTACCCTAGTGATGACCCTAGCCAACTTGGGTTCGGATCTGTAATCATTGGAAACCAACGTCTGGTGTAACTTTGTTGCCAATTACACCTTGGTCAATGAAATTATATTGTTGGTAATTATTGAAACCCAAATAATGCTTTTTTTTTATTTGCTGGTATTATGGGGCACGCGGACCTGGTGCTTCCGCGTTTTGTGTAACTTTGTGTGTCTTTGATTTTCCGATGTTTGATGCATGTTCTGTGTGCTTGTTTTAAAAAATAATCATCTAAATCACATAAACTTCGAACAGAAGTTAACATATTAGGAATCAATCACAATAGTAAAAAGATATTACAATAATAGACAAATTGTTTATAGTATTTGATTTTAAATTTCAGAAATTATGCATATACTTACTTCAAAACAATAACTTGTTTTAGTGGAATTACTCGTAGAATATCGTGATCGTACTTAATGAAAGTAAGCTTTAACATCAGTAAGTTAACTCTAATCCTTTAAGAGTACCCCACTCAGTCGACAAGGATGGTATACAATAACTCAAAAATATTAAATATACTGAAAATAATATATTATACAAGTAACATACAAACTAATTTAATGTTATATTTCTTACGTTTACGCTTTAAGAACGTAATACTGTGAAAAAATTTTTATGCTTTGAAACAGATAAAAGATAATGTATATTCATGAATCCGGAAAACAATTATTTAATAAGAAAAGGCAAATATTTGATAACAATAAAAATAGATAAATCATTTGGAACGGGGTCCGTGCGAGGAGTTATTCAAACACCAATTGCATCCTTCGCAAAGAACTTAGTCAAATATTACAAACTGTGTGGATATTGTAAAAAAAAAATATATGATAAATAAATTAATGGCTGGGAGGAGAGAGAGAGAGAGAGATTAATCAATTTAAAAGTAAGTCTTCCGTAAATAACTTACTTATCAACATAGGTTTAGAAGTAGTTTTAAATAATTAAAGCCAAAATCTGAGATGTTGAAAACTGACACAATTACTAATTAGCAACATCGTTGTACACAAAGACGTAATGTGCTAATGTTACCAATGTTAGTCGCTGGTCACCAGTTAAAAGTAATATTTCTATTCCTAAGTTATTTTCTGGATGGTCAAAAGCAAAAGTATTGCTTGAAGTTACGTTATTCTTTTAAGTTTTATTAATATGTACTTTCCAGACAATCTTGGAACTATGTACTAAAGAATGTCGGTGACGTAAATATCTTTATTTATATACCAATATACAAGATAAATGTATTAAGAGTATTAACGGATTATTAACATAAATTTTATGCTATGCGTGTTGTAATATATATAATAAAATTGATCAACAGTCCATTCGTCTATGTTAATTTTGACACGGTGATAGCGTTCATGTTACAATCACTTAAGTCGACAGTTGAAAGTTGCATAATTACTGATTCGACACTTTCGCGGATAATTGCTTGGGACGTGTTAGGTGCGTGATACTCAGGGCTGCCAACATTCCGTTTATTATTAATTTCTTCTTTCATAAACGTACGTTTTGTGTCTATTATAAATTTAAATCGTCTTTAATAAAAAATGGTAACATATGCATTTAAAAAAAAACGTGATTAAAAATTGTTTCCGACATTATATATGATTTGGCTCAAATGATACTTAATAAAAATTAGGGAACCTCAGCAGTGGGAACATCAAACAAAATTTGATATAAACGTTGCACGTTTTTTGCTTCAAAATTACAATCAGGTTGTATACTGTATTTAGATATTACAATTTTTTTAATAAAATAAAATTTTCACTGTGTGTTTATTTGTAATAATCGTTATAAATATTTAGTAAACACGCACAATAAATAATCGAATGAGGGACAATGGGGAACCGTGCTAATCGTTACGGCATATTGTGTGAACAAGTTTCTTGCGGGGGTCAATGGCGTGCCTGTTCACTTATCGATGCATTGATCTCCTTATCATCACACTGAACCTAAAGTCGGCTGTTTGTAAGAGCCGGTACACGTCCTAGGCGCGTGCTTAGCGGCTCCAAGAACGCCATTTATCATTGTTATCATTATCGGTCTTGATACGACGTTATTACCTACTCAAAGAAGACACGAAAGCACCAAACTGTATTTCGTCCTAAAATTGTTTAGCGACAAATCGTGATTCATTATTACACACAACACGATTTGCAAGTTATGACGAACAAAAAACATAATAAAAAACAAATAAACACGAAAGTAATACATTTTAATAACAGTGTACAGATATCTTTTAAACAAAAAACCCGCTTATAAAATTTACTTTATTATACAAATCTATTGACCAACAATTCACAACATGTAAATTTTTTTTGGTATAAATTATCGACATGTAACTTTTTTGTTTTTATATTATTTCCTTGTTTATTACACGGCAGCGCTATAAAACCGAAAGATATGCGGTTATATTAAAATTCAAAGATATGCCAGTCATCAACATATGAAAAACTCGAGGGTGTTATAATTATTTTTCTTGATGATCTGGAGAGCAATGAGATCTTTTTGTGTGAGCTTCTCGTCAAGAATAGCCCTTAACGTCTTCATCGAGAATTATACAATACTGTTGGCGATAAATGAATCCTAATGTTTTTTATCCACAATGTGCTAGTACTTGACCTCAATTTCACATGATGTTAAGTGATAAAGAGGTCACAGATTTTGTAAATCGCGCCCGTTTAGAAAACTAGCTTTCTGTGTGTATGCGTGCGTGCGTGCGTGCGTGTGTGTGCGTGCGTGCGTGTATGTGTGCGTGTCTGTGTGTGTGCGTGTGTGTGTCTGTGTGTGTGCGTGCGTGCGTGCGTGCGTGTGTGTGTGTGTCTGTGTGTGTGTGTGTGCGTGCGTGTGTTCGTGTGTGTGTGTGTGTGTCTGTGTGTGTGTGCGTGCGTGCGTGCGTGCGTGCGTGTGTGTGTGTGTCTGTGTGTGTGTGTGTGCGTGCGTGTGTTCGTGTGTGTGTGTGTGTGTCTGTGTGTGTGTGCGTGCGTGTGTGTGTGTGTGTGTGTGTGTGTGCGCGCGTGCGTGTGTTCGTGTTCGTGTGTGTGTGTGTGTGTGTGTGTGTGTGTGTATGTGTGTGCGTGCGTGTGTTCGTATGTGTGTCTGTGTGTCTGTGTGTGTGTGTGTGTGTGTGTGTGCGCGCGCGTGCGTGTGTTCGTGTGTGTGTGTGTGTGTGTGTGTGTGCGTGCGTGCGTGTGTGTGTGCGCGTGCGTGTGTTCGTGTGTGTGTTCGTGTGTGTGTGTGTGTGTGTGTGTGTGTGTGTGTGTGTGTGTGTGTGTGTGTGTGTGTGTCTGTGTGTGTGCGTGCGTGCGTGTGTGTGTGTGTGTAAGTATGTGTATGTGTGGCTGTGTAAAAATTTAACACAAAACTTAATCTTCAGTTCCTTCAGAGCATTTGTCGATGAATCGATGAATGTATAACGTGTTCTAGGGGTGGCCTTGTACTATAATATATATTGTATATTATAGTGTACAGTGTATAGGCGCAGTACTGTCAGGGCACAAGGCAGCCCGACGATGTGACGACGTGGAAATTGACCATAAATCAGTATGGAGACTTTTAGCTAGAGAAGGCCATTGATTGGTGATGCTGGTTTGTAGTAATAATATTTGGACTGAATTAACAAGTATGAGCAGCGTTTGAAGGTTTAAAAGTGTATATGTGTTAGAAGCTATAAATCTTAATATTTGTTTATATCAATGATAATTTATGGGATAGTATACAAAGTATACTTATATCGTATAATATATAACGCATTGTTTATACATATTTAAAGAAAAATTATTGGCTCAAAATGTTATGGAAAGGTACTGTTTCACTATTTGTCAAGGTTCCACGAACGTGGCTGGGCAACGTAAACAGTTAAACATTAAAACGATAGCCTTTTTTGATAAAAAAATAGATAACCTTAATAATTCGGTTAAAATGAAACAAATGCGGTGATAATAGAAATTTATAAAAGAATACTTTATCTCAGAATGTGATTGACCTATGTTCCACTTTCAATAATTTGTCGCGCCTCTTCCTAATAATAATTATTAAAGCAAATTTCGGAAAATATTATTCCGTTAGGGTGTAAGGGTACCCGCGCAACAACTAACGGGATCTAAGTAAACTTGACCTGCTCCTGGTGTGTCCTGCTAATCAACAAACGAGACTGGCTCTTACCAACCTGCATAGGCCCAGGGTCGTGGTGGAAACGGCCCAAATAACCTTAATGTGAATCCCTACCCGATTGATGTGGGAATCTTTGGGAGAGGCCTAACATCTAGTAGTGGACGTCTATCGGCTGATGATGATAATGTTGATGATTGTTCCCTTTCAAGTCTATTTGCGTCGTCAAAATGTATTTTAAACCTTAAAGTCATATCCACATTTATCACTTTTTTACACACACTATTTTTTGTGCCCCTGCCCATAATACATGATCTCATGTTTAGGGTATACGGAGAAGTAAAGAGAATGGTTACGGTTAATTTTAACGCCTCTAGATTGTTATGGATTATGATGATAAAACTGGAGATGCATATATGAAAATATTATTAGTTTACGTATTTCGTTATAAAAAAAAAACATTGATTATTGTATAAATAAACCATCGGATCACCGTTTACGGTTACTGCGGGTGTTGGTAAAACGGTAACCAAGATCCCCCTATGCGATTCAGTTCACTATTCGTGACCCTCGCATATATCTGACAAGCAAAGGTAGAATAGTTCCAGGTACAAAAATAGGAGTAGTAAAAGACGAATAATTTGTGACCTCGATACTATTATTGCATAGGAGTTTACAAACTCTTCGTTAGATATTCTACATAAGGTCTATCTGTATGTTTTATATAAATATAGACTAAACTCACCATACATACATACATACATACACATGGCCTATTCTACCGTATTACTTATTCCACAATGCACTTGAGACAGGTGCATAGAACTATATCAAGGTATTATTGTATATGTATTGAACATCCTTTATGTATAATGGGTTAACACTCGATTCCATCCGTATTAAGTGTGTGTATTAAGTGACAAATAGTGAAGCCTGCTTGTACAGATTACTCGGTTCGCGTGATACAGGCGGAGATGATCGGAGGACGGGCCCGAGCCCTCCTTCGATCACCGCATAGTCATTGCCGCCATCCGATGCGTGTAATACGCGTCTTAAATTCATACGTATATTTATCTATGTATATATTTGATTACATCCCCCTTGGCTCTCCCTCTATAGCACTATCCAATCCCTCAACCCTTCCGCATCCAATATATTCTCACCTTTCTCCTCCCCCTTTTACATATTATTTTATGTACATATATATGTATATATTTTAATTTTCTTTTGTTTTTACGTTTTCGTGTTTTTTGTATAGTTTTTGTATTTTGAGGTCATTTTAAGTTTTGGTTTAATTTCAAATTTATTTAGTCTTACTTTTAGTTTCTTTTTTCTCCTTCATATTATTTTAGCTCGCGGATACCAGATCCGCGAGCCCTGAGTCCGATGAAGACGCTATAGTCGTCAATAAAACTGCGAGGCAAACATCATCATGAAAAAAAAAAAAACAGCTTACTCTGTATCCAACATGCCGACAGCCTGAAGATAGCAGTGCTGTTATGGTAGCATACTTTAATATGAAGATGATTGCTAGCTATATGAGTTCAAAATACCTCAACACTGTGCGACGGAGACAGTTAAATATGCTTGTGATGCCATGTTACCAAAGATAGATATTCAATATTCAGATAATTATTTCTATCATTTAACTCATCCATTATACTTATTCCGGGCACATTAATCATTAACTGAAGTCTAATGGAGCTGCAAAGTTCTCAAATGGCGGTTTCATACCGGTAGACTTAGTGCTGGAAGACCTATCACAAGGTGGACAGATGATCTGATGAAAGTCGCGTGTAGCCGTTGGATGCGAGAAGTGGTGAATCGGTGTAGTGATCTACGGACAGGGGAGACATGTTTCCAATGGTGAAAGTTTATCCGCTGATGATTATCGTGAAACGAACTGAACACGGTTACAAATGTCACAAGGGCTTAAATTTACGCGTCCTTTGTCTTCCTTCTTGTGAGAATAAATGCATTCTGTTTCTTAAAAGCCGTCGGTCATTGCACTTTGGGTAGATTTTTCCTCGTTGAGGTGAATGTTACGAATGAACATTTTATGTATAATAAACGTAGTAAATTTAAATAATTCCGGTAGCACAAAGAATCAAGTACAAACCGTGTAGAGTTTTGATTAAGTTTTCCAACTGATAATATAAAATATAAACATAAAAGCAATAAAAATCATGTTAGGAAGAGAACATAATAAATAGCTAAGTTGTGTACATTAAGGCATACTTATTTACTTGATCTTGGCATCATTACTATGTTGCACTTTGACTGTAAGCGGAGTGATAAGAGTTAACATTTAGAGCGTGACAAATGTCGCTTAACTCCAGGAATACGGCCTGTTCGTCTCATCACTTCGTCTAATAAAAATCGGGACGAGATGGATCGGAAGACTTTGCCAACAATAGACAATTCTATCAAAATATATCGAATATTATTGCAGTATATCAGGTTTCTGTTCCTCATAGCTGTGGAAGGACCGCAGTTTGTATATATTGCAATGTATGTATGTATGTATGGTAACACTGACATAGTTAATCCAATATAATTTGTCCTGTTGTGACCGTATTCTATTAAATCAACGCAAAAGTGTTTTTTTGATAATACCTTCACACTATATATATATATATATTAAAGTGGCTTTCTACTATTCTGTATAAAGTTATTCAATAACTTCCATGAGTCTAGCGATATACCGATATTACTTCTCGAAGCAACTGTATGCATATTTACAAGTATATATTTGAAATTTTTAGCTATCTTAAAGTCTAATCATCGATGGCATTATAAACAAAGTCGAAAAACGAAACCAATGGATGAAAATGATACTCTTTTTTTTATTCAACGAAACCGCAAGGCGAGCAAGACGTACACCCAATTGTAAGTGATACGTCTACCCATAACAGCCTGGCCCTAATTAGGATGATATATATATAGCACCACATTGCGCTCGTCGCCCTAGACATAGGATGTTATTTCTCGTTACCCCAGTAATTTCACTAGTTACAACCCCGTTCAATTCGGAGCTCAGTAATGTTTCCACACTACCGTTCGGTGGCTGAAATAGGAGCTGCGGTGGTACCTACCTAGTCGGTCGTTGGCCACAGAGACCCACCACCGTCTACAAAATCATCACTCCTGCTTTATACTTCCGTAATAATGTAAGCCTGTAAGTTTTTCAGTGTACACGCGATTCGGGTTCAGCCCGCCGTACCGACCGGACGCGTTCCATGCTGCCGTTATCAGTATGCGCTACCGCTACACCCCACCCCCGTCCGACCCATCGTGCTCCGTGCGTGTGAAGACGCCGCTCGGCTGGCCACTGTTAGCGCTCGCGTGCGCTCGTGCAGTGCAGTGATTTAGTGCGTGTATTCAGCGTGCGAAAACTCTGTCGGAGCTTGGTTCCGGCACTGTAAGTAGCCAATTTTATTCGCCTCAGAGGCGTTATTATATTCACCGATAGACCTTGTCGCATTAGGCGACGTCTAGGTCCTCTACGCAAATAGGCACACATCCCCCTGCCGTACGGCGGGGCGGCTACACCACAAAATGGCGGCCATGCCAATGGACGCCGTACTCGCCAAGTTTGCGTGCTTCGCGCGTAAACAGTTCCCAGAAACCTGGGAACAATTTTTAAAATCTCCTACCACCGCTTCCTCAATGTCCGTGAATTTTGACACGGACAGCCGGCGTCTCCGGACCCAACCCCCGCGACTCGCGCGGCACCCAAATCAAGGGCCCCCATGGCGGGGCCTTCTAAGCCCGAACTGCCCGCCTTTTCCGACTCGGACTCGGAAGTTAGTAACAGCGGCAGCGACATGGAGGTGGAATTTTCACCATTCAAACATGCCGGCGACGAGGGCTTTACCCTCGTCGTCAAGAAGCGCAAACGCGTTTCCAAACGCTCCTCCGAGTCTAACTCGGACCGCACCTCGCCGACTAGCATGCCGGCAAAAAAGGCCACGCCTTCCGCCAACACTTCGGCCCCGCCCGAGAAACGTGGCCCGAAGCCACTTCACCCGATTGTCCTCCAGGACAAAAGCAAGTGGAACGTAGTTTCCAAGTGGTTTGCGGACCACAAAATAGAATGCCCGAAAGCGCAGAACACCGCGCAGGGCATTAGAATCAACCTCACCACGGTTGATGATTTCCGGGCTGCTACCAAGCACCTGCGAAATGCCGGCCTCGTCTTTCACACTTTCGCTCCCCCCGAGGAGAAGTAGCTCCGCGTCGTCGTTCGTGCAATTCCCCTCGAGATTGACATCTCTGAGGTCATCGACGACCTCAAAAAGCAAAACCTCCCCGTAGTGGAAGCTCATCGCATGACCAACATGCGCACGAAGGTAACACTCCCGCTCATCCTCACGACCCTCGATCTTTCCTCGGAGGGGAAAAAAATATTCGGCATAGACTGATTGTACAACTTCACCAGCGTGAAGGTTGAAGTCCCTCACAAAAAGGGCATCATTGGCCAATGCCACCGATGCCAATTTTACGGCTATTCGGCCCGGAATTGTTATGCCCGCCCGAGATGCGTCAAATGCACCGGGGACCACGGGACGAAAGAATGCTCCAGCACCGCGGAAGCGACGAACCCTCCGAGCTGCGTCTTGTGCAAAGCCGAGGGGCACCCCGCGAATTACCGCGGGTGCTCCAAGGCCCCGCGCAGGCCCCCCGGGGGTCCCCAGCGCCCAACCATCGCTCCCACAAGGGCTGCACCGCAGCACTGCGCTTCCGCCCGCTCGGGGCCTTTGCCCACGCAGCCGGCCCCTTCGCCGGCGGTCTCGGCGTGGAGCAAACCGCTCCCCCGACCCAAACCCACCGAGGCTCCCAAAGCCGCCCCTTCGTCGGGGCTGTCAAAACCCCAGGCTGCTTCCAGCCAAATGCCTCCGTTTGAGGAAATCTAAAAACTGATCGCCTACATTAAAAAGGTGAACATCAAGGATATCGTTGTCTTCGGTGAAAAACTGCGAGTCGCGAAGAACTCGCAGGACAGGCTCAAAGCCTTTCTAGAGCACAGCGAAACTCTCGCTGTGCTGGAGGAAGACTTCAATTAACTCTCCCAGGACTCTGTCCGCGACCCTTGGTTCTCGTTTTTAATCCTCGAAAATGGGTACCAAAATCCTGGGAAGAATCAAACCCCGCTCCCTAACTGTCGCGTACTTCAACGCGGACGGCATTCACTCGCAAAGGGAGGAAATATGCATATTTCTCAGGAACCACGACGTCGACGTCATGCTCATCCAGGAAACGTTCCTCAAACCTTTCAATCGCGACCAGAAAATCGCGAATTATCATATCATCTGCCACGATAGGTTGACCGGCCCAAAAGGCGGCATCCTAATCTATTTCAAACGGTCCCTGCAATGCATACCGCTAGATAGTCCACCCCTCGCCAACATAGAAGTCTCGGCGTGCAAAATCTCCCTCACCGGTCATCAACCGATTGTCATCGCATCCGTCTATCTGTCCCCCTCCAAAGCGGTGCGGGGAACAGACATAAGAACCTTTCTCGACCTAGGCCAGTCTGTTATCCTCGCTGGCGATCTAAACAGCAGGCATAACACCTGGGACGCGAATAATTCAAACCCAAACGGTCTAACCCTGTATAAACTTGCGGGTATGCTCAATTTTAACATTGTAGCCCCGCCAACCCCGACGAGATATCCGCCTAAAGGATCTCACAACCCGTCCACTTTGGACATTGCGTTGTTCAGCAACGTCACCATCCCACTGCATTCGATCGAGACCATCGACGATCTCAGATCCGACCATCGCCCGGTTCTTATGAAGCTGGGCCGGCCCGCTGGTGAGGTCCCTCTGAACAAAACCATCGTCGACTGGCGCAGCCTCGAGGTCCAACTCAAGACCGCGGAACCCCAGGACCTAGACGGAATCCCTAGCACGATCGACTCGCTCGAAACTGCAAACCAAGCGATCGACTTGTTATCCCACCACATCGCCATAGCCGTCGAGGAATCATCGACGACGGTTCCTGAATCGCATTACCGCCTCAGGTCCCTCCCGGCCGACCTTCGACTGCTGATCAGAACCAAAAACGCCGCCTTCAGACTCTACTCTCGATATAGATCCGAGGAGAGCAGGATAAAACTGCGCCGCCTTCAAAGGCTAGTAAAACAGCGCATATCCGAACTCAGATCCGACAGATCGGACAATCTGCTTTGCGACTTGGAGCCTTCGGATGCCACATTCTGGCGTCTAGCCCGCAATCTCAAAGCGGAGAACATGGCCCGTATGCCTCCCCTCGTAATGAGCAATGGTTCCTCCCTTGCGTTGGAGGATGCCGATAAAGGCGAGTGTCTTGTCGACAGTCTGGAGAGTCAGGTCACTCCCTCAACAACACCAGTGGATCCCGCTCACCTCAAATTGGTCGAGGACGAGGTGCGCCGTAGAGCAAGCCTCCCACCAGAAGGTCCCCCTCTTAAACTGGTCTCCCCCGGTGAGGTCGTTGACATCATCAAGAGGCTGAAAGCCAAATCAGCCCCGGGCTCCGACAACATCCCCAATAGAGTGGTGAAAAGTCTTCCGCCCCCGATCATCGGCCTGCTAGTGGCCATCTTTAACGCCCTATTAGCCGACTGCTCCTTCCCAGACGCTTGGAAAGAGGTCGTAGTGATAGGTATTCCGAAGCCGGGTAAGCCGAGGAACTTACCCTACAGCTATCGCCCGATCAGCCAATTAAACACCTTAGGCAAAGTCTACGAGCGCATCATATTACAGCGTCTCCGCCACTTCACCACCGAAAACAAGCTCCTCCCCGATGAACAGTTCGGGTTCAGCAGTAGCCACTCTTGCGTTCAACAAGTCCACAGACTGACGGAACACATCTTGGCCGGCCTCGAGCACAAGCGTCTGATTGACACCTGCGCCGTCCTATTCGACGTCGCGAAGGCGTTCGACAATGTCTGGCACGAGGGCTTGTTATACAAGCTTTACGCTCACAAAGTGCCAGACCGACTCGTAACCATCATTCAAGCCTATCTCTCGAACCGCTCGTTCCGCTTCCGTGTCGAGCACGCTCTCTCCTCGATCCGGCCGATCAAAGCCGGCGTCCCCCAAGGCTCTTGCCTCTCCCCGCTACTCTTCTCGCTCTACACGAGCGACATTCCCAAAGACCGATACGTCAGCATCGCTCTTTTCGCGGATGACACCGCTCTCTACCACTCGGGCAGAGCTCCGGGTATTATAACGAGTCGCTTACAGAAGGCGACCACTCGTCTAGGCGAGTGGTTCCGGAAATGGCGAATTGATGTAAACCCGGAAAAAAGTGAAGCCATCCACTTCACTCATCGAAAGCCCTCAACCCTTCTCTGGAAGTCGGTCCTGAAAGACCATAAACGGGGCCAGATCTCCCTCTTCGGCTAGTCCATCCCATGGAGGGACTCGGTCAAATACCTCGGCGTGACGCTCGACGCCAGGCTCAACTTCATCGCCCACATTCGCGGGGCGAGAAACAAAGCGGCCCAAGTGCTGGGCAAGCTATACCCCCTGCTGTGCATAAAGAGCAAGCTCTCCCTCAGGCACAAGCTTCACCTCTACAAGGTATGCGTAAGACCTATAATGTCTTACGCCAGCGTAGTCTTCGCCCATTCGTCCGAAGCACGCCTCAAACCCCTGCAGGTTATTCAAAATCGTTTCACCCGCATCGCAACCGGTGCCGAATGGTACCAGTGCAATGTGGACCTCCACAGCGATCTCAAACTCCCGACCATTGCGAAACACTTCAGAGAGTGCTCCGAATCATATTTTGACAAGGCATCAACTCACTCGAACCCTCTGGTGGCCAAAGCGGCCGACTACGAGCCGTCCTCGAATCCCAAGACCAATAAGCGCAGACCACGGTATGCGCTAATTCCGTCATCCCCAGGGGTCCCTCACACCACACACGACGAACGCACAGTCACCGACAACACCCACGTCACCACACACACTTCGGACACTACCAACACGCTCCGAATTTCTGCATCACGCCGCCCTCGCTTTAGAACGCGGCGCCACAGGTACTCACACACCGCGTACACTAAGTACACCCGCGATCAGGGGCGGTTCTCACCGCCCAGAGATTCCGATACAGGCGAAGGTAGTCAGGGATCGGGTCCGCGCCCGCCCTCAACGACCGAGTAGATTCGCCAGAGTAACCAATAACCAGACCCACGTTATAAAAACTCCGCTGTCGGATAACTACACTACAAGTAGTACACTTTTTGTAAACAGGCCGTGGATCCAGGTCCACGCGCCCAGTGTTAGATAAGCTGTAACAGTTGAATGGCTTGCAGCGCTGACATCATCAAGAATCGAGTGTACACGCTACTCTACAATTATAAAGACATATATATATATATAAACAATATTTACGATTGAAGATATACACGATGATCTCTTAAAAGCCGGTTGACATGTGGAACTGGTTATATCTTGTTCTTGGAGTGACGTTATCTCAACAATGAAGTAAGTTATTATTTCGAGGATGAATAAAGCAATAACGTTTATTATGGATATAGGTGGGAGAGTCGATGCTTGGAGTTAATAATAATTTAGATTTATTTTAAAAACTATATAAGCTAGATTATATTTTTCTAATAAAAAGTTGAATAATAATTTGGTCTATTATAATAGAATTTAAGTAAAAATAAGAAATCTAAGGATACGTCTTTATATTTATAAGTAACATAGCAATTACTTACAATGGCAGGCTTTCTATACATAGTTTGTAGTCAATATATGAAATTAAGTAATAACCATGAAGATATATTATGTATGTACTGTGGTGTACTTAATTATGAAGACTACGAGAAAATTGCATAGTGTTGCTAAATCTTCTCAATTCTTACAGTGTACTACAAGTGACTAACCTGACCTGACCCTATTGGTGTTAGGTCTCTGTTGTCGGAGATCCTTTAGGAAGCTCCTATTTCTGTAATGTGCCAAACAGTAGTGTGCAAACATTACTATGTTCTGGATTGAAGGGATTTGTAGTTAGTGAAGTTACTGGGGTAACGAGATTTAACATCCTATGCCTCAAGGTGACGAGCGCAATGTGCTGCAGTATAGACCATACTAACTAGCGCCACGTTGTTATGGGCAGGCGTATCACTTACCATCACGTGTAAGTCGTCATCGTTTCGACGCTTCGTTGAATAAAAAAAAACTGTCCTGTGTATTTCTACTTTTAGTTGTCCACTACTAAGCACAAGTCTCTCCATTCAATTTGTAGCGATGCTGCTGTTGTTAGAGGTTACTTGCGATCTTCACTAGAGCTTCGGTCTTTCTAAGTAAGGACTATTTTGACACATCAATGGACCGGACCATCCATCGTTACTTCAATAACGCGCTGGGCTATGTATAACTGATAGAATTACTCCCATATTTTAGGTATTTAATTAGTTCAAGTCTAATTAAATATAAGATTAATGAAGTGACAAGTTCATTGTTTTATGATGACCGAGTTAATTTAAAAGTTTACGTCCTGAATCCTCATGTGTATGTTATATGAATGGAAACTTTATTAAGTCAGGGTTAAGATTCATTATACTACAGTATATCACTTTCATGATATTTATCACGGTGCGACTTGACCTAGTTTCAGGTTGTGCTGTTATTCATTGGCTTCCATATTTTGGTAACTGGACGTTTGTGAACATTTATCCAAATTAGTTTATAAGTGTGCTTTCGTGAGTTATCGATCAATAATTTTCTGAACTAGGACATCAAGACATATTTTTCTAAGTCTGTGTTTCACTCATTTTCTAGTTTAAATACAGTGGTACGGTATGGTAAAGTTAGTAATGCAAAATAATAATTATTAAACTAGGCAAGTAGCACATTGATTAACTACTTACTTCTTAAAATTGGATTCTTGGGTTTCATAATCTAACGGATAACAAAAGGATTATTTTACAAAACACTTTTTGATAAATGACATATATACATTTCAGTTTTAATGGTGATTGGATATATCAGCGTGCATGTAATATAATACAGACATGCTTTAGGTTTTACATAAGACGCTGTTTTGAATTTATCTAGATGGAAAAAATCCTATAAAAAGGACAGCAGCTTTACTTTTCATCTTTTCTAGCAATCTGCACTCAAATCGCCGTGTTCTATACAAAAATGGGTTATTAGTAGTATCAGAGTGTTAAATTTTAATTGTCATCAATACCAATTTTCCACTATCATACCAAGTTTTGTATCTGCAGGGGTCAAGGGTATCACCTAACATTACATGATAAGTACCGGTTTTGCCCGCTCCTCACGAAGACATAATATTTCTATAATACAACAATTGGATTCGTAATGTACTTAATCATTGCACAGACTTTTGATATTTAGCATGTTATATATTAAAGATATTGAACAATTATTTCTTATGGTATTATTAACAAATATGGCTATCATAATTTCAGTAATAAATAAACAAAATTAACTTTAACAGGCTCTCTAATCTAATAGATATAATTAACAATGGACCTGAAATTTATTTTCCGTTTTTGAAACAATTATTAATGGATGGTGTTTAAATACGTTTATTTTTTACTTATTATCAATTAAGGATATCGAGTTTATAATAAGATAATAAATAAGCTAAGAACGTTATAACAATATATGTTAATGAGTAATAAAGTCAACCGTTCCATTAACCTAAAGACCTATTAAATTGAACAGGTCCGTAATGTCCATACAGTTCACTCTCGCATAGAAAATAAATATGGAAACCATATGTTTAAAACATTTCTTATAAACTATTCAAGATTCAAAAACCTTTTGGTTTATCATCGATTTACTATGATGTTCGATAATGTACTTGTGCGAACAGAAGTATTTTGTATTCATCGATCGATACATAGAGCTCTTAAAGATAAAGTAATACAAACTTTGCTATATAGACAAAAACCTCTTGAAAAAAAAATATTTTAAAAGTAAACATAAAAATGCATCCAGCAGTGGCCGTCTATCGGCTGATGATGATGAAATGTAGTTAGAATATGAATGAAGATTAAGAGTGAAAAGTTCGAGACTGGTTTGAATCCGTGGATTGGTTTCCGCAGCCACAATGGTGGCATTGTAAATATCCGTGAAGTTTGAATTATTTATACGTGTAAGATAGGAATCGCGGGTTTTATATAATAAAAAAAACATGAGTTTCTTACGTCCGTGGTAAATATTTTATATAGTATTTGCATACAGATGCCCAATGGCTACTTTGTGTAGCAGATAGTGTCAGTTAAAAGTTAGCCTATTATAGTGCTACTACCAATTAGAATAGGGACTACTTCAGGGGCTATATATATATATATATATATATATATATATATATATATTCCTAAATCAACAATAAACCTCATGAAACTCTGCATTTT
Organism: Ornithoptera alexandrae; assembly: GCA_029030555.1. Taxonomy (NCBI): domain Eukaryota; kingdom Metazoa; phylum Arthropoda; class Insecta; order Lepidoptera; family Papilionidae; genus Ornithoptera; species Ornithoptera alexandrae. The sequence continues at coordinate 49,555 of JARDVY010000297.1, read as the reverse complement.
TATCACGAAAGTTGTTAACAGCACAAACTTTAAATTCGCTTTTGCTGTTTTACATCGTCCGTGAGTAATAAATGACTGGTTTGTGTGTGCCATCATATATACTGTTATCAGTCAAGGTTATTGATCAATGAGTTCAGGTTTATTTTCAAACAAAAAGTATTGTTTAGTCTGAAGAATAATAATAGTGATTATTATATCATTTAATTATTCGTCATCATTATCATCATCATCATCAGCCGATAGACGTCCATTGCGGGACATAGGCTTGTGGTTTCCCGCGACTTTCAATAGATCGTCGGTCCTTGTTGTAGGGGGCCTCCCAAGGCTACGTTTACCGGTACACAGCCGCCATTCGAGGACCTTACTGCTCCATCGGCCGTGATTCCTTCGAGCAATGTTCTCTGCCCACTGCCTCTTAAGTCAGCAATGTTTTGCGCATTCGAATCAGAAATGTGGAGTTCATCAGAAGAACTAAGGTAAAATTTCTAGACTTATTTAATTAATTATTAACACATTTGTATTGATTGTATGTAATAAACTTTTACGTAAACACATAATACTAGAGATAAAAGAGAAAAAAAATGTTATCTTCTAAATTTCTGTCTAAAAGTTAATTTAAGTTTTTTTATCGGATCACTTAAAAGGGTATGATGACTCAAAATAAAGAAAAAAACCTTAATATCACATATAATATATAATATCTAGAGTGAATGTCGTGAATTTCATCTTTATCGTCGGTTACAAAACGAATGCTAATCAGTTATGACATTAGCCTGAAACACGGACTGGAGGCGTGATAGCTGAACGCGGTATTAGATATGCGCTGTTAATAAGCGACGGGTGAGCTGATATAAATATTTGCGAGAATGATCCGGTTTCGGTACGTTCCGTTGTAACATTCCACTTAGTACATTTAGAGACTAATTTTATTGCATACAGGACGTGAGTAAGGTGAGGAGACAAACTAACAATGACGGTTCTTGTTCGTTTACATTTAGTTTAATTTGCGCTCAGGCTAGAATTAACGTAATAGTGGAAACTTGGAAACTTTTTTACATGTAGCTTTTTTTTAACTATATTTTGGGTTGTTATTCCACAAGGATACATTAACCCCATTCGTTGTCAATGTTACATCTTTTCACTATTATTTAAATACTTTACCTTTTTTTATGCTGTAGACTGAATCTTCGACTTTTTCGCTTATATTTAGTTATTTACTTTCAACACTTCTTTTACTTACTTTTAGTTTACATTTAGAGTGCTTTACAGAATAACCCTGGTTACAGACTACCTTATCAGCCGAATAGCACTCACTGCTGAGCATAGACCTCCCTCAAGGATCCTCATTGAGAGGAAATTGTGCTTCAGCCCTACCGCACTGGCCCAATTCGGGTTGGTGGAATGGACAGAGACCAGTTTGTTGTTTAGCAAGGCGCACAGAGTGCTGATGAGAGGTTGATTTGGATTCCGTAAGATGTTGAGCGGAACCCCTTACACCTCTATGGAGTAACTACTGATTATAATTTTTGCAACGCGATGTCTTTTTGTGTCCTGTTGTATTTTAATGGCATAATTGGTATTTAATTAATAATGGGACCCTAAATAGGTATATACTTAAATTATAATTAATATGGAATGAGCACTTCCTTTGATATACCTTATAAAGGAAACTGTAAATTTGTATAACTAGTTTTTTAATAATCGCTTGTTGATACAACTACAGTTCAATCATGCTTTTTTCTGTTTTGCATATCCAAGAAATGAAAATTAAAAAAAAAAATAGGTTCAACTGTATAAATTTTACTTAACCATCTAGTAGCCGGTTTTACTTAATAGATGACCCGACCCGGTGGTGATAGTTCAGTGAGTGTGGTGAGATGCGAGTTGGATCGCAACTGATCTTCAATTCACGGAGAAAACATAGTGAGGAAACAGACATGTTTCTAGAATAACAGCTTTCGTGAACATCTTACATCCAATAACTTGTACTTAGCCGGCGTGGTGTATGTAGACGTAGTATGTATACCGCAGCAATATTATTGCACTCGTAATTCAGCTAAATTAAATGGATGCGTCTAATAAAGAATACAATCCACATGAAACAGGCCGGAACTAATTAAGCTAATGAATGTGTGAAATGTGCGCTATTAGCCAAATTCTCATCGATAACATAGATATATTTTTTGTTATCTAACGATGTTTAAATTTACCGATCCTTATTTGTTCATCATCATCTCAACCGATACTTCACAACTTTCCTTTATCTAGAGCTTAAAGTCAGTTGGAACAACGCCTTTTCAAGAAATAAAAACTTAGCTTTCAGCGCCCTGGTTTTTTATACTTACCCATTATTTCAAAACTACGGAAATAAATTTATTTGAAGGATCAACTTTCTAACAAAAATAAAGGAATATACTTACACCACTTTATAAATGGATATAAGTAGTCATAAAAATTAATAAACACGCAGGGTAATGGTCATTGGAAAACTACTTCTACTTTTCTGCAGTTGTTTTTAGTCGGCTTTCGAGGGAGGTTCTTACCCCTACCCTAAATTCCCAGTTTATTGTAAAACGTGAGGGAGCATGATATTTTATTTATTCATAAAGCTTCACGTTTAAAGCCCTGCTTGTTTAGTTATAATTAATCCACAGGGACGTACAATTGTAGTCGGCAGGAAACGTATAATTATTTGCCGACCACACAGTTTAACATTACTTAAACTATCATATGCTTTTTATAAGCTTAATTAGTATTAATAAAGCGCACAAAAAATTACACCTAACAAAAAAGCAGCTTTTTAATGTATCATAATAGAAAATAAAATACTTCAGAAAAAATAAGGCATTTACGAAAAGGATGAACCTAACTTCACTAGCATATAGTATTTGATGTTAAGCTTAAGCTATTCGTAGACACACACACACACATATATATATTTATACATACATACATACATATATATCAAGCCTCGTTCCCAGTGGGGTAGGCAGAAACCACATCTCTCCACTTGCTGTGATCCTGGCACACCTCTCTCGCACACAAACATATAACATAAAAAAATTATATTTCAATTGTTGAAAACCTGATCCATTTGACAGCAAAGATTATAGAGATTGGAAAATATTTTTATTATATAGAAGATTGTTTTTAATTTTACGCCTATGCTCGTATGAAGCCTTTTAAACAAAAACTGAATTGTGTAAACTTCGTGATGGTAATTGATATGACACATGCTCTTTATTTCTAAAAATTGTCATGACCATGTATAATATACATAGAGATACATTTAGTTGTGTCGTATGACCATAATATTTATAAGAAAAATTACACTTTATTTGCGGTTGGCGAACGGAGATAGATCGACACACACGAGATCAATGAGGTATTGTTATAAAGTTGCAATATATTTAGTTGATACTCTAATAATTTAAAGCATTAAAAGAGTTATTTTATCTTTGGTGTCTACTATATTAAATGAATAAATTTTACATGTAAATGTATTCTTCATTTTCGCCTGTTTACCTTTAACTGAAGGTTGACAATAAATTGAAAGCCTACTCCCCCTACTTTCTGATATGGAATCGCACACATCGTTTAAAAACTTATGATACATTTTCATTTGTACTGAGATGTAAAACGCTGAGGTCTCGAAATTCGAAGAAAATCCTAAAACGTATTGTTAATATTTCAGCAAGTTTTTCGATAAGTAAATCACGCGTTAGCGTAAGTCTGTGCCCGGTAGTAATTATCGAAAGTGTATTCTTTAGTAAAATAATTGTCAAGTAGTTTACAATGTTCTCAAGGGCAACCTAGCGTTCGGTAGCAACATCTGCTTAAAACCTGTAAAAACCGGTTACTAAGAATATATTTAAGTGTAAATTAAGTTCTACAATAAAAATGCAGTTATAAAGTAGAGGAAAAATACAAGAACTTGTAATATTCATCCAACTCGTTGGGTGCAAGGAAGTAAAATAAAGATTTTGGTTCACGATTAAAAGTCAGTACAAATGACGGTTGTTGTTGTTGAAGTTGAATAATGTGGATGATAAAAAAACCATAATACGCATTTTTTTAATGAAAATCAGTTATATACGAAAAGGATGCATTTACATGACACATTACATCTTTTTTTCAAAGTGCTGGATTATTTCCTTATTTCCTTTTTCTGAGAAAAAGTACTAGTCACAGAAGTAGGAATATGAATTGTCCTTATGTTATTTTAAGTAATCTTCAGAAGTTGTTATCATTTACTAGACTTAAGAGATTTTTTATATATATACATATATATATATATTCATATGTATATATATATTTATATATATATATATATTATTATGGTATATTACAAACGCAGTGAATATGTTAAATATTAACAAGAATGATAGAATGATAATAAAAATATATACATTAATACAATACATTTTAACCACAGTGGCCTTGTCATTTTATATTTCCGTTTATTGCAATGTACTACTGTGTAACTGTTGTCTTACGATTATTTTATGTATCAGTACTAATTTGCTTTTTATATTTTATCGCTTTTGTTATATTAATTTGCGTAATAAAATACGTTATATATTCTCTCATCAAAAACGCACACATTGGAGTGTATTCATGTATGCATTGTGCAACATTACACACAACGTTAGTTCACTAAGACTGAATAATAAGTCAATCTTTCACAGTTTTACAATTGTACTAAGAAGGATTACTGTTATTGTTTTCTAAACAAATAGATAAGAAACATAATTGTTACTTGAGAAATTAACTTTGAAAATCTAAGGTGATTTATTCAACTCTAAGTACGTTAGTTTGTAATTAAAACGAACAGCCTTCGAAAACATTACAATTTAGTAAAAAGTGTACTATTTATTTAACTTATGATAGTTAATTCCGGTATTAGCGTTCAGTTCGTCCATTATCGATCATTATGCAGTATTTGTTATGTTTTCTTTACAACTATTGTTGAAATATGATTAGTTTAAACGAGGACAGTTGTGATCATTTCTAATTATAGATTATCTAAAACAATATTTGTAGTTATGTACTAACAAAAAACCAAAGATGTTGACCATCAAAAATAATGTAATTGAATTTTTGAAATATTATCCAACACTTAAGATTTTTAGTTAGAGGCCTACTTTATTTACTACACCCCTATCTGGCACTAACATGCAGCGAAATTAAATTATTATACAACAAAGTGACGAGCCTCCAAGCCTGTGTAATAGTAAAAAGTAAATCTGATTAGTCACACCGGATACTCGATTTACTTGGGCACAAACCATTTCTAATACTTTGTCTTTTAATAAATGGTAGATAAAGCCGTTGCATTGTAGCCAATGCTGAAACTACAATGGGTGAAGCATGAAATCTGCTAACTCTGTGAAAATAATTATTTGCAACCTCGATGATACTCTGTGATACATTACTTTGTCGTAGGAATGAAATTTTTAGAATATCTCTTCTAGGGGAAGGACAGGAGTATGTGCGATTTCTACTCACGATATGCCCTCGTTGCATAGCTATCGAGTAAGGATTACTACAGTCAATAATAGTAATAGTACTAAAACAATTCGCAATATGTGCATATTGTTTAAATATACTATCACTAGCCACATCCGATTCTATGCCCTGAAATATTTCGTATTAAACAATGCCAGTATTATTTAGTTTAAAAGAGAAACAACAAGTAATAACTGTTTTTCCTGTCACGCGTACAGCTCCTAATGATTTAATGAGCACTAATCACTCGTCCAGGTGAAGGCTTGTTCAATTTTCCCACATTCTAATAGCCGTATAAATAATTCACTTTTTATCTTCTATTTTGTTGACCGCGGATATTTTTTATAACATTGTAACACAAAGTATAGTTGAGTTGTTTACGAGAATTAATAGAATAATAATTTTTACTGGTTATGGCGTTTAAATAATGCGCAGTATTACGAATAAAAGTAAAGAATTCTATTTAAAATTCTATTATAAATATGTGAAGAAAAATGAAAGCCTACATAAACAATTAAACATCTGGAATAAAAGCGCTTTTGATCCTCACTCATCTTGAGCTTCCGGATGGATAAAGTCGTTAGTAAACCAGCATGTACCAAGAACCACAACGGTGGACATGTGATAACCATCACTGCGTATTTGACCGGCATGGGTAACAGTCCCAATTGTGGGAACACTAAGGAAAATGTTTATTTACTAAATAAGGCAGGTATTAATATTTGGTTAGCTTTCCTTTTATTATTCAACGAGACGCTCTAACCTTATATCGGATGGTAAGTGTTAGGCCCTCCCGTAACCATCCTACATAAGAAGTTTACGAAAGATTTCAAGCCCCCTTACCTCATGTTACTGCAGCTGCACACTATTGTTTGGCAGCTGAAGCAGGCTTCTTCGGCTGCTAGCCGATCTCTGGTAACACACACGACACACAACATATTAAGAGCAACAGATATATTTATTCCATGCGTACGTTACATTTACGTATCATGTAACATTTCGCTGGTACTTTACACCGCCTGAAATAATATGTTTCAGTATATCAATAAACGTTGTGTAGTTACTTTTAAATCACGAATATCCATTGAGCACAGTGGCAAATGAAGATTTTGTAATAGTTACTCATCGAGAATTATAGCGTAGTTAGTTTAAATTTTGTTTTGTTAATGTTATTACGTGGTACGTAGTTATGACCGCTTAAAACTAATTCGTTTTTGATGGTGTTTGCTTGGTTAAAGCTGGGTTGGTGTGTTTCTTAACTGACGCAAATATACGACCGCGCGTCCGTGTCAGCCGCAGCTCCAAGTCACCTGATATCATTACACGGAACCTCGATTGACCTTGCTGCATAATTTCGCAGGCGGGATCGTGTTTGATTTGTTCAGCATAGGGGACTCTAGACTGTTCGTGGGATGTAGGGTGACTTAGCAATAAGTGCTTTGAATGAAGAAGAGCTGGCTCCCGCTGCTGTCTACGAGTTCCCCTCTCCCCCCTCCCCGTCCTATATATTGCTTGAAATCGCGCGCCTTCGTCCCCCCCCCTCGTCCCCCTCAGTTCCTCCCCGCCGGCGCGCTTCCCTCCACCCGTGCTGCTGTGCGCGCGCATAAATACGTTGGTTCGTGGAGCAAGCGTCAGTCAATTTTTGTACGCCACGTGCGACGTTTGTTTCTAAAGATCACCGCCATACGACTCACTAAGTACGCACCGCGCACGACTCCGCAGGACCCTGAAACAAGGTAGGTACTGTATTCTGGTTCTCAGTCAGGCCTCGGTCGATACAAGGGCCCCCTGGGGTGTGAGCGGGCGTAGTGCCGTGCACAAGGAGGACGGTAAGTTCGCGCCGGAGCACGTGCACCGTGAACGCCGCTCTCCCTGTCAACATTGCACAGCGAATTACAACATCGGCCAAAATACCCGGTGCATCAAATGCGCTTGCGATATGTTGCATTGCCAGCGAAGTTGCATTTCATTTCATTTTTATAATTGACACAGTTGTAAAGTTCTTTCATCACCAGAACTAGTTGGTGAATAATTTTGATAGTTCTCCAAAAACTTTATTCAAAATTAGACAAAGGTGCATTGCGGTGCACTTCGTGCCTGCTCATTTAACAGGTGAACTATCACGTGTTAAATGTGTCGGTCACAGTTGCAGTGGACGTCGAATCCAACTGTATTGAAACGTTTCCACTCAAATCTGACGTTTACCATTTTATTAGATTTTTTAGTTCATTTAAAATCGATGTTTCAAATATATTCAGTATAAATGTAATAAATAACATAAATTTTTGGTTTAAGTTGTGTAGTTACATCTACGTAGGCTTGAAATTGTTATTTAATGTACTTTTTCCCATACAAATGTTATAACGTAATTATTTTTTGTTCGTTTTCACTAAATGCAAGTTCAATATTCACTCTATTGAGTTCTATTACATATGTAAAGTATAACGAAGATTATTTATATAAGTAAATCTTATATATTTTTATATATATATATATATACATAAATAATTATAATTTCCCTTCTGGTTGCAGTCGTATATTCTTATATATAACAATTTTCTAGCAAATGATTTTAGATTTTTTTAAAAAAAACCTTTTTAGTCAATTGAGGTCCAACTTAAAAAAGGAAAAACCATTTAATAAAGCCCGTTCTTGTCCGTGGTCAGAAACAACCTTCCGTATTCAGAGTACACGCATTACCAGTGGGTAGATGGTAACTTGTAACATTTACTTACCAGACCAGTTAACTTGTAGCCTACCAGACCGCGTACTTTAGAAAGAATTTCTCATTTTTTTTTTTAAAAAAATCGTCGATATATAAAATTTTCTTTTTACCTTAAAGAGTTTGAGTTATTATTACGTTACATATATCTTCATTTACTTAAAAAAATCTACACAATGAATTTATTACATAAAACCACTGCCGGTTCATTGATCATTTACGTTGTAAAAGATCCGCATTATGACATCTCGTATCTATACATAGTAAGCACAATCTGTTTATAAATTATTCCATTACATAGTATTTTTGATTAAACATTAATCAATCTAGGCTTTGCGAAATTAAGCCTTGATTGTCTAACGTATATCAAATATAACATCGTACGAGTTCATTTTGAACCATTTTACCTTTCGCTATAAAAAAGTTCACGTTACTCCTGTACGTTATGGTAAGAAGTATAATTACTTTCTTGCGATATATATATATATGATTAATTATTTAAACTACTAAGTTTAAGAGTGCTCAAATCTTCGGTGATCCGTGATCTGAAATACATAAATAATATTTAAAGAAATCAAATATTTTAATCTGTTAAATCTCATGCTTTAAGTGGTTATATTTTAAAAATTTATTGTTATATTCGAAGCATTGTACAATGTATACATTTATTACCTATATATATATATATATATATATATATATATATATGATTATAATATGAACTGAAGAACTACCAGAACATGCCAAAAAGTCACTAAGCGGCGAGGTATTTTAGTACGGACAAGTAAAAATAAGATTTTCACCTCTTATCCTTAAACATTAGATGTTTACTTAAAGTTTGTTTGTTTGTAAAAAGTAAAGTTATATCAGAGGTACAATTTATTTCCTACTTTTGTGAAGAACACAAAGAAAAGTACATTAATGATTGGTGATGCGTCACATCGCTAAGGTCAGTTGCATTGCATTTATGCACCGAGTGGTCACGTTACAAAAAAAAGACCGTGAATCATCTCGGGTCACCCACCTACCCTTGCGTGGCCACGAACCAGCACGTTTAGCAAGTATTTATAGCCATCGTAAATGTATGCTAACCTCATCCTATTTAAAAGAAGAATCTTACCAATAATCTCTCAGACTCGCCCGTTGTTCATCCTCTTCCAATGTCTGCGATATATCTTTCCCTTTAATCTGTTACCAACAACAGTTCACTCGGCTCTCATGATGATAACTTCATATAGATAGAACGAAAGATAGGTGGAGCACATTTAAATGATTGAGAAATTAATAACTAAGAAATACATTTCTGCGAGATCTAAAGGGTTCGATTTTCAACATTGAAGTTATTAATTTGCGATTATTTTAAAAAATAAGGAAAATAGCCTATTTTTATAAAAGGCTGATTATGTGCGAATAAATTATCTTGACAATAATTCAACATTCACTAGGGTTGTTTTTAAAACGAATAATGTCCGGTTAGCATTCAGTTAGTAGTACAATTACAGAAAAAACTTAACTATATGTGTATGTATATATGTATGATGTCGTACCTTCGCTTCAAGGTGATGAGCACGGAGGTGTAGGATCTTGTATTTTAAATGTCGTACCGAAACACTTTATATATTGCGGTTCGCTGGGTACACCAACGAAGAAACGTTTTGTTTAAATGGTCACTTGGTTCAAAATCATCAAATACCTACCTGTAGATAAATCAATCCGCTAATGAAACTAATTTTAGAATAAATGGTTTCGAGTGAACTTTAATATGGTATATACACTGAAATAAAACTGTACAGATACATACACAATTCTTCATTGTTACGTATTTTGGGAAAGGTGGTATAATAAACCTCACTCTACTCAATGTGTATATGTATATATATATATATATATATATATATATATATATTATTTTATCGTGTTTATGTCCATTAACGTGTATTGTACAGGACGGCCTAAACCCTTTGACTCTTTTTGATGCAACTTGGTATGATTAAAATCAAAAAAAACTTTTGGTGGGAAAATAAAAGTTTTACATCAGTTGCGCTGCATTGATCGAGTTCCTGTAGGTATTGTAGGTTTTTATCGCCGGACTAGATATCGTATTATTAATAGTAAACAAATGTGCAGTTTACCACATCTAGTTGCGTATGTTATCATCATTGTGTGAACAACAATTATTATTCGAACGCATTGATCTGCTGTTGATGTCGGTGCTTCTAATTGCATGAGCTAGTCACTCATTCGACACATTTCGCTAGTTTTTCACAGATTAATATGAAACATTTAAGTTACGTGTAACAGCTATCACTTTGCACTGCTTAATATAGTCTCGAATGGTGTTTATTTTTCTGGAAATTTATTTCATTTCTTTATAGCTAAAAGCATACTTTAACAGTCAACATGTGGCGAAGTAAAGTATTGCGTGACGCAGTAGAAAAAACTAACATATAAATATACTATGTTGTTTGAATGTAATAAAACTGCTTAAAACCAGTATTTTAATATTTCTTAAATTATAAATATAAAAAACCTTATTGTTCATGATACAAAAATATATATCAAAATCAATATTTCATAGTAAAAAAGTTTCTTTAGAGTCAGCTTGTATATCTAAAATATGTATGATACGTATAAAAATCACTAGTGAAGTTTTAAACTATTTATCATTTCTTTGTGTTGATTACTGATTCCTTTTCTCAATCCTTTGTCAAAACTCGCGTAACATATGACCCGCTAAACAACAAATTTTATCCATCTTGTCATAACAGAAATATATCAGATTCCTATTGATCTTTAGGTCAAGAGCGTCCCGTATATTGGATCGTTGCATAACCACACAAGAGAGTTGGTCGGCCTCTACATATTTACGTATTGCAATACGTAGCAGTTCGCTGCTTTATAAAGTAAACTTCATATTTTTCTTACAAATAACATTGTGCCCATTCCAATATAACAAACTGATGCCGATTTCGATTATCGTTAAGACTATCCTTAAAACATATCATTTATTGCCCTTGTCTTTCCCCATTCACTTCATTCAAACTGTTGAAAACTCATTCAAAAATATTGCTGCAACACGTGTTGTGTTGTGTTGTGTTTTGTTGTGTTACAGCAATTTTATACAAGTAATGTAAATTCAAAAAAGATCAGATGTGCTGGTATTTATTATTCAATGCGTTATTTCCTTTGACATGGGTCAGAGTTGAGTAGTTGAGGAAAACAAAGTTCGATGTGGCGATGTTTATTATATAAAGTAGGTCCCGTGCTTAAGTAGAAAGATTTGAATATTCTCACTCCATTATTATAACAGATAAGTGTCAACTTTTGTATATCCGTTGTGTTATTCAGCTTCACTATATAAATCTAGTTTAACCAAATTACAAAAATGATAGTTAATGTTGTTCTTACACATTTTCAAGTTGACTGTGTTGCATCAACTTAATATCATACGTGTTTTGGTTGTATGTTTATTACTCGTTCGTGGTCAATATTGTAAAAAAAAATATTTACATTAAAAACAAGATAAACAATTTTTTTACTGTTTCTCAACTAAAATTTACATCATGTACTTTTTTCTTATACGAATCATCTGCGGTTACTGTCATTGTGTCAATAATATTAAAACGTATAATATATACCATGCAATAGTATTAGTCAAATATTACTTTAAATAACGTGATACTAATATATAATATATCCTACCTATACAAGTTTACTATTTTATCTAGCCGTCGCGTATAATAATGCTACTTTAAAGATTTGTCATTTTTATCTTACACGGTGCGTGTTTTTATAATTGTTAATATAATACCTAGCGGCACTGAAGTCTAACCATTTATAGTTTCAAGTATTTCTTATGTTCTATATCGCCTCGTTCTATTAACTACCAATCGGATACGATCAGTGTAGTTTGTTTATGTGGATTGCATCATCAATGATTGTTTGTGCTATACCACGTGGAATGTTAAATACTCAGTGGAAAACTTTGTCACCTCCTTCCCTTTTATGATGAAGTATTACTTACTATATCAATTTAAAAATTTACAATCGATGTCCTCTCCACCGGCTTTGTCCTATTCATTTTTTTAGTAACCAGCAGTTTTTGGAGATTACCCCCTGTTTTTTCTGGCGATATGTCTGAAGTACTCTAGGATTCGATATATCTTTGAAATGGCTGTTTCTGTTCAATTGGATAACATAGTAAACATCTGTCATCATTAAACTGTCAATACTAAATCTCTGCTTTGTATCAACTTTTTTTTTATTATTGTACGATCAATTAAACATGAACTGCCCAGCTCTATAATGTTGGGTTAGTTATGATAATACACTGCATGACACAACATTAACGCCTTGAGATATATGATGCTGATATTCGTTAGCCCAGTAATTTTACTGGTTTGTATTTGTTTAAACGGTTTTCGAAAACAACCCTTTTCCATCGTGAGTAAAACTTAAAAAAAGTAAGTTCAATAGTGTCGTAAAAGGTAGCATGTAAATTATCTGTGTAAAGTACGAGGCAATCGGATCAGATTACAGAAGCAGCTACAAATACTGATACTTATTACAATATTGGCTCTAATTAGGTGTTTTATCTTTATTTATCTTATGGTGTCAATTAATCTATGTAACACGCGCTGCGTGATTTTGTCGATTGTAACTGTATTCCGTTTATCTATCTGTACAAAGCAGCATGTACGTATAATATAATAATATTTTTTCTTTTAAAAACAATCACCTATTGTAAGTTAATTCTATTCACTGTCTCCTTTAATAACAGAGTTATGATTAAACACCAACTGTTGTCCATCTGTCAATGTTTTCATACATATTTAACTTAAACTTCGATGTAGGCGTTGATGAAATTTGTAATTAAAATTTATGCACACAACATCCCCTCGATGCTGAAGGCAAAAGGGTTCGTATTTTAATTATGTTTTGCGTGGAAAATTTAAAAAATAAGGATAATTGTTGTAAATTTTTTAAACAGAGGGTCCGATCCATTTTTGCTCTCTAGATAATATTAATTTTGTTATTTCTAAACTGACCCATCAGATGATGCAACGTAAGTATATATACTTAACCTAAATAGATAAATCTGTCCATACAAAATATTGCCTCAACTCAAGATAAGCAGCCGTTAATATTGATTATTTCAATAATTTACCCCTAACGTGTTATAAAATCGTTTCTAAACATCGAATTTATCTCATTATTATAGGTTCTATTTATAAAAATAATATAAATAAGGAATTTCCAACACAAATACAAGCACAGATCTACGATCTAGCTTTGATCTGTATGGTAGATCTGAAAGCATTGTCGTTATACATTTGTAATGTTTTTTGTGTGTCGAACTTAAGGCGTCTCAATTATATTCTTCTCGTATGCTTTTTCATGCATACTTGTCTGTATGCTGAATAATCTATATTTGATCTATTACAATAGCTTTCCTTACCGTCTACTTACAGATAATTTGCGAAATGTCCACCAAAAAATTCTTACACACGATAAACATTTTCACTGGTTTTTTTATAATGTTATTACGCTTGGGAGTGTATTCAAACAAAAGTATTGTGAATAAATCGCAACCAGCGGCCTACAGAAAAAAGCCGCAGCTTGAAGAAGATCAATTGGCACTTCGAAAAAAGTTGTAGTCTCTAGACATGAGATGGTATTTAATACCTTGCATGTAGTATCGCCCTAATAGTTAACTACAATATTTTATTTTATTAAATGACACTAGTAGGGAAATACAATTTTGTCCATCTAAAAACTATATTAACTTATAATAACGATGTAAAAAAAGAGATAATTATCATGAGAAATAAGAAAATACGAAAAGCAATAAAACCAATGTACGTCAATAGCAAATGTATATTTAATAATTTATTTGCTCGCAGTCGTTTTGCATATGAAATAAATCTACGAATAGAAACTAGCCAAAGATAGTTTTCAGCGGGAAATGGATCAGGTTGAAAGTCCAGACGGATTTAAGATGGACAAAATTGGCCATCAATTCGTGGGTTAACATATATATAGCTTTAAACATAAATTTACCGAAAGAATCCTAATAAGTTTTGTCAAATATTCCGATCGGCCAACATAGCTGTACTTTAAAAACTTTCTTTTTTTAGTTTCTAATATTTTCTTTCTATGGCCTTTCGGGTTTTCGAATGCTAGAGCAGGTCGTATTTGCCTTACAAAAGAAAGAGCTGCTAAATGAAGACGGTAAAATTACGAAAATAACGAGATAACTCTTCGACAAGCAAAATATAATGTTTAGCAAACAGAGCTACGTTATCGCTTTTATTGTTCTCCATCCTCAACATCCTCACCATCCTCACCTGCGAACAGCCCCCCGGCCACTTAATTAAATGAAAATATGAAATTATTACTCCGATGAGCTGCCGAATATTGAAATTTTTGTAAAAGTAAGATAAACTATTACAGAAAGTAATGCTCATAGTATTATATAGTTAATATTATGTAAATACGTTTATTGTAATATAACATAACCTCAAGCTCGAGCAATAATGCTTACAAACATGGAAATAGGTATAAGGGTCCAATGTTTCCACAGATTTCTATACATCTCGATCATTTCGTAAATGTTTGTATTAACGGTTTACATTTTCCGGTTTTACGAGTATGAGAAACGGCTTAGAAATGTAGCCAACGCTTATCTCTTGAAATCGTTACCAGGACATCGAGCTCGGCACCATCCTTTCTTTGTCCAGCTGTGGTAATGCGGTAAAACGTTGAATAATGCTTTAATATATGGTGTTATATTTCTAGATCGATAAATAAGACGTGGTAAGGCATAGCATAAGCGTAAGCTTTCAAAATGAGAAAAATATATAAGGGTTGCTTTTAAGGAGAACTTCTTCGTAGATACATTTTAATATTTATAGCGTAGTTACTGTTGCCCCGCTCGCTTTGCTGGCCGTATCACCCTTGCAACTCCTTCTGAGGAAGGAATTTTAAAAAATCGCGTTTTCATAGCTCTAGGAATATACTTCCCGAATTTCAAGTTTGTCGGCCTCATGGTTCCAGAGATATAGTGATGAGCCTCTACATTGGTGAAAATCTTTTATTATATATAGATAATTATAGATTTTATGCAACGCTTTCCAAGTTAATAAAATAATTTGATATACATTTTTTGTATAACCAAGAGATTAAAACATTGATGTTCACGGAGGTGGTGGTGTGAATGTGAAAAAATAAGACGAAAATGTAGGCGTAAATGTTAAAGTATTAGTTTTTTTTTAAGTCCAGGTAAAACGAAGGTTTTCATTGTACTCGAGGTCAATTGTTGTCATGAATATATAGGTGAACTGAATTGATAAAAATGTTAAGTTATCTTCAGTGGATGCTTATTTCACATTACCATTACCATTATCTTTAAGTGGAAGATTTAGATATACTTTATATAATGTGTGTGCATATAGAATCTAATGCCGGCATTCGACATATATTTTGTGATGATGTAAAGTCACTGCGACATTCTTACATTTTTCCATTAAATCCGTATTATCAGATACAATTTATATACAGCAGTTTTTTCTTTTGGCTAAACAACTAAATAGTAAGTCAGTAAGTTCAGATAATGCGAATCGCGCATGATGATTACGTGAATCTTGCCGAGTGTTTATTGTAGTAATAATTGATTTATTGATTGATTAAGGTCTTGTTAACAGTTAGAATGGTCCGATTACATTATATTTAGGTCAATAGGTTAGTAACACGCAGAATGTGAAGCCGCTGTAATAAAAATACGCTGGTTCCCAAAATCGGAACAGTAGCGAAGGAATCGTTCTGATTTTTTCAAAGAAGTAATTTATAGTAGGTTGATATTGATATGTTTTATTTAAAACGTTTATAAAATGTCTTCTTTTATGTAAAATCAGTAATAACTATGTGTCAAAACATAAATATCTCTTAACACATGTATGTTATGTAAACACATATGAGAATTACGAGTAGCCAAACGTTACCTGTGTTTTCATAACACAAAACGACGTGTCAATCTAACATTATGTATATTTAAAAATTACTATACTGTCTTGTCTATAAGTTTTCAACATCATCGTCATCAGATCTGTCTACCAGTTATATAAATTTAAAATAAAACTTTTAGAAATGGGATTATGAAACATCATCGTCATCGTTCCAGCCTCGTTTATACTCACATCTTTATATTTAAATTTTTGTCCACTTCTATACAAATTTTAAAGATATTCATCATACTCGATTGTGAAATATAACACATCACTCCTTTACAGTTGCCATAGAAACCAACCAACCAGCCAGCTGTCACTTATTTGATTTGTCACTGTTTCTATATGCGCTACCGTTGATTGTCTTTCTTTATCATACAAGCAGGGTTATCTATCGTGTACAACGACCGTAATTCAGTAAGATATGTGTGTACTTTATTAAATCCTTCACAAAAATACATTTTGTTTTAATGAAAATAATACGGAAATATTATTTACAATACCGTAATAGTAAACTTGCATTAATTATATGGTTTACGTTTGTAATATATCAAGATAACTTTCTTTTACTGCTGTTGTTCTTACATAGCAGCGAAAAGTATTAAATCTGTTTGTATTAGAACTGATAAAAGTCATTATCATATATATATATATATATATTATTAAAGTAAAATATCTTGTAGTTCTATTAGAATAATCTACAAACCATAGTAAGTATTATACTGTAATATAATGATTATCATTAGTAAATTTTGGCTTATTGCAATAACGTTTGTTAATCTCCGTAGTCATATCTAGTCTCCTTTCCATCTATCTATATTTTTTAACGAAATTTAGTAATAATATTAACTCGAGAATCTCTCGTTCAATATACCCCAAATATCATGGATGGTATGTATAAACATGTTTGTGGTACTTAGGGACTAAAATGGGTAATTGACATTAAGTATTCACAGCATCGAATTGCGAATTTAGATCGATTTAGATTCGCATGTTGGCTAAAGAATATATCTATTTATGCAATATACATTTATTTATAATGTATTATACTAAGGGGCCTTGTCAGAGGAATCCTCATGAGCTAGTAGTCTTGACAAACACATTTTACTATCCACGGTCGCATAGTCATTTACCGTCGCGAAAAACTGAAGGCAAATGTTAACAAAAAAGATAGATAAAAAAGTAAAAGACAATTTATTGCATTATTTTACACGTCTTCGACACTTGGAGCCTCAGATTCCTGAACTAGGATTTTATATATCTCAGAGAATAGCGCCTTCAGCTTTACATAAATGTAAATATTTAAAAATATAACAAAACTATCTTCTTCTTCTTAAGGTGCTTCTCCGACTAGCGAAGGTTGGCGAATAATAACTTCATTAATGAAAATAAAGAAAAAGTTTTTTTCAGTGGTTTGTGAAGTGTGTGTGTGAGTGCATGTAATACATATATATATATTGTATATATATATGTAATTTATATATAGATAGATAATGTAATTAGTAATAATGAATATTATCTATTTCTTGAGATAAGTGCATCAATTAGTAAGTAGTAGTAGTGTGTGTATATAAGTGAAGGTAATATTTTTATAAATAAGTGGAATCGATAATAAACATTCCGTTTAAAATACGCTGAGAATAATTGTTGTGAAAGAACAAAGCGTATTTCTTATTATTTACGGTTGTATTTGCTTATTTAATTTGATGCATAAAATCATGTCGTCCTCGGAATACTTACTCGGGTCCGGTTTGCTTGAGGTTACCAGCTTTTGGAAACGATACGCGGGACCTGATGGCGTAGTTGTCTAGTGCTATAAAATGGTGATGGATTAAATTTATGATATTATGTGATGACTAAGCAAACTTTATAAGAACTACGAAATAGTAATATTTCTTTATAAAACTTAGCAAAGTATAAATTGTAAGACAACAATTAAGAAGCGGTCGTAACCTAGCTTCCGTGAAGTTCTCGCGTATAGTTGGAAAGCCTGTATTGTTAAGGCAAACGCGTAGTGCGATATAAAACTGTTTGGAAAATACTAATGTGTTGTAATAATGTAAACACACACACACACACACACACACACACACACACACACACATATATATATGTATTACGTCGGACCAACATATTATGGTCTTCTTTTACATTATGAGTGCGTTGATTTTTTAAATATGTTGCAACATTTAAACGACCACTATATGACTATATGGCTGTTATATGAAAAGCAATATTAATTGAAACAAATTTTTAATTCGTTTAATCAGTGTCTATACATATTTAAGAGATTTTCTCTCATGAATAGATTCATCACCATCTCTGGCAAGATAAGGCCTAGAATTAAAATTTGGAGGATTCTTCTTTTTACATTTATAGGTCAGCTAACAAGAGAAGGGATTTTACAAAATCTCTTCTCTAACGGAAGTTGCGGGTGTGTTGCGGCCAGCAAAGAGGTCGGGGAACGGTTAGTTCTCTATATCTCTTACCACATCATTATTTAACTCGCTATGTCCATATACAATTTGCAAATGCCAATACCATAACATATATGAGTTCGTATAGTAGTATATAGTAACCAAACCGCACTGGGCCCGCGTAGTGACTATGGCCCCATCGTCCTCATACTCGGGGTGGGCCTGTGCCCCCACAGTGGCCACGTGAATTGACTGTTATGATGATGATTATGATAGCATGAGTTTGCCATTAAGCAGTGCTTACGTTAACTGTTGAATGTATGTGGTAAATTATTTAGCACAAATGATGTATTCTGTATCTGTGAAAAGGTATAAAATTCATTACTTGTTTATCAGAGCTATAACTCAGTTAATATTTTCTTTCGCAGTAATTTATTTTTGTTGTTTTTACACAGTTAAAACGATTGTAGGTGTTACTAAGCGATAATAGGATTAATGTGATAAAGTTAATTGTTTTTCTAAGATTCTTTTTTAATGCGATATTGTTGTATGAATGTTAAAATACACAGCGGTTACATTCACTTCGACTACCACTCATAAAAGATATCTACCACCAATAATTAGAAAGTCATTATGAACTACATCATTAAACTTATTTTCTTTTTGTTGCAGGACATATAGAGTATAAACAAGAAAATGTCTGATACAGGTCATGGAAAAATTGAGGGTAAGCTTGTAATTATTTTGTTCTCTTTGTTTGGTATTAAAATGCAGCGTTATTGTACAGATAAATAAAAACGAAATCCAATGTCATTGTTCCGATGACGTTGCCAAAGGAATAAATTAACTGTGGAAAAATTGCGATGTAATTAGACTGCTTTGCTTTACGAATACTTTCGTTAATATTTAAAACGAATAGCTGTTCAAGATAAACGATATTTATATCAACTGGTATGGATAATTGGCGCCAGAATTAAAAGCAAAAAATGTTTACCAAAGTGTTATAGTCAATGACGGGAACTATAATTGATCATCGAAAAGGTTTGTTACAGTGATAAACAATCGTTATTGTTACGTATATTAAGACTTTTTTTATATACTAAATATAATTTTTTTTATAAATTTATGGACATTGTTTTCGTGCATATTGTCGATGTTTGAAACGTTTTGGTACAGAATTCGTAGAAGGACCACGAGGGGAACACGGTATAAATATGGTGAAGAATTAATTAACATATGATATATATAATATGTGGACGTCCAACGGCTGATGATGATGATGATGTAATATATAAAGTAACTTTTGAATTACCGTTGAGAGTTCACGTCGGCGACAATTCTCTTGGCTCCGATCATTCCACTCTTCACGTGCGCGCATCGCGCCAACGCGTGCGCACGCTTTCTTACCGCGACGTTATTTCTGTCGCTCGACAAATCGCGAGATCTGTTGATAAACATTATAGGAAAATCCCAATCTACAAAATAAACACATATTTTTACAGTAATATTCGTTTTCATGGTTGTGTTGATTACGCATTAAAAATAAAAACGTACTACTATATGAAAGATTAAACACCGCAAAAGTAAGATAGGTTTTCTCTTTGTAACAGATAACCCCAAAATCCTCTCGGGGCCCGTGTTGACCAACTCGCCTAATGCAGTGCTGTCGAAGTCTTTGTTAGGAAGGTACAACGATCTCCCACTTCCTGGAGATAAAATCCTCGCTACGTATGTCTGGATCGATGGTACCGGTGAACATATGAGGTGCAAAGACCGCACGCTCAACTTTATCCCGAAACAACCCAAAGGTGAGCAATATAATTAGCCTAACTGTAATACTACTAATTCCCTAAGCAAATATTAAATAGCACATATGAAGAAAAAGACCTCTTGTTGGTAGACGAATAATGGTGTAGGACTGTGCCCAGGAACTGTCTATGTAAATACCACTGCAGCCCCTATTTCTGCCGCTAAACAATAGAGTACAGATAATAATGTTTTCTGCTTATTAGGCCATTGTAGCTAGTGAAATTACTAGTATACCGAGACTCTCTGTTGTATATCACAAGAAGATGAGCACATTGTGCTGTCTACCTTATTATAGGCAGGCGTGTTACTTATCACAAGGTAAACGTTGCGCTGATGTCATAGATCCGTTAAATAAAAAAATTACATTATGTACTTTTCATGAAGGAACAAAATCCATAAAGATCATTGTATGAAATGGTTATTGTGATGCAGCTATATCTGAGGGATTAAGAATATATACTTCCATACATACAAAATTCATCCCATAGCATTAGTGGCAAGGTTAGGAGCATTTGCGCTACCAATGCCAAAGACTTATGCCAAGGCCTTTGATGTATTAACATGAACGTTGACTGCTTGTTAGCAAGTAGAGAGATTTATGAATAGTGTATATAAAATGTTTTCATCGCCCGAAAAGCTTACAAGTCCAAGCGATGCTAAATTAGTAGGCGAATTTAAATTATAATAAACTATTAGTACAAATTTTAGAAATATTAAATCTCTGATCCCTATATGTTGTAATAGTACGTAGTTCAACATATCTGTCATATTAACCATAACAGTAATGGAAACATAAATGAGCGTGACTTTGGCTAAAAACCATGGTTCTTAAGTCTCAATAGATTGATAACAAAGTCCAGTCGTTTAAGATTTACAGTGTATGTTAATCGAAAACAACCTCTAAACTCAAATCAAGTACTAAGGCAACTATAAGTAAGACAAATTATTTAAATTTATTCATAACAACAATTTCTGTCGTTGTGACACTGTCTTTACGGAATTGTAGAAATAATAAGTTTAAGACATGGTAAAAAAGAAAAAGACTTACAAAGCAAGTTGGTCGACAATTTTAATTACCATTAATTATAGTGTAACGCGAACAAAATATGGAAAAGTTTTGTTTATGGCTGTACAATGTAAATATGGGTTATGGGAAGGGACCTTTAAATAACATTGTTGGTACTATGAAACTTGTCAGAGCAATTAAGTTTTAATGCATCCGCATTAACCGTTTCAATTAACGTTTAGCGCGCTAAATGAACGACCGACCTTCGTACCTGGGTACGGAACAATACACGAATAATATGCATTACGCGAACAGCACACTAAAAAGCGGTAAATACATGTATATTCATACTTTATGAGTTTTCAAATTAAACCTACGCCTGAGAAGTTTAAAGAGCATCGATGATTATTAACGTAATATTGTGAAGGATCAGGCGCTTGGCCAATTTTCCAGATACTTGAATTAGTCCAACGAAATGGAAAAAAGAATTTTACAACACTGTCTAACAACAATAAAACACTTTAAGCGTATTCTAAAATATTTTACTACTCTCAACTAGATTAAATAACAAAGTATTCAATACATATAACTATTTATGGGGGTAAAGGTTTCCGCATAAACACTCACGGAATCCAAACAAATCTCTCCTGCTCGTGGTACATCCTGCGAATAAAGAAACGAGTCTCTGGTCCCCACCAACCCGTAACCCGTAACCCGTAACCCGTAACACGCAACCCGCAACCCGCAACCCGCATTACGCTAGCGTGGTGGGAAATGGCTCAAATCCCTTCATATAAATCCCTGCCCGATCGAGGTGAGAATCTTTGGGGAAGCCAAGGTCAGTAGTGGACATCTATCGGCTGACGATGATTTTGACATAAATGTTTAAATTCATACGTATATATTAATGTGTCCGTTTATTTCGATTAATCTCGGAAACAATTCGTCGATTATAGCATGACTTTCATTATCAGCTTGCTTAAATTATAAGTCATAGACAGATAATTATAGACACAAATAATTCTTAAGCTTAAAAATATTTCCATTAAGTTTGATCAATTTTACAGTTAAGTTCGCAAACTATTGTGCCTGCCGTGTCGATTTGTATTACATATATTGTCAAAAATTCGTCACCTTTTCATCATCATTTCAGCATATTGTATCCCGTTGTTTGTTTTATAACTAAAACCTTACTTCACCTTTGTTCGTCATAATAAATTTTAACAAGAGGAAATTGGAAGACAATGAATTGGTAATAAACTGTACTAATATAGACAGGGGAAGGGTAGTATCGTGATGTATCAAGTAATATCGATATGTATGTCCCCGTTGATGTAATGTCCGCGTGGGCGTAAATACACACAGCCTCCAGCCTCTATCAGCTTCAACGTTAACGATATCGGACATTTGTCAAATGCAGGCTATTACAACTGGTGTATTAATGCATTGGAAATACACTTTCCCAATCAATGCTAGGGATGTTGAAAATACGAGTATAGGTAGTATGTTTCCCTAGATGTAATGAATTGGATTGGAAATAAGCGACAGATCGGTGGTGATCCGTCGTCTATGTTAATGTTCTCAAGGTGGTCCGTGTGTCTTAGTATGAATTGAGCGTGAGAACGTCCCTATCACGTTGATACAATCCGATACATGTTAACATAATGGAGTGTACGATAGAAGGCGAAAGAGTTCAATTAGTTTCGATAAACACCGATATGGAAGATTTTAGGCAGTAAGAATCCGTGTCATCTCTTTCTCTGTCACAGCTAATGAATATCCAATGTATGATTTTCTTATGGAAAGAATGAATTTATAACAATGTTTACACATTGCTTTATGACATAAAATCTAAGTTTCGTTACTTCAGTAACTTCATTAGCTCTAGTTACACTTTTATACAAGTTTGTATATATCTATTTATTAACGTCTAATATAGTGGTAATTTAAACACAAACGATTTTTTTATGGTTATAATTAACTTTTCTCGTTACTTTTTACGTTTATTCCTAATCATCTGTCAGCCCTGTCCTACCGTTATCGTGTCGGTTGTATGTGGGTTCAGTTCTAATAGCATCTCTATTCATGAGACTGGTGGCTTTGGAGATAAGGTCTAAGTGGTATGAGTTGTTTGATACGGAATTGCTTTTCATGCGATCTTGTAGAATGCATGCCATGAATATCAGCCCACGAACACTAAAACAGGTTTCTCTATAAATTCTTCATCAAAGTTAGTGATGTAGGACAAAAAATACATCAGTTCATTTGCATTTCATATATAATGTTAAAAAATAATAAAATAATTTGTTGCATTTAGGTATGAGTAGGTTACATGGACTCGTATAGTTTTGCGTAGTTGTTTTTATATGAACTGTTTAGCGCTTATACCTATTTGCGTGTGCACAGATTATTTGTAATACCTTTAGTTACAATTTTATGAATTATTGTAGATTGCCTTACTCTTAACTTAAGTTTAACTCATTGATGAAACATTGCTTGTTGCTAATAATGTTTATATTCATGGCGTTTTCCACTTGTAACGGGTTGTGTTATGTGATAAGAGTTTCATATTATTGCTTGTTTGTTCGCTGACAATATTAAAATGTTAGATACTTGTCGGAGAACGTTTAAGTAGACACTATCATAGCGCCCAATTTTCAGTCAATCGGTAGTAGGCTAATATTATTGACTTTTAATAGCGTCTGGTTTAGTGTAAACATTCGAACTACTCCTAATCAACTACTACTACCTCGCTCTCCAAGTTTTATGGGCAAATTATGTTAAAGTGAATGTTTTCATTACAATTTGTAGACAAACTGACACAGATATTCGAGGCTATGGACGCGCAATGTGAATTGTCCGCCTTCGAGAATCTGAAATGGTCGTATGCTGACCATTACATGCCGCCACACTTTTTCCTGCGGGATACGGTCGACACTCCCATAATCTGTGATGAGAGGCTAAACAGGGATAGTTTCGATGAGAACTTCAAAGGTTTCGCTAATATTGCCCTTTGCAATCGTAGAAGTGTTTTACTGTACAATGTTCAAACTATTATTTTTTTCCGTATCATTAAGTAAAGTATGTTTATTCAAAAATAAAAGTAAAATATATTTCACTGTAGTATAACGCTACTGTTAGTAACTAGATTGTGTCCTCTAAACCTAATTATTCAATAGTGTAGTTAAACTAATGTACTATAGAGTGAATTTATATGCACCAATTTACATCTAGATGAGGAGGGTATATATATTTTTTCTTTATTTGAATGAAGTTTAATTTGTAGTAAGTAAAGAATGTAGTTAAAAGAGATTTGTTTGCTAATAATAATTATTATAATTTATATATAATCAATTAAGGATTTCCTTGTATAGATCTGCCGGTATGGAACTTCGATGGTAGTTCGACGGGACAGGCCGACGGCCATAACTCGGACACTTACCTCGTACCTCGCGCGCTCTACAAAGATCCGTTCCGTCGCGGAAACCATCTTCTTGTGATGTGCGACACCTACAAGTACAATATGGAACCTACAGGTATATAAAAAAGTGATCAACAAGTGGCTGGACCTGTTATAAATCGCGAGAAGTCAACATATTAAATTCTAGAACTGGTGATATACTTTTCGTGGGAGAGGCTTGCGTCCAGTACTATAACTAGAAATAACAGTGTTCCTTCGGAATTATCACGCTTTGATTAAAAATCAGAACAGAATTATTTAAGAATGATAAGAAAAAGTGTACAGCCTGCGAAAATTACGTCACAGGTTCGAATAAATGAATATTTGGAGTATTGAGTACTTGCACCGAGAGAGAGTGCTAACCAACCACATTTTCAACTATTTTACCCCGATTAAACTTCGGCTGGTTCTTTTCGAGTGTAAGCAAACTGCACCATAATCTCTATACAGCATCTATAATTTGAAATTTCAGTTTGAAACTGTAAATTATTGTCTTTGTCTACGTTTTCAAAGTACTGTTACATTATTTTCAGAGAGCAATCATCGAGTAAAATGTCAGGAAGCATATGAGAAGTGTAAAGATGACGAGCCCTGGTTCGGAATCGAGCAAGAGTACATATTGCTCGATTCAGATCTCAGACCGTTCGGTTGGCCCCCAGGCGGTTTCCCACCACCACAAGGACCCTACTATTGCGGTGTAGGAGCCAACAAAGTCTTCGCGAGAGATCTCGTCGAGGCTCATTACAAGTAAGTGCATATGTAATTAAAACTAAACTAGCACAAATTAAATTTATGTACATACATATACATATTAAATAAAACTGTTATTATTATTTGACGACATGAAGCCATATTATAGATTTTTAGTGCTCATGTTTTCAGTGATTATACAATGAAAAAGTTTGTTTTTTATGTACACAATCACGACAATTACGTCAGTGATATTGTGAAATGTAGTGATAAATAATTGACACGTGATTGACCCAAATAAGATATATTTGTATGACGCAAATAACAATTGCCAGAGACCTATTAGTGCTAAGCTATTAAAATAAGATCCTCGACTTGTATGCAATGTTATTTATTTATAACAACACTGTATAACAGGGACAATAAGTAAATACAAATTATGTGAACAGTTAATAAATGTTACCTACTGACCGTAATAATTGTTATTTTACGTTTCCCAAAAACAAGTATAGGGTGGCGCAAAAATAACCTTATAAAAAGTACCTTATTACCTGTGTTATATACATATGTATCGTGAATAGTTTTTTATACTTCTTTTATAGTTTTAAATAATGTAATCCTGCTATTTATCCGACAATAACATAGTCGATAAATTTATCCGCCTGAAAACCTTAAAACTAGCTAAAAAAGACTGAAGCCATATACCTAAGTAGCGTTCTCTGCCAACATTAATCCAGATTGTTTAAATATATAAGAAGTCCGGGAAAGGTATATTTTATTTTTCATACAATTTCTTCAGATGTTGCCTCTACGCCGGCGTGCCGTTATCTGGCACCAACGCGGAAGTAATGCCGTCGCAATGGGAGTTCCAAGTTGGTCCTTCCATCGGTGTTACCGCCGGAGACGATTTATGGATGGCCCGTTATATCCTGCACCGGTTGGCGGAGGAATATGGTGTTATAGTGACGTTCGACCCCAAGCCAGTTCAGGACTGGAACGGATCCGGAGCTCATACCAACTTCTCTACAAAGAAAATGAGAGAGGAGAATGGAATTATGTGAGTATTTTAGTATCATTCGCAAATTTTTAACGTAGACAAAAAATTAAGTTAGAAATGTCATATGAGACAATGTATTTTCATATAATTCTCTTTGTATAGTAGATTATTGATAACATATAGGTTGTTGAAAGAATGAATGAAATAAGATTAACGAAAGAGGTATACAAGGTAAGAATGATTGGAAAAATCGGTGCAGTTCGACCTAGGCGGACATATTTCGATCAAATCGAAGATGTCCTAAAGGAAGGCCGAGTCAAGAGTATTCGCAACCGACGAGTAAGCATGAAGATGCTCGTGAAAGTGGACGAAGCGAGAGAGGTGTGCCAGGATGGTAGCAAGTGGAGAGAGAGGTGGTCTCCGCCTACCCCACTGGGAACGAGCCGTGATATATATATGTATATGTATAGGTTGTGCCAAAGTTTGATTATGTCTAGTCTAGCATTGGTGCTGATGTTACAGTCATGGCTATTGACCATCCTCTGATATTGTTTTGTATATATTTAATCCGTCGGGTTAAGAACGTCGACAGCGTAAGTGCAATCAAAGTTATTTTTAGTTAATTCACAGTATTATTTTGAATATTATTCACAGAACAAACAAGATGATTACGCATTTAGTAAAAGATATAGGAAATATCCATAGATTCATATAATAATTACGTGACATCTCATCATCATAATGGAATATATAATTCGAAATAATGAACTCATAGTTTCGTAGAGGTATAGCTTTCGCCATTCAGCGGGGAGCTGCGAATGGATTTTACAAACTTTCTTCCCCAAAGGGAGTAACGGGGTAGAGGGGGTTTCTAAATTACGGTCACCAAAACAGACGGGGCACAGCTAGTTTGGTAAATAAGGTAATTTGCAAATAAATATATCTCCATTTAAATTTATCTCTTTTCACCTCGTTTTTAAAGAGGACAGGGTTAAGAAAAAGTCTTTTGATAACATTTGCTATGCGTGCTGGCTTGTGAGGTCAGCCGTTTATTGAGGATAAAATCATCCAGTATAACTGGTTTAATCTTGTATTAGTATCATGTTTGTGTAGTTAAGTAAATGCAGTTATTTCTTTATACTTTAAATCCGTCAGAATATCCTCATCCGTCCTTAACCGACTCTTAGTTCCAAGCGCTCTTTTATACAGAGATAAAACAAACATGAGCTATACAGAGGCGTTTGTTATATTTTGTTTTGGTTAAATCGTGTCTTAAGCAAAATATTTACGCTTTTAAATCGACTATGGATTAATTTTAGATCTCGATTTTATATGATGACATGTGCCAAAGGGACTGAAGATGGCGAAGCGTGTTTCTCCAGTATAATTGGGCTCTCTTAGCTAGACAGCTTTAACACAGTAAAGCTGTTGTGTCTGCTGAATTAAATTATTAAATTGGTAGGTAGTCAGGCGGATTAGAAAAAATACAACAATCCAAACTTAATCGCACTTGGCCTCAAAATTGCTACCAATGTAAGCGGATGAACGTCTGGAATACTAAAGTTGGTAATAATTGAAGCGCAATTAAGTTTCCCAATGCTGATGTTATTTATTGGTTATTGCAGTGAGATCGAGAAGGCTATAGACAAGTTGTCGAAGGTCCACATGAAACACATCAAGGTGTACGACCCGCGAGGTGGCAAAGACAACGAACGCCGTCTCACCGGTCTTCACGAAACCGCCAGTATTAATGATTTTAGTGCAGGTATGTATGTATACCATACAATTTGTATTAAAAAATGACAAGTTTTTCGAGATTTTAATCGTTGCTAAAGTCAAAACAACTCGTTTGGCTTATTGATTTAAAGAAAAGTGAATGTCAAGATGACAGCAAGAAAAGCGAAAATGTTTGTATCGCTTCTCAATTATAACAGGTATTCTTGAATCGTGAGGTCGGTTTGCTCTCCAAGGTCTTTCTTTGGGGTTTCTATTAATTGAATCTCAACAAAATTTGTGGCGGTGTTTAGACTATCCATCATAGACACTAACACAATAACTCATAGACACACACAAAAACATCTCAACAATTTTTATTTATTAACCTATGAATTACATCCCGTTAGACTCAATGTATATTTAAGGACCTATCTTACCGTCTCCATTTTGCATGTAAATGAATATTCATAAATTACATATGCAAACTAGATAAATTTAAATTTACCATTTCGATTCGTCCATACATTCATAATTAATGTTTTTTGTTACAACACTATTATCTATACGAATTTTCAGTTTTGTAATTAAATTTGGTATTATTATTTGGTAGTGAATATTTCTTAGTTTATCTTTGACCACAGAAAAAAATCTTTAATAAAATTGTAATCTTTGTTTTGAGAGAAGTAAAATCGATATATACTATAATAAAATTATTTCAACTAGTTGTGCGTGGTTTTATAAAGAAAATATTTAGGAGTTTAAATCTGGAACACAGATTGCAATGACGATGAAGACATTCTTATTTAACTTCTATCCATATAGAATAAGAACATAAGGCAAAGCGATTTTTTGAAATGTATATTGTTACACTTTCCTTTGCATCGTTGTCACTGTTTACTGCTTACTCACATATTACCAAGTTTATATAATGAAAGAAATATAGGTGAAAGAATTAATTAGTTTTCATATATATACACACATATATAATATATGACTGAAGAACACCGGTACAGTTAACGACAGCGATGTTTATTTCAACCGTTACTCATAAAACAGATTTCAAACGGTTGTCATGATGTTATAATAAATGAAATCATGTTTTCAAAAATTAAAGGTGAAAATTTAAATAATGCCCCTTTCTTTATTTATTCCTCTGATAAATTTACTATTATTTAAATTATATGCACATCCTTTATTATAGGTGCAAAGTTGTAAGTGAATATATGAGCTTCCTCAAGTATGAAAAAAACTTTCTGTTTCATTGCTTTTATATGCAAATTAGCCTAATTTAAATGATTAACTTGAGTCTAGCGGGTGAGATTTGTGGTTGGTTGGTAATTTTGTTATATATGTACATACATTGTATATATATATATATATATATATATTTAAATATACATTGTTTCTGCATTTTCCTTTGTAATAAACACATCGTGCATTCCAAGGTGTTGCGAACCGTGGTAGCAGCATTAGGATACCGCGTGCAGTCGCCGAAGAAAAGAAAGGCTATTTAGAGGACAGGAGACCGGCTTCGAACTGCGATCCGTACTCGGTGGTTGACGCCCTCATGCGGACCTGTATACTCAACGAATAACACCCTAGCACCGCACGCCCGCCCCGCTCTACGCTCTACGCTCTACGCCATACGCTCTACGCCCTACGCCCTACGCCTTACGCTCTACGCTCTACGCACAGTTGACACTTTGCAGCTGGTGTTGCCAGACGCCGCGACGTTTCCGTTATTCGTCGCACTGTCAATTTACTTATACATATACATTATACGTGATAGATTTCTACATAAAACTTTTCTATAATCTTTTTATGAAAATGATTAAATAGGTTATTGGAAATAGAAGGAATTTTTCGCGGCTGTGGATAAAATAGTTTATCTATTTTATTATTATTAAAACGTATAGTTAACTCATGTTAATTCGGAGGTTAGGTAGCACACATAAATTTTATTGTAAACACCAGCAACTTTACGTATTCTAATGTAGGAGAGTTTTAACATTCTCTAAATTGTGATATATATACGAAACTACAATTTTACTAAACAATAAATTGAAAATATAGATTTGTTAGAGAGAGAGAGAGAAATCCTCTAGCATTGTCCGCTGTCACTCTGCCAGTCTTCCAAATCGAAAAGGATATACAATAGTAACAGATACCAGACAGAACAATAATTAATACAGATTAAGTCAACAATTAAGTTGAAAATTTAGCTCCATAATTCGATTAAGATATTCCATTTATTGATATAATTAATATTATTTAAATTAATACTTAGTAAGCAATATGAAAAGGTCTATTGTTTAATATTAGCATTAACCCAAATGATTACTTTTAAAAGCACAAAAAAAAACATGGCAATAACATCACAATGGGCGCATTCTACTATGGACCATATAAGATATTAAATAATATATATATATTGTTATGATAGATAAATAATTTTACGAATATTATGTGATATTTAAAAATTTATTGTTATCATTGATGTTATCCCTTCATGTGTAATCGTAGTAATCACATATCGTTAATTCTAAAATATTTAACTATGGGTTAAGTTTAACAACTGTTTAAGACGGTTGACATTTTAAATTGCAGTTATAGTTTAAACGAAATCTTTTAAAATATACGAAAACTGAACAGATGATCATTGCGATACAGACGTCAATGCCTGAATTAAAATTTCCATTTCGTTATCTAAACGAGAACGTAAGTGAACTTGCAAAATGAAAAGCGATTATCGCAAGTAAATAATATAAACAATCATATATTAATAATTAAAATATAAGCACATAAGCACAAATTAATTCAGTTTTAGTTCTTTTTAGATTATATTGTTTTATTTAGCATGTCTTAGATGGGAGGTGATGAATATTAACAGATGTATATGGTATATGTTATTGTGTAATGATATATTATATTATACAAATAAACAATACTATGTTGTATTGAGAGCATGTTTTATTTAAAAATCTTTACACACACCTCTGCATATAGATTACATTGAGAATATTCATTACATTTTGCAAAAGTTGTATTAATTTAATACCAGAAGTAAATACAATACCTGAAGATTCCTTAATGATTATTTACTTATTGTTATTTGTAATAGTAAAGATCTTCATTATTAGGAACCCTCTTGAAACTGAAGCTTGGCGATCAGAAATAATAGAACATAGCAATGTAGTTGAAGTATACTCGTGGTCTGATGAGTCCAATTATCATTACTATAAAACTTAAAGGACGTTGGTAGGTTGGTCAGAGAATTCGGCTTTGTGTCCAGTAGGAATGTCCCGCGACCTACAATACCTAAGAATGATTATTTAGTGTATTAAAATATAAAAATTTCCTCATTAACATCATCCCCAAAAGGGCAGGCATACAAAGATTTTACCCCGTTTAGTTAATAATGATATAATTTTATGATAAAATTGCTATGATAGAAAATGCATGATAGAATTTAACTTAGTCTAATAAATTTGTTGCATTTTCTCAATAACATAGAAAAGTTTAAATTTTAACTAAAATTGTTAGTGGTGGTGGGTTAATAGTGTTGCAGGTTAACCTGATATCATATCTTTACTCTAGTAGGAAAATATCTATACAGTGAAACTCTCCAAATATGTTATATTATTGGATTTTGTATGTGAGTCGCACTCGCACCATTTCCCCTGATGTTTGTCAATGTTTTTATTAAGTCACTAAGTTATCATAATATATAAGATACTTCCACTTGTGTAGAGACTAACGATATCTTTGGAACTATAAGGTCTGGAGGCTAAATTTGGTAGAATTATTCCTTTTGCCTAACATTAGTTAGCTTTGACCGGTTTTTCGAAATGTTACGCTCAAAAAGGTTTGCTTAGGTGTTAATAACGGGAACGTAAAATTTTGAGTCTACATTTCAAACCCAATTCTGTATTACGGTCAGCAAATAGGACGGGGAACAGTTAGTTCAAATATGAAGTGTCAATATCAAATAGGTAATACTTTACTTATAAAATACCATACGTACATTGTTCTTAAGAGCTAACGTAATATGTAAAGAACCACTTCTATGTTTTATTAATTTATTTTTGATAATAATATAATAATTACTTTTAATTAATTTCTAATTAAATAACTACTAGGCATTCAACAATTAAGTAGAATCACTTATGTAAAGTTGTTGTTGTTTATAAATTATTTAATTTTATAAACATGTAGTTATGTTTACATTTAAAGGTGTTGCCAGTCGCAAAAGCAGCATCAGAATACCGCGGGCCGTCGCTGAAGAAAAGAAGGGTTACCTTGAGGACCGGCGCCCGGCTTCGAACTGCGACCCCTACGCCGTCCTGAATTCACTTATGCGTACATGCATACTAAACGAGTAAAGAGTCACTAGGGCAGATTGCAATAATTGTCGGCAGAAATATTTCATTAAATTGTTTTAGTCATTTTATAGTACATGAAATGACATACGTTTCGAATAGCAGAAATTTGTCATGGGCTGTGGTTAAAAATAAGCAGTCATCAATTAGCGTTATTTGTTATTATAAAATGGAGGGAGGGTTAAGCTTGTTTTTGTAAATTTATGTTCTAATCTCCACAAAGCAATGATTACCTTTAAATACACAATAATATAGAAAATTCTCATAAAAATTAATACCTGATGTATGATGTACAAATTCACTAGTCTTCCAAATCAGAAAATATTCTAGATAGACCAAGTCGAATAGTATTATATTTAAGCCCATCGCTGTAGTGTGTAGTTAGTCACAATATAGAAACATTTAAAAATTATTTATATTAAATTTTATAATTATTTTACATACCAATTTGTAAATTAGGTAAATGTTTTAAATAGTATACTACATTAAATTTGTTATATACTATGTATGTTACATCAAATATTTCAGAACAATATTTTTGCACCTGTAAAAATTAATGTTAAGGCCTGACGGCACGCCTACTTTGTTGTAATGGAATGGACCACATAACCTAAAATATTGTTTTATTAAATAAAACAATATTTTATATCAAATAAATGTGATAATTAGTAAAAACCTTTAAAGAATATTACAAAATGAAAAGAACATGTTTTTCTCATAAATATATATATCGTTAACCATTAATTATATGTTATAATTTCTAATTGTTGTTAACGTATACTTTACAGAGATATGATTTTTATATGTTATTGTTGTGTAATTAAAAATTTATGTTCTAATGCAATGAGTTTCTTTTTCGGTAAGGCGAAGGCCTTTTTTTCATGAAACGAAGCGGCGAGACGAGCAGGACGCGTTTTCCTGATAGTAAGTGACAAGCCTGCCTATAACGTGGCGCTTGTTAGGATGACATACACTGCATCATATTGTATTCATCACATTGAGTCGTAAGATATTTAGCTCTGGCAACAGGGATCTCCCACCAGTGAAGTAAAGCAGCTCAGCTTTATGAAGTGTGCTTCAGAAATCTGTAATGAAAACTCATTTTTTTATTTTCAAAAATAAAAAAATTTTCACCTACTTAGTAGCAGTAAGATAAATAAGGTTTTGTATAACAGCTACATATTTTTTTCACTAACATAACTTACACAGAAAGGCTTAAATTATATATTTTTAGTCTTCAGTGATTTAATTATTCTAGTATTAGGGTTATTTTTAAATAAAATTATTGTTATTTCATTAATTATAATTTTTTTACATATTTATAATTTTTTTCCGGTTAGCTAGCTGTTCTGATGAAATAAAAAAACTTGATACAAAAAGTCCTCACATGACAAGCAGTAAATTGCTATATATACATATAGTAGTGGAGAAA
Source organism: Ornithoptera alexandrae (assembly GCA_029030555.1). Lineage (NCBI taxonomy): Eukaryota > Metazoa > Arthropoda > Insecta > Lepidoptera > Papilionidae > Ornithoptera > Ornithoptera alexandrae. Next base: position 15,416 of record JARDVY010000297.1, on the reverse strand, counting down.
AGCTTTATTTACATGTAAGATATGTAAATTACTTTTGGAAAATGTTTTAAAATTAGTTACCTATAATGAAATTCTGACGTTTTATGATAAATTAATAAAATTGTGATCTTTGAGTCTTGTGTTTATTGCCATCTGTGAATAAAGATTGAGATTAAGTTCTTTAATTTAGTAATATTCAAAAGCTTTTAATATTATCTTGAAAAGATGGCAATAGCAGTTTTATTTAAAATATCATTTATTCAGTTCTCAATTGCGTTATTTTATATTTTGATAATGATTTAGTTTACCATTTCGGCATAGGAAATTACCTAGATGAACAAAATGTTAATTAAATCTACATTGTTACATTATCCAGGATATATAAAAAATTTACGAACGAAAGATTGGATAAGAATTTGGGTACACGGCGAATAATTTCTTTAAACATTTATTTGCTTAGTCTGGCGCATTTATTCCATTTTACAGACAGCTACTGCATTTTTCCTACTACATTTCGTAAAATTTTATTTCACAATTGCTAAGTAACAATGTCAGGTTGCTCTTATTCTGTGCAATTAGATTATGAGAATACTGAATGTATTTATAACTATAAAATACTTTTTTATTGTGTTAAAGGGAAAAGAGGGGTGAAGGGGTCTCGCACAATAATTATTGGGACCAAAGCCAACCTTAGCTGCTCGTGGTGCACTCTGCTAATCAACAAACGAGGCTCTGGCTCCTGTCAACCAGCATTGGGCCAGTGTGGTGGGAAATGGGCTAAATCCCTCCATATGAACCCCTACATACGACAACCTCTAGTGCCCAGCGGTATCAGAGGCCTTACTGACTGTATGTGGAGATCTTTGAGGTAGGCCTATGTTCAGCAGTGGACGTCTACCGACTGATGATGATGATGACTGTATTAAAAATACTACAATTTTATCGAACTTTAACATTTAGTTAAATTCGAACAAATAAAATGACAAATATGAAATCTTTTTTCGCTTTTTTTAATGTTATTCTTTTTTTGTGTTGTACTGCAGTTGTCATCAAATGAAAGAAATCATAATAGAATTGAAAATTATTACCTATTTCCGTTTTAAGCTTGAGGCTATTTTGATTTATGTTATTATTTATATGATCTGCCATCCTAGTTTAAAGTTTGTGTTACGTACTTTAAGGAGATTTTACGCAAAAAATTTTTTAAATATGGTTTAGTACTCGTCAATCTTACGAAACGACGTTTAATTCTACAAGTGAACGTCAAAAATTTTGACATTAGCGATGAAGATAAACAAGTTTTTTTTTATAATTAGTTTTAGTATTCATTATTATATAAACTTCAACAAATAACACTACTGTATTAAAAAAATCTTTAAGATTTATTGGAAAACAAATAATTTTTTATATAATATAATTGGAAATAATTGTCGGTACGTGGCATTGTAATAAAAAAAAAAGAATTTAAAAAACTTTTTAACAGATGAACAACAGCTAAATATTATTTTACGACTCAAAATAATCAATAACATTTTATTTTAATTTAAATGACTTACCATAGGATACAAACGAAATAAATGAGTAATATGTGTTTAGTCCTGAATCACGCTATCGAAGTTTTGATGTGACCACAGGTATATACGGTGCCTTTTGCACCGTCTGTTGGGAGTCCGGGTCTACAGGGTAAAAGTGTTAGCGATTGCTTTGGATACAGAGCTGCTACTTAATTATCGGCATTAAAATAAGACCCATTACGGACCTAACCGGGATCCCGAAGTTGATATCCAGCGCGCGACTTCACTTTGGGCCCCGATAACCGTCCTAATGTACCTGTAGACACTTCGACTCCTTTTTGAATCTTTAATAAAATTTTTAAATGTATTTATGTAATTTTAACCACCTTTACAAGTAGAGTGTTGTTAAAATTTTAACATTTTTTTTTCAGTATTTCGGTATGACTGTCGCTGTGGGAGGAAATATTAATAATAAGATGTCAGTGATATCTTTGCTATTATTTATTCTTATCATTTTCAGTGAAAAACCAACAGATACAATGTGACGCATTTCCTGACAAACGGAGTACAGTAACATTAATAGCAATATTTAAAAGTGACAAAATTGAAATAACAATATAACCACATATTTTTAAAATTCCTTTTAATTTATTCAGTAAAACTCTATACATAATTGTATCAACAGTAGTAGTTGACTCGAATTTTTGTCTCTACTTTCGCATTACTTTCCACAATACTAATATATTCCTACATCGGTGCTTTTATTTTATATTGAAACATCATTGTTGCGCTAAACTATAGTTCAGTGTGTGTCTACTGCTTACATCTTTCAGGCCTGTTTTTTTACTATTATATTTAATAAAGAGCATAAAGAGATCGTCGTATATCGAGTGTAAAACTTATTTTGCTCGATCGGAGAATATTAAAAAGATCTCAACAAAAGTTTATTTATTGCCTTTCACGATACCCAATCTTGAACTTTCCTTATCTGAAAAACTTGAAAATACTTTGAAAGTTATCAGCAGGCAATTATTCTTAAATTATTTTTATTTTAAATTGGTCGGATAAAGAGGGACATAAAATTCTACGTTATTCTTTCTTGAATAATAAATTTTAAGTGATTATGTATCCATGTACCCACATACCCACTTATTCATATTGATTTGTAACGTGTAGTTGTATTTCTTGTACATCGAGAGCTTAAGTTAGTTTAGTTTTTTATTATGACTAATCTCTATAATAATTTCATTTAGAAACAGATGGTTTGCTTTAATCTTATAAAATTTGTTAATTTATAAGATTATTCATAGAAAACACTAAATATTGTTTGCATCGAGACATGTGATTGATTTTATAACTAGGTTGAGAATAAAAGGTGTTGTTAAAATTATAGAACGTAATCTTTTATGAGTTGCATGTGAAAATAAAATTTTAACACCTGCTAATACAGTAAGTGCAGTGTGTTTTAGTTCTATATTCTTAGGTGATATTGATGATAATATAGGGTGTCCCGTGGCAGATTTACGATTTGAATTTCGAATATTTTTCTAATGGTTGCGCGGGGGACCGGAAGGGGTTACAGTTTGGCGCGGCATTTGTGCGGATTGGTCAGTCACGATGTCGCAGTGGACTGGTGCTCTTTCTGTCAATGGAATAATTGGACCGATTTTTTTGAAAATTTTCGTGGAGCAACCGTAACTGTTGATGGTGATGTCTGTCGCCTCATTTTTATACCGAAACTAAGAGAACATTCATCGAACAGCTCTCACACGTGGTTTCAACAAGATGGCGCCACGCCTCACACAGCAAGAGCCACCATGAGCCTCCTTCGTGAGATACACTTGGAATACTCTCGAAAGATTCCGCGAGTGTATACGTCGCGATGGAAAACATTTGGACGGAGTGATCTTCAAAAAATAAAATCCGCATGTCTCGTCTTTCTTTTCATGACAAATATATGTATATTTTAAAATTAAAACATTCTTTAATTTAATTAAGAAATCCGAAATCTGTCACGGGACACCCTATACGATACGAAATCTAAAAAACCGACAGCGTCCAAATTTATGTCAATCGATAAAATGGTTAAGGTCATTGATATTAATATGGTGTTGAGGTCAAACTTTATTTATAGATACATAAAATAAATACAACGATATCAATAGCCGCATAATTAAAGAGTTATGGCATCCGTTTGATGTATTACACGCGATCAACATTATATCTCAAAGTTTATTTTCGTTTTTATTGAAGCATTGATATATCACACTTGCTTTATTATAATCTAGTCACTAACCAATTAATAATCCTAACTAGTAATTGTGATGCATTGGGAGCTTAGTTTATGTGTTAGTGCTGTTAGTCTAACTACGCGTTGTACGAGGTCTGGATTAAATTTCCATGAAGCTAAAGCTGCTACTGATGAGAAACGTCTTGAGAAGATGTAACATCCGCAACTCTACACACTAAATTATTCTCTCATCGTCGAAGGAAGCCTCGAGTCTCAACAACGTATACATATTCTACGAACCTCAAGTTTAGTAATATACACGTTAGACCCATATTATCATTAGACCTTTATATGGTACAAATAAACTCATAGAAAAATTTAAAAGTTTGTTTAAAACAAAATATGTCGGACATTTAAGATGAATAAGTTCATTGATTTGCTATTTACTAATCAAGTTGCAGAGTAACGAAACTTAATTTTTACCGCGACAAGCACAATGTGGTACAGCATATATTATTCTTACGGCTAATAAAGGTCACATTGTTATGAATGGTTTGGATGGAGGGGATTCATGATGGGATCATGCATTTGATGAGATGATATATCGCTACACCTAGTGAACGTCCTGCTCTTGTTATGTATATATGGAATAAAAAAGAATCAGTTTTCAAGCTATCCTTGTCAACCATCACAAAAAATAGGACAATCATCAACATTCATGTGCATTTTATGTTAATAAGCATATATTAAAATGTAACTAAATCTACTTCTACTAGATTAACTAAATCAAATTTCTGTTCTTGTTTTGTGAGTTTTAATTTTTTTACAGTGACACCCTAACCGTTTTTTTTAAATAACAGTAGATTACGTCATGACATGCTTTCAGCTATATACGCAAGATAACTATAAGGGGAAAAACATTTTTGGCTTTCGTCTAAATTTTGTGTTTCGCCGAAAACCTGTGAACAATTTGGATCCGATCAATTTACCTGACGATGAATTAAAATCACTCTAAGTTCACGGGAGCGTTGCGTGGGAGAAATTATTTTTATCACAGCAAGGGGAAGTTTTATGAGATTCGCGATTCTTCAGCAGAAGTTCGAGACATTAATACAACTTTTTGACCATAAAGCGAGTTAATATTATACTATAAATACGTAATAAGTACTGGAAAGGAAATAGAACTTGAACGGGAAACAGGTGAGGTGATGTCAATTGACGTGCTGAAAGTTCTAATATAGACCAATATAATTTAAATGGAAGAGGATTATTTTGTTGTCTTTTATTTTATTCAACTAAGTGATACGGTGGGCACGAAGATGAATTATAGGTAGATGTCTGACCTGCCTAGAAAAATGTTGCGCTATTATGCCGTCCAAACAGGAACACAGCAACTCCGCTATGAAGGACGCTAGAGTAATTAAACCGTTTGTTGGGTAGAAATAGACGTTTTGGTGATAATTATCTAGACGGTCCACCATAGTAAGTATCATCGCCGTAATCATTTGTTATTCTTGATTCAGTTAAAGCTATTTCACGAACGTTTCGATCCAGCTTATTAACTTGTCACCCACTGTGTTCTTGCTAATACTTCCTCTCAAATCAAAGATCTTCTTTTCCTATTCGCCGTACGATATGCCTCTTAAATATTAGTAGTAACATAGGCGTTTTTAATTTATTGAACTTTATCAATCAAACCTCAAAAATACTTCGTGTTACTTCTAAAGTTTATACGGAGAGAATAGATTTAATAAATATAGCATATAGAGATGTATCCTGATTATTATCTGCTTATTTTCAGTCCAATATACGTTAAGAGTAAGTCTTTGTCAATTTACACTTGAATAAGTGCACTCATCCTCACATAAAATAATCGACTTTTCATTAGTACATTAAGCTTTTATAAAACCTCCTTAGGTTACAGGTTCGCATAGCATGTTGCAGAAATAAACGGTGAAATTAATTTCAGAACAACGTATAGTATATCTCTTTAAATATACTCTTCCTCAGTACATTCGACGCCAGATCAGGTTGAAAAACGTTGCCTTGAGACTGATAGGTACCGCACCGAGGTGAATAGAGTTAATGCGCGCCGCCTTCGGAGGGCTGTCAAAGAGTGCGTCAGAGAACACAGAACCGACAGATGGGATTCACTACTCGGCGACATCGAGCCTTCTAAGGACGCTTTCTGTTGTCTAGCTCGGGGGTTCAAGATAGAGAACCTTGGACTCATACCACCCTTTGTCAGAGACATCGACGCGCTGTCGTTAGCCTTCGAGGACGATAAAAAGACCGAGTGCTTAGCCGACAGTTTGGAGAACCAGTGCACACCGTCATCTTCTCCAGCCGACCCTACTCACCTAAAACTTGTGGAGAAAAAGATCGTGCACAGATCCTCCATCTATCCGGCAGGTCCTCCCCTAACTCCGATCTCAGCAGACGAGGTTGTAGTTACCATCAGAGGACTAAAATCCAAGTCCGCCCCGGGACTTGATGGTATCTCGAACAGAGTACTCAAGTCCCTCCCCGCTCATATGATCTGTTTGCTCGCGACCATCTTCAACGTGCTCTTTTCCAGCTGCTCCTTTCCGGACGCCTGGAAAGAGGTCGAAGTTGTGGGAATTCCTAAGCCGAAGAAGCCTAGGAACATTCCCTCCAACTACAGACCGATAAGCTTCCTCTGTAACATGAGAAAGGTTTGTGAGCGTCTAGTCCTTACGCTTCTCTCCATCTTCGTGTCGGAGAAAAAACTTCTCCCCGACTAACAGTTCGGATTCAGAAGAGATCACTTATGCGTTCACTAAGTACACAGATTGGTAGAATATGTCCTCAAAGGTATCACGCGCAGAAGGCCTCATGACACCGTAGCCCTCTTCTTTGATGTAGCCAAGGTATTCGATAAAGTCTAGCACGATGGCTTGATCTACAAGTTGTACGCAGTTAAGGTGTCGGACAGGCTCATCACCATCATCAGAGCCTTTTTGTGGAACCGCACCTTTCGCTACCGAGCGGGAAACGCTCATTCCACTTCCCGTCGCGTCGGAGCGGGTGTTCCGCAGGGGTTCTGCTTGTCCCCTCTCTTTTTCTTGCTGTATACCAGCAACATCCCTAGAGACCTCAGGGTAACCCTGGCTCTATTCGCAGACGACACTGCGCTCTACCTTTCGGGCCCGATCTTGCCGCGGTTGACAAATCGGTTCCAGTCCGCAACCAAGCACCTAGGCGATTGGTTGAGGAAGTGGAGAATCGATGTGAACCCGGACAAAAGCGAAGTCCTACATTTCTCAAGAAAAAGGAAACCGTGGATCCCCAGTCGCGCTTTGCGCGCCACTCCCAAGCCAATATATATCTTCGACCGTCCTGTCCCTTGGAGAGACTAGGTCAAATACCTGGGGGTTAACCTAGACCGAAAGCTAAATTTTAAAGGCTACATTCGCAGAGTGAGGAGCAAGGCTGCCTTTGTAATGGGCATACTTCATCCCTTGCTCTGCAAATCTAGCAAGCTAGCCTTAAAACACAAGGTGCATTTGTACAAGGCCTGCATAAGACCTATTATGACTTATGCGTGCGTTGGATTTGCGCACTCTTTCTCTAACACCCTCAAACTAATCCAGGTCGTCCAACAGGTCATACAAAACCACTTCACCCGCAATGCCACGGGTGCGGAATGGTATCAACGAAACATCGAGCTGCACAGCGACCATAAACTTCCTTCGGTAGCACAATTGATACAAAATTGTGCTATATATCACTTTGCCAAGGCCACACACAACTTGAACCCACTAATAGAACAAACAGTGGACTCCGTCGCTATCCCCGATGCCACCAGTAAGAATCGACGTCCTCGGAATGTGCTTCCGATCCATATCGATTCTGAGGGTCGGCCCGACAGACACGACACACCCTCAAACGACACCAACACGCACAACACGACATCCAAGCGTAAAGACACCAATCACAGACTCACTATATTTCGGACGCGCCGCTCCGCCGCTGGTTGAGGCGCCCGTCAGGGTCGCACACCGCGCACACTAGTCACACCCGGCTGTCTGAGTGGTCCTCGCCGCCCTCGTCTCTTGATACAGGCGAAGGTGATCGGAGGATGGGCCCGAGCCCGCATCCAATATTTTCTCACCTCTCTCTTCATCCTTTTATATACTGCTTTATGTACATAAGTATGTATTTTTTTCTATGTTTTCATGTTTTGTGTTTAGTTTTTGTACTTTGAGTTCATTTTAAGTTTTGGTTTAATTTCAAATTCATTTAATCTTACTTTTAGTTTCTTTTTATTATTATTTTAGCTCGCGGATACCAGATCCGCGAGTCCTGAGTCCCATGAAGCCGCAATGGTTGTCAATAAAACTGCGGCGCAAACTACCATAAATTGTTAGTGATCGATTAGGTATGATCACTACAGCTCTTATTTCTGGCGAAACAGTAATTTGTAAACGTTACTATGTTTTAGTTTGAAGGACAATATTGTTTGTGAAATGCAGCCACTTATTTATACTTATACCTCAGTAGGTACCCCCCAACGGGTTCTCGCCTTGTCGTGGCGGAGTGGCTAAGTAACCGTGGACCGACATACGGTGAAGCGAAGTGCGATACGCCTGCCCATAACAACATCAGATGATATACACAGGACCATATTGTGCTCGTCGTCTTGGAGACATAAGATGTAAATTTTTCTCACCCTAGTAATTACACTAGCAACAGCGCCCTTCAAAGCCGGCAAAAGAGACTCAACACCAGTATAATTTTGTCCCAAGGCGACGAGTACACAGTACCACTGTGTATATCATCCTAATCACCGCCATGTTCTTATGGACAGGCGTATTACTTATCGATTCGTCGAATAAAAAAAATATGAAAAAGCTTCGATAAACTTACTGATACACGTTCACATGGAGGTTTGTTGATGTCGCTTGTCCTCATTAGTTGTTGTTCTTGGAACATATCATTTTCATTATGATGTTTTTCTTCGAAGTTCGGAATCCGTAAATCCTCTCGTATAGCGTTCCTTATATCTCAAACATACGTATTTCTCGTCGACTATTGTAACAAATTAAAGCAAATAAAGTCATTTAAGTATACGCTGGTTATTAACATTAGGTGTGCTTCTTGAACCGGTTTTGCAGAAAACTGAGTAACTAACGTAGTACATACTTTATGTAAATAATTCGAGAAATTAATAAATTGTTATTGTCCAATCGTTCTAGATAACAGGTTGCTAATATTACTGCTCTAATTTCTGAATCAGGGAACAAATCTTAAAGGTTAATCATCGTACTCTTTTTAGTGAAAGTTTTTGTTTTAAGAACAAAGTTACGAACAGATGTTCGTTATATCGCTTGAGGTTATAAAATATAACGCTTATCAGCGTTGTTTATAACTTTCTTGGCTTAAAAACCTGATTTGAACTTGAAATTATTATATAAAAAGTCATATATCAATGTTTTAATGCTAATACTTTTGTACTCCAAGTATGTGAAAGATGAAACAGTACGAACAAGATTGAGAACTATCAACCAGTCAGATTGATTAACGGTAGATTAAAATGGATTGGATGGAAGTTTCTCTCTACACTTGTTGCAATAGACAAATACTACTTGCTTTGTGTACATTTGAGATTTCAATATATCAACGTCGAAAGTGTCGTATTTACTTAAAAATATCTAAATATATGATGATTGATAATAAAAATCGTTCGAGAAAAAACTCTATTGTTGAAACAGTCTAGGTGGGTGTTAACTCACGTAACGGCTTTCTTCACAGCCGAATAATATTGTGCCGAACATTAGTGTGCTCCAGTTTGAAGGGAGCGTTTACTAGTAACAGTAATGATAAAAAACTTACGTTGTCGCATAATGTTGTTTTTATTAAACGAGCTGAACTCAATTCGCATACTCGACATCTCAATTGAGCTGATATTGCGACTAATGTCACTAGCGTTCCGGACATTTAAGCTGATCGGTAAGTAGCAGCGTAGAAATGTCTAGGCAACCGTGTAAACAGTAAGTTATTTTTATTTCAATTCTATTTGTGGCATAATATCAAGAAAAAATAAGTCAATAAGATATTCTTCTATTCTTAGTTTCTAATTAAATATGTGCATGTACCACCCACTAAAATGATGTAGTTATTTCTTTGTAGCCGGAGACCTTATAGGTACCACATTAGCTCCCATTTGTGCCGCTAAACAGTAGTGTATAATTTCTATTGTGTTCCGGCATGAGGAGTCTTGTAGCTAATGAACTTATAGAGGCAATGTAACTTAATACCTTAGGGTGATGAACGCTTCGTTGTTATGGGTATGCGTATCACTTACCATTTGGTGAACGTTTCGCTCGTCTCACCACTTTGGAAAACTGAATACGATATTCCATATTAATAAAGATCGAGAGAGAGACTATAAATATGCCCACATAAGCAGCAAACAAACAAAATTTTTATGTATATTTTCATGTATACAGTACATGTAAAAGGAAAGCAAAAAATTTATTAGATTATTATATTATATACACAATCTAGGTGTACAGAAAACATAGAAAGTATTGTAGGGAGCCAGTGGACTCAAAAAGCCAAAGATTATGATTTGTGGAAGACTTTACAAGAAATCTATGTCCAGCAATGGTGTTTTTTTTTAATATAATAAATTACATTCGATGTCAATATCTTTAGTGATATAGCCGTAGAATCGTACTCGTAAAGAATACTAAGATTCTCTAAAGTTAATGCCGGAATGCTGTTTTTACATTGATCTTCAAACGATAGTCCACTGCTAGACATGGCCTTCCTTTAAAAATCTCCAAAGCGCGTTCCTCGCATTCAGCGACTTTCCGAGACCTTTGCCAAATCGTAGGTCTACCTTGTGGTAAGTCTCTCAGAATTAAGTCGATTACCTTATTTCTCCCGCTAATGTCCTCATTTTTGATTCGATCGCACAGAGAAACTTCGACCTTAGCCCTCTGCATTGCCATTTTTAAAGTTTCAGCTTTTTTATAACGCCTATAGTGAGGTACATTACGTGTGATATGGTTACATTGGTATATAGGATAACAAGTCTTATTGTCCTTGTACTATATCTGTAATAGTTTATCTTTATTTAAAAACAATAATCATCTTCATGTTGAAATAACCTTCTTTAAAAATCTAGCTTAGAAGTATCAAAAATATTTTCTTCCGTGGCGCTTAGAATTTATTATTGTAAAGCGGCTACAGATTAGAAAGGCTTAGGAAACTGAAACGATAGATTCTAAAGTCCAAGAAAATGCACGATTTTTAATATAAATATTACATTTTGCCTAATACGATTATTTGTTTTTTGTTTTTTTCTTTTAATTTATAATTCGAAATCGAAATTAAAACGGAGCGTATATCGTTTAATCTAGGTATCCTTGGTCACATAAACAAATTTTCATATCAATCAGTATTCTCAAGAACTAAACTTTTTTTTATTAAAATTCTCTCTTCGTAACTTTTCTATCATAATAATCAACAATATAGAAGTGTTTTTTTAACAATCATAGAATTATACTGTGAAACAATGTGAAAGTAAATAGTTCTAATTACAAGTGATATAGACGTGGAGCTGTTTCCGCTGTTTAATCTTCAATCATGAAAACATGCAGAGGCGATAGCTATCGGAATCCAAAGGGTATAGTTTGAGGGTACATTTGTTTTATATAAAACGTATATATCCCATGAAATGAGGCTCCATAAAATAAGATGGGCTTGTGATTTATCGATAATGACCTAAAACATTATGTATTAGTTTGAATTATTCTGTTTAGAAAACTCTAAACAAATTAAAAATGCCCTCTACGTTGTCAGTTTAACTGCCTTCATGGCGTAGCGGTTAATCGTTGGAGTTGGCCTAGTAACAATAGTTGTATATCAGAGTCTAATGAGGTCAGACTAGCTAACGTTCTCATTATCAATATGCGTTCCTAATACTGATAAGAAGGTTTCTGTATCCTTTCACTATCTAGGTACCACTGCAGCTCCTATTTTTATCGCCAAACAAAAGGTAATCCGGTGTGACTTAATATCTTATGTCGCTTTGCGACGGCCTCCATGTGGTATACTGCTTATTTTCTTAACTGGTGCCACATTGTAATTGGCATGCGTATCTCTTACCATAACATCGTCGAAAAGAAAAATAGTCTGGCTGTGTTTCTCCAGTTCACTTTAGCCAAAGTAGATAGGGGACATTTTGCTGGAGTTGGTTTATCACCTTAACACTTATTTCGAATGTATGCTGTCGATTTAATAACGACTAAAATTTTTAAAAATTATTTATCAAAACCATAAATGTACAAACTCTCAATAATTATGTTATGTTTTAGTAAAATAAAACTCAAGGTTTATGATAATACGAATGTTTTATATAATAAAATTTAACGGAGCTTGTGATACAGTAACGTGTGTTCAGTTTGTCCGATAGTCGTTGAATGACTGTCTGAAATAATAATTTCGATAGACGCACATGCGCATTAAATCTTGACATTTTACCTTGACACTAAAATGAATCCCTTTCTGCTAGATCGACCTACTTTAAAATTTGCTGACGTTTGTACATAAAAAAGGTATATCTATTGGTACGCACGTAACTGGGTAAAGCTAACCGGAACATATTTTTTTACTGATTTCCTTTAAAGCATCGAGCTCATACAGTTTTTCACGTCGTAAGTTTTGGTTAAAAGCGTAGTGCATTAGGCGATTAGGCACGGCTATGCCTAATTGGGGTAATACTTTGTTTGACATCGTCAAGAACATGTCTTCAATTATTATCAATGCCTCGTTGTACATTTTTTCTGTGTTTTGTACATGTAACATGTATATTAATTGTTCTAGTGCGCATTTAATGCAAGATATCGTCACACATATCATCATTGTTTTTCACCAATTTATCAATTGGTTTTGACGGGAAGCATATCGACTCGGCAAATATGAATGTTCGGTTTTGAAGAAATTACAGCAGCATTTAAGGTTTGATGCCAATGGGAATCATGCTATAACAGTTGCAAACTCTGACAAGTTTTGTCTATTGGAGCCACATAAATCGCCATTTGCAGTTCGTAAACGTTGGAATAAATTCGACCAATGCCTGGAACTAGATTTTCTCGCTTTCGTCGATGAAATTTTTATGAGGATAATCACGTTTTTTTTTGCCCCAGTTATTTGGCGGACAGCCAATCTTGCTGCTATGGATTGTGCAGCATCTTTAGATCTTTGTTTTGGGACAAGTTAGAGTCTGTTTTTTTGTATTTTAAATTATAGTTGTATGTAATGTCCGTGACTAACGTTTACTAGACGTGAGTGATCCCTGTTGCGCCACCGTGGAGCCGTTGGCTGCTGCAGCATCTTTAAAGTTATTGCGAAGTTCAAAAATTTGAGTCGCAACGTGTCATCGGCCACAATCTTCGAAATCCTGTCGGCTTTTATTGTGCGGTCTATGACGTGTTCGCACTCGATGCGCTGGCAGGTGTAGCAGTGACATTCCACGACTAGATGCTCCACTGTTTCGAGCAACTCGCCATCGCACATACAAATGGGGTCACTGGTCAGTCCTAAGCGGTGGAGGCAGACATTGATACCGCTGTGCCCCTTCAGCATCTGGGATCTAAGGTTGTGATGGCTGCTGTCTTTGAGGATTCCGGTGAGCTACGGCTTCAAAGAAGGTTTTTTGTTGTTTTTGTTGGTTGAAAAACGCGCCCTCCATATCTAACGAGACCATGACCACCATTATTTTTGCCTGCCTGGCTTCTCTAACGATGGTCGTAGCTTCATACAGCGCGTCCTCGGTTCTTCTTTGTGGTGTAAAGCTATATTGTCTGGGGTTTAACCCACTCCTGGACCGCAACGATCAGCTTATTCTGGTGGTCAATATATTGTCTAGTGTTTTTCCCAGAACTGGGTGCAGGCCGATTGGTTTATATGATCTTGGCGCGGAGTAGTCCGAATTCCCTGTCTTTGGGATGTCTTTTATAACCGCCTTTTTCAGACCGCCGGAAAATGTTCGATTCTGAGACGACTGTTGAAAAGCTAGGTAATTATAGTCTAACTTGTCACTATAGGCCACATTTACCACGTTTTAGGTTTTTATTTTTTTTTATTTTACCCGGCGAGCACGTTTTTTCAGTATCATTGAATTCAGAGTTCGCAGATAGATGAACTTTTATTAACTTTACTTTTGCATGTATTATTATAATCCTTCAAACATCTCCTCAGGGTTAACTCCTACTCTAATGTAAAGGCAATATTAAAAATATATTCGACACCTGCAAAAATTTATGCTGCAATTTTTTTTCCCTTTTAGTTTGCTAATTTTTAACTCTTATGAGCTTTTATCTTAGTTTTGGTTTTAAAATGTTCTTTTTCTTCTGTACTATGTTCTAGCTAGTTTTCATTAACAGTTTTTCTGAAATCCCTGGTTTTTCAACGGGTAAACAGATCCTCTCTTGAGAGGTGTCGTTGAGGTCGTCTTCTTGTCCTCTCCCCAGTGGTAATATCGGATGAACCGATATCTGCGCAGGTGGCTGGCTAACACTTGCTTTTTTGGGGTGATCCCTGAAAACTCGAACTCCTGACCATAAGAATATGAATTATTCTGCGAGGGACGAGATCACATTAACAAACCTCACGCCGAACTGAAAATTATTATGTCCTCGGCCACTTTCCCTCGACTTTCGCTCTGAAGTTACACGCACTATTTTTTTGCAGTTAACTCAAGAATCACTGGTTCGATTTTGATTTTTGAACGAGTACTGACTCTCTTGAGATCAATGCACAACTTTTTGTATACAGTACGACATTTTTTCACGTATTTGGCCAATTCGGCGAGTTTTCGAGCGCGGAGCGAACAAAAAGCGATCTGATCGAGACGACTAAGGAGGCATGAAATATATCGAGTGATAATAACTAAAAATAGCACGTCACCAAAAAATGTAATTACACGTAACACGTAGCAGGAAGGTAGGTAGGTAGGTAGTTAGGTTTTTTTTTTTTTTTATTATCGTGTGTAACAAAATGCTAATGGAACGCACACCCCGTACCAATACTGGGCCGGTAGTGGGGTAGTGTCGGACTCCAACCGACTAAAAAGCTTCACACGGTGTTCCGCCTCAACCAATAGTTACGAGGGTCGTGTGATGATACGCATTCTCCGCGACCCCCGTTTGGCACCCGGTTCGAACGGGTCCACCTCGGGGAGGGATGATGAACCACCCCTCCCATTAAACAAGCCCTACGTGACGACGCATCGGAACACAAGATGCGTCGCCAAAGTCACCTCGGGAACCCTTTCCAAGGGGGGCGCCGGACCGACGGCCCTTGCCGGTCGCGGCTCCAGGTTCCTCTGCCGGAGGAGACGATCGGCGGAAGTGCGCTCGGGTTCCGCCAGATGGCGGTGAACCGTCGTCGCGCAACACCCGCATCACGTTCCCGCGGCATCCGCTCTAAGGTACGAACCAGTCTCCCGTTTCCGCGTCACAATAGAGTCGCGAAATCGGGATACCACCGCTCGTGACCTCTCGCTTTCCGACCAGAGGCCGTCGAGCGAGAGGTCACTCCCTAGCGCCGCCACGATTGCGGTCCTACGGCCCTCACGTGAGAGCAATCGACCTAGGTGTGGGACGACGGATCGTCGCACGCCTCGGCCGCCCTACCGCCCTACTCAGGCGTGGATACGT